>CATIWC010002109.1:0-422518 GCA_948472305.1 Vicia faba
GGAATCATCAATGGTTGTTGTGCTCTTGGTTGTGAAGCCACAATATTAACTTCACCTTCCTTCCTTTTTGTAAAGTTAGGGACCAACCTTTTTGTGTTGAAAGGAGCACTTGATGACCCCCCTTGAATATTTCCATTCCTTATCCCTGTCTCAACCCTTTCTCCAATAGTCACTAGGTCAGAAAATCCGGAAGAAATGCTTCCTACCATCTTTTTATAGTATACCCCTTGTAGGGTTCCCATGAACATGTCGACTAGCTCTTTCTCCAGAAGTGGTGGCTGCACACAAGAAGCCATTTCCCTCCACCTTTGAGCGTATTCTTTGAATGACTCTTCCTTCTTCTGGGATATGTTCTGGAGTTACGTGTGCGTAGGTGCCATATCTAGGTTGTATTTATACTGCTTCAGAAACGCATTGGCAAGATCTTCCCACATTTTTATATGCGTCCTTTCCAAATGCATATACCAATCCAAAGATGCCCCACTCAAACTGTCTTGAAAGTAATGAATCATTAACTTCTGGTTCTGAGCGTAAGCATGCATTTTCCTACAGTACATGCGTAAGTGGTTTCTCGGACAAGTGAGTCCTTTGTATCTTCCAAAGTCGGGAACTTTGAATTTCTCCGGGATTATTACATCCGGAATGAGACCCATCTCGAGGGCATCAACGTCAAAATCATCATATCCTTCCACGACTTCCAGCCTTTCTTCTAGAGCTTTTTATTGGTCCAGTGCCAACGGGTTATCAACAACAAGGGTGTTGGTCACTTTCTGCGGTGCCTGATTCACATCCTCTAAATCATGATCTCTATATTGTAAGTCCAAGTAATTGTTAACATGACTAACCAAAATTTGAAGGGTGTGAGACGCCCCTGCCTTTGGTGGAGGTGGGATAAATCCTTCAGTTTCTTGTCTCGTCTCGTGTTGAGCCATGACATATTTCTGTGGCCCTGTCTCCAGTCCTCTTTTCAGTTGGTGACTGCTCGATGCACCGATAGCTTGGGTTATTTCCTCGAAGGCTACTCTGGGAGTTTGTTCTTGTCTATCAATGATGTTCTTCAAATCTATAAGAAACTGAGTCATATCTCCCTCATTGAGTCAACGTTGCTCTTAACTTGCTCCAGATCTATTTTGAAAACTACTTGATTCTCTTCTATTTGTTCCATGGCTCTTAGTTGGTGAGCTCTTGTTTGATACGGCGGCCAAGGAGGTGGTGGTTTCCTTCTACCCGTGTTTCAACTGGAGAATGTTTTTTGAAAAAAAATGAGTTTTTGAGTGGCAAATTTATGAGATGGAATGTTTTTATGAGTGCATGATTATGTATGAATCATGTTAAGATTTATGCTTTGCGTGGCTTATTCACTTGGGGTACATATATTCTTTTCATAATATCGTGTATATATATATTTTTTAAGTTTTGCTTTTTTATTTGGTGAGTATATGGAAAATGAATACACAAATGAGATAGGAAACACAATGATTTTATTGAAACATCAATTGTCTTTAAAAAGATAATACATTTCAGATGCTGACAAATATTACAATTTGAAACAGTAAACTTGTTGGAAAGGAAACAAAAGGAAAATAATCTTCTAAGCCCATTTGCGAAGGTCTTCTCTGAAACGACCGACCATCGTCATGTATAGCTTGAGAAAATTGTCAACGTCCTCTGGGAGAGGGACCATTACACTTTCTGTGTCCTTTAAGCTTCTGGGAATGTCATCGATGAGGTTGTTGGCCAAGAACGCGAGCTTCTCATGCTTATCTTTGTAGTATCGGTATTCCTGGTAGAGGTTGGGAATTATCTTGTGGTTACCCCTTCCTGCTTGGGAAATATTTGTATACTGCTCTTCCCAATACATCTTTTCAGCTCTCAACTCCATGTAGAGTCTTCGCTGTATTAGGAAGTACTTCAAGAGGCCCTCCAGCTCGAGGCATACTTGCTCATACTCATCAGTTTTCTGGGCCATATGTCTTTCTTCCATCATTTTTACAAGGCGTTCTCTAACTTCCGACTCTTGGCTATCCTGAAGCCTGGTAGTGAGATATTTCAATTGTTCTTCTTTATTCAAAGATACTTGGGCCAAGCTTTGGATTTGAGCCCTCAACTCTTCCTCTAACACTTTCTTTTCTTGCACATCTTTTTCATACCATCTGTTCAACTTTCCGATTTCATTAGCAGCATCTTCCAGCCTCTGATTATGGAATCCAGATTAAAAGTAGCACTTAACAGCCCTTCGGTCGAACATTTCCCTTTCAAACTTTCCTTTACAAATGCTTCACGTTCTTTTTGAATCTGTTGGTCTTTCTATTCGAGTATGCGCTGCATTTGTCTTTCTCTTTGGTTAAGTTAAGGAGATTGAGCTCTAGCTCTTCCTTCTCCCTCTGAGCCTGTTTCAGTGCTTTTTTCAAATCATCTACCTCTTATAAAGACATAGTAGGAGTGACTGGGACCTCTTGCTTATATTCAGGATCTATATCAAAATGAAGTTTGATAATTTGCACCCTATTTAGAACCCATTGAGTGTAAGGTTCTTTTTCCACTGCATTTTTCCTTTCCGCTTTTCTTTTGTTAACCCTACTCCAAACCCAAATGATTTTTTTGAGTAGCTCTCGGTCATTTCTACCCATGTCATGAATGACCAATTGCTGGAGTTGTTCATCCGAAGGTTTGTCTTCAGAGGATACCCTAGTTGTCGTAGGGCCAAGATGGGATTGTAATTGATACATCCTTGCGATCCGATTAGTGGGACATTAGGAAAATCCCCACAACTATAGATAATATCACTGATATCTAACTTCCTAGCATACCACAACACAGAGCTAGCAGTGAGAGACCTTAACTTCTGAGGCCATTCATACCTTGTCAGATTCGGAACCAAGTAATTTTCCTTGTAAAGGTGGGTCATGAACCAGGAGTATAGCAATGGAATACAACAATTTAGGGTACCTCTTTTCTTTTCGTACCGTGTATGAATGGCGTAGTAGATATCATCAAGAAAAACTGGAATGGGATCTGTATTAAAAGTCTTTGTTCCCCAGAATACACTGGTGGTTGCGGGATCAATATAGTCTATAGTGCATGGAAATAAGACAACACCAAACATAAGCAAACCTAGACAGTCGACACAAGGTTACCATTCCTTGTTATTTACCAAATCAAGAGCTTTACTTTCCATATAACACCTTTTAATTGGTCGCACTTATCCTTCTTTCTTATAATTAAGAGCAAACCCAGGATAAGGGATTCTTAAACCTTCAGCCAGTATTTTAATATCGACAGTTTGCCCAATATCTGTATAAGCCTTCTCTTTGGAGAAGTTCAGAATTCTGTCCAATTCCTCTAAGGTCGGAGCTAACTGGAAATCTTGAAATGTGAAGCCTCTCAGCGGAGGATCATAAAACTGTACTAAAGCAGAAATAGCGTCCAACTGTACTTCGACTTTGGTTAAATCCAAAATATCCCCATTGCGACGAGTAAATGTCTTCATAGCCCTTTCAGATGATTTTTCCCTTATAACTTTGATTTGGGTCACATCTGGCTTGGCAACATTGATATGAACGAGTTTTTTTCCTTTAGCATTCATTTCCAGATACTCATAAAAAACCTTATCTTTTTTTTATATATTTCTTTATACCCTGTGAATAAGACAAACAAAATTAAACGATGTATGATGAACACGTGAAATGTAAAGATGTATGAATGTATGAGTAAAAGGTTAAATGACGGGATTTAATAAACAATAACCCTTAGAAGGCAGGCTCTTATCTTTGCTTTATGGATATTATACCCTCCCCATAAGGTGGTTTCCTTAAGGTTATCATGAATAACACTAGAGGGAAAGGCACAAGGGCCTCCCTTAAGTGGAGTCTCTTTGCAGACCGAAACTTTCGTCTCTAGGTCGCGAAACGTCTCATCATGAGATTTTAGTTTGAGGTTTATACAAAGAGCCATAAGCGTCATTCCAAAGTCCTACTTCTCAAGAGGATGTCTCTTGAGACATATTTCTTTTACGGAATTCCACCGACTCTAGGCGAAGTCGTCACATAAAGTCATATGGTTGATATATCCCCTTGGCTAATAGACGAATCTTCTTTCTAAGGTTTTTTGAAAATATGCTTTTTTTATTGTAAAGTTTTAAATCGCACCACAAATATGTAAGTATAACGAGTCATAATAAGATAAAATGATAGTAAATAAATGAATAAAATAAACAATTAAACAAAAATAAGAAACCCAAAAAATAAGAAACTCTAAAATCCCTAAAACTAAGGATAAAGCTTCTAAACCTAGGGTTGAGTCCCCAGCAGAGTCGTCAGCCGTTGCAACTGGTTTTAAATCAGAGTCGTCACCCTTAATTTTTATCCTAAAGAAGGGAGTATAAAGGAATAACTCTAAAAGTCAGAGATTCTAGATTTGGACTCGGTTCTAGACAAGGGGAAGGTGTTATGCACCCCTTATCTACCTTGTTAACAAGGATACTAGGTTTAGAAGCGCGCTCTTAGGAAATAGGGTTTTTAACTATTATTGGGGAAAAAGGGTTTGAATCTTAGTTAGGGGACTCGCCACGATTTTGATCGTATGCCTATGTATCCTCCTAGGAGGTATCAGAGTCCCATTTCTTAGTTCGCGGTTGATTTGTGTTTTTTATGGATTGTGAAATATATTTGAATCTCCCGCATACGTAGTCTAAGAGTGTGAATTGCGGAGTTTGTTAGACAAGGTGTGCAGTTGACTCAAATATATTCGTATTCCTTTTTCGAAAATTAATGTTGAATAAATTTATTACGAAAAATAATTTGATGTTTGTTTGAGTATTTTTTAGACGTAAAACGAAGGAGTCTGATATAGCCTCCTTATCACGTGACAAATATTGGCCACGTATCGCTTGCGGATGTAGTAATTTGGTGAATCGTGCAGGTTTTAATATTTTGATGTAAAATATTAAATTAACTAATATTATGAAAAATATTTTAAGTACATGATTTAAAAAGATATGATTTATCACAAATAAACAATATTATATTTTAAATAGGTTTAACATAAATCAATTATATAATAAAAAATAATATAATTTTATAATATATATATATATATATATATAAATGAAATTATAAAAGAAAATAAATAAATAAAAATAAATTCACTGGGGGGTGCAAATTATATTATGGGTTGTAAAATGTGGGGGGGCTATTAGGAAGGGCCTGAATTCAGATTTGAATTCAGGCCCAAAAGGCCAAGGGGGGGGGGGGGGTGGTGAAAACATGCTTGCTAGTAAAAACAATTAAAAGGAGGGTGTGAATAGACAATGGGCCAGGCCCAACACAAGGATTTTAGGGGCATATATGATTCGCGTGTGTGTGGTCAGACAGTAGTTATCGTGGGGGCGAGTTTTGGGACATGGGATGTGGATCGTGTGATGATGAACGAGGGAGTATGGTATGGAGTATTGGGTAACGCGTATTGGATATTTTAATATAATATATTACATTTTAATAAAACATCTTTCATTCTATCCCTATTCTCATTTGTTCTCTCTCTCTCTCTCACTCTCTCTCTCTCACTCTCTCTCTCTCTCTCACTCTCTCTCTCTCTCTCTCTCTCTCTCTCTCTCTCTCTCTCTCTCTCTCTCTCTCTCTCTCTCTCTCTCTCTCTCTCTCTCTCTCTCTCTCTCTCTCTCTCTCTCTCTCTCTCTCTCTCTCTCTCTCTCTCTCTCTCTCTCTCTCTCTCTCGTCTCACCTTTCTTCTTCCATCTCTTTCACCATTAAACAACAAAACCCTAGGTGAAATATAACCACCACCCACTAGCGGCGACGCCTCTCCTCTAATCCTCAATTCCTCCCAAAACTATCCCACATCTCCAAAACTCTCAACAGTAAAGAAAAAAACAAAAACACGATAGCTGAGTGTCCCATTACATCTATCGCCTGGGATTCTTTTCTCTAATTTGTTATTCCTCTGTTCGATTCTAATCTCCCTTTCTTTCGTAGGTGTCGGCACTGAGGATGATGGAATTGGAGATTTGGGGTAGCAGCTTGTATAGATTTAGGGTTTCAGATGTTGAAACCCTATATCTAAGATGGTAGCGGCGGATCACGGCAACGATACTCCTTCCCTATCGTACTTTTTTAATTTGTACTTTTTTTTACTGTCTTCTCTCTGTCTCTGTTCTACCCCCCTTCTGTTCGTCCATTTTCTAGTTTTTATAGCAAACTTTAGGAATTATACATTAGGAATGAACTTAATTTGTCTGTAATTGATTTTAGGAAAGGACATTATGTGTTTGTATTAATTAAATTGTTTCTGTTTCAGTATGATTTTTGTTCCTGTATTAACTTGATTTCTGCTTTAGTCCTGATTTGTTTTGATTATGTTTCAACTCTATTTCTAGAAATAAATTGAAAGCAAGATCAGACAAAACATGCCTGATTTGTAGAATAGTAGTTTGATTTTTTTTGGAACAACCAAAACGTGTTTTCTGTTTTGATTTGGGCCAGTTCGTTTTGGGCCAAGCGTGATTTTTTCTTTGTAATAAATTTTTTTGTGTTAGTCTGGATTGAAATCGGGCCTGCTAAAACAAATAAAAAAAGTTTTCTAAAACGACAATAAAAACGAAACAGGCCTTACGCTTGGTAATGGGTTTGGGCCACTTGCGCGTTTGGTCCGCTACAAAAAAGACTTTCAACATTTTTCTTTTAACAAACAAAATAACATCCTATTTAATTAAGAGCTAAGATATAATATTAATAATAATTATTATTAATAATGTTAGTAAGAAAAAAATGAAAGGGGCCAGAAGTACAATTAATTGGGCCTTAACAATCACAAAAGGAATTTTCTATACACCCCCTCTCCAATATTTAAAAATGGACAAAAAACCAAATGGGCCCTTTCTAATTTACATTGGGCCTTAACAACAAAGAAATGTTTTATACACCCTAAAAGAATGGAATTTAAATGGGCCTCATTAGTGATTTGTCCATACCTTGTTTAAAATAAACACACCCCCTCGTTAACTTGAAATGAACATTTCTTTTAAAACCTAATGGGCCATCAGATATTAATGGTCCATTTTATATCCACACACCCCTTTTTCATGCTTTAACGTCCCCATAAAAAACAAAAATTTAAATAATACGACCTATTTAAAGAAAAAAATAAGAAAAAGAAACCTAAATAAGGGTAGGGCAAATTTGAGGTATGACACACCAACGAGATAAACCTATCATCTATCCAAAGTACCAAAAATTATCCAAATGATCATTTAATAATATGTTTGAATTTGTGAATATTCATGCAAACAAAGTATCACCCAATGTCTATTGAGATTGATGAAGCATTTGATCAATTAAGTCATGACTCAAGTCAACAGAAGTCAACCCAAAATTAAATGATAAAAATAATAAAATAAAATGCATTAAAAATATTTTTAAATGGAAAATAAAAGGAAAGGTAGATCTTCTGGAGTTGAAAAGAAGAGAAAATGAGGTTTTGATCTTCTAGTTTTTGGAGGTTTCGAACTTCAAAGTAGCTGAGGTTTTTTGGCTATTCAAGCTTGCTTTACAGTGTGTAATACGTGGGAGAGCTGACTTGTTTAGTATTTTATCGCAAATGTTGCGGATAGCAAGAGTCACCACCGACTTTTCTTTTATCCAATGAGGAAAGGTGAAAAGAACAGGAAATACCTTTGATAGATTTTGAGTTCGGGATGTAATTTATGAAAAGGGAACGTGTTAGCACCCTTTTCGTCCGTAGTTATCTACGGGCTCTTAATTGCTTATCTCACTTTAAAATTGCTTTGTGTGTGTGTGTAATTTGAAAATATTTTGAATGCCAATTGTGAGGAAGACTTTGTAATAATTCTTGTATCAGTCCTCAAGAATGTATACAAAGTGTTTTTTTTTTGAAAATATTTGTTTTAAAACGTGAGGTGTAAAAATGAAATTGTTTGTTTGAAACTGTTATGAGCAAGCAATTTGTTGAGTCTTACCCATTAAAGGTCATTCTTGTTATTTTACTTCTCCATTAGAGATAGTACTATCCACACCATTAGTTGGTAGGTAGCCCTATCTATTGGATGTGAAGGGATAAGCATAGGGTCGTCGTATGGTCATCGAAGGCAACATGTAAGGATACTTTAGCAATTGTGTCGAAGGGACTATCATTATTTTGCTCGTAGGGTCATCGAGGGACTAGATCATTTTTGTAGGAAACTCGAAGGATCATCGAGGGATTATTATCTTTATTCAAAAGGGACCATGATATATTGCTTACTGAGGGTCTTTGCTAAAGTATTCCCGTTTTCGAGGGACATGACCATTAATATCGCGAGGGAACGAAGAGAGGTTACCCTAGAGGTGAAGTGTGCAGAGTGATTCAATTACAGTTATGTTATCTTAGAATTGGTTAAGGTTATCTACCGATTAATTTTATATTACCATACATGCCTATTACTACACAGTTATATATATATATATATATATATATATATATATATATATATATATATATATATATATATATATTATTTATATATATATATATATATATATATATATATATATATATATATATATACAAGGCATAAGGTTTAAGTGCGGAAAAATAAAGTCCTACACTATTACAGGGTCTTAGGGCAGTTACATGAGAAATAAATTGTGCGGGAATTTAAACTAAGTTATTACAAAAAATTCGTGCGACCTATACAATTGTTTCTAGGAATTTAAATGCAAAAAATAATCAAAAATGTAAGAAAGATTATTTTAAAGTCCTAAAATCTAAAATATTAGAAATCAATTTTTGTGTATTTTTGGTTTGATTTATATGTTAATAATAAAATAAACTAATGTCTAATTTTAATTATAAATTGATTAATTTAATTGCAAAAACCTAATTCTAAATTAATTAAATTAATTGATAAAAAAAGACTAAACCTAATTTTTGATTTTATAAGTTTTTTTTAATGTTTTTTTATTGTCTTTTGATTTAATTATAAAAAAGAAATAAATAAATTAATGGAAATATAAGAAAAGAAAAATGTTAGAAAAACGTGTTAAAAGAAATTGCACGGGGTGGGATCGAATGGCACCCTCCATTTAGTCTGAAAGTGCCTGTGAGTAGCGATTTGAAGCTTCACCATGACTATGCCCTAGCAATGGCAAGTCATGATTCATGCGCTCAACCTTGCATGTTTTGGCTTAAACCTGTTCTAATCATCTTGTAGAATATGTTTGGACACACAAAAATAGTTAAGCATGCATAAATTAATAGATTTGAATTTTCAAAACCCTACCCAAACAGTGAGTGTGAGTATGATGATCTTGGGCGTGGAATTTCTTAGTTCTTGATCTGGGCGTGTTCCTAGGAATGTCAGGATGATGGTTCAGTCCCTGGTTTGGACTAAAAACCACTGAAAATGGAATTCGAATATGCCCCAATTCTTGACTTTTTGGTGATTTTGAACTAGCTTTTGAGGTAGAATTTTGTGGTCCTCCTCTTGGTTTGATGTTTGTCTATTTATAAGCCAATTATTCTAGGTCAACAAATATGGTATGGAACCATATGTAATTATGCCATGATTTCTTTCTAAAACCAATTAAAAACCTTCCAAAACAAGAGAAACTCTTCCCATATTGAGGCAACACAGTTTTGGCAAGTCGGATATGTGTTCTTGGGCCTCAAATCTGATCCAAAACCAAGCCCACATTCCTTGGTCCATCATTTGTTATTTTATTTAATTTATTTTGTATTTAATTGAATAAAAATCAAAATAAGTATAAATAAAAAAAATCATGGTAAGGTATGAATGAGTTTATGAGTCCTCTATAAGGTCATGAACATGTTTAGACCTTAGAAGATAGGTCCACTGTAAAAAATTCCAAAATTGCTCAAATGAGGTTTCATGTATTTTTCAAAAAATTTCTCAACTTGCACCAATCACATCTCACTCAATTTTTGCCATATGAAGGTGATCTTGGATTTTTGGAAAGCTCAATAAGTCCCCTACAACTCTCATGTTGGTCACATTTTCATTTGAAGTCTTTAACTTGATGTAAATTTCTTTGACAAAAGATGTTTTTTTGTTGACTTTCAAAATGATCTGTAATATCTTGGCTCACATCTCTTAAATGAAGCATTTTTTGGACTTGAGCTTAGAGAGGAAAATTTGTACAAAATTGAATTTACTTTAATATAGAGTTTAGTTGAGAATTTTATGATGAAGCATGTGAAATTTATACTTGGTCAAAGTTCAATTGACTTCTCCTTAAGAAAACCCTAATTTAGAAATTTTTAACTTTTGATGAATCTTTTGTTTTCTTGACGAATCATGATCAACCCTTGATCAAATGATGGTTGTGACTTCAAAATATTGATGTTGACCAAAAATCTTGAGTTCTGACTGTATGTTAACCATATTTGACTTTTTGTCCAATATAGTTAATTTTCACTCATCTGAGCAATTGACTGAGCAAATTTGTGATATAAGGCTTGGAATTTGACATGAGGGTTCTTTGAATCATATGAGGAACCATGAAACTAACTTAAGGCATTAGAAGTACATTTTCTTTGATAAACGCAAAACCCTAATTGTAGGCCAATGCTTAGGAGGAGGTGCTTGTATGTTCAAACTCTTGAGTATTCTTGAGCAATTAAGAACCCTAGGAGCATGAGGAGATATCTTGAATCAATTGTCTTCAAAAGTGGGAGTGAAAATTTTGGGGTTCAACAGCTGCCCCTGTTCAATCTTCTTAAACCTGAATAATTAGATTGGCATGTCCGCCATTCATGATCTGAAGGTGGAAGAGGATTGAACACTTAAGTGCCTGGGAATTTGCACTTGTCGATGTACGAAGTAACACTGTTGGTTGATTATACTGCTTGAATGGGCTTAAAGATTCCATTTGGAGAGTTGACAGAGTGTCTCCGGAGATGGGCTTATAGATTCCACCTAAAGTAACTAGCAGATGCGATGAGAAGTATCAGAATGAGTCTACGCCTGACTGTATATGAAAAATGCTTTTCAGAAGGAAAATGCTTGCCAAAATTCAGTCTCTAGGGGGAATGCTTTTCAGAATGAAGACTTGAAGGAGATGTGTTATACCCCAAAATTTTCCCTCTCATTTTACTCAAAGACATGCCTCTAGAGGTCCTCAGTTGCTCAAGGTGGACTAAGGGTTAACTAGACAAATCCTCCTCCTAAGGCAACAAGGCTCAAACTAGGGTTTCAATTTCAAGCAAGATGGTTAAGTTCCAAGGATCCAAAATGGCCTCCATTGCCCTAATATGTCCCCAAGATCATCCATGCCAAGTTTCATGCCTTGCACTACAAGTTTACTCAATCAACTGCTCAGATGCCTGAAATCAACTGTGCTAGGTCAAAAGTCAATTGTGACCCACATACAGTCAAACTTCAAGATTTTTGGTCAACATCACCATTTTGAAGTAATATCCATCATTTGATCAAGGGTAGATCATGATTCCTCAAGAAATGCTCCTAACTCATCAAAAGTCAAAAATGGCAATTTAGGGTTTCTATATGAAAAGTCAACCAAACTTTTATCAAGCATAAATTTCTCATACTTTATTAGAAAGTTTCCAACCAAGGCTCATTTTGAAGATAATCCAATTCCTTACAACTTCTCTTCGGCTCTCAAGGTCAAGAAATGCCTCAATCAAAAGATATAAGTTCCTATATTATAGGTCATTTCAAAAAGTCAATAAAACACCTTTTGGGCCAAAGCTCCTTACATGAACATGGAAGATCCAATTGATATGAAACCAAAATGGTTGTTTAGAGGACATTCTAATCTTTCTAAAAAGTCAAAGAACACCTTCTTAGGGTTAAAAATGAGAGAGATGTGCATTGCTAAAGTTGACCAATTTTTGGAAATGTGCATGAAGTCAACATTGATCAAACTGACTTTTATTTCCAAATGGGCCCATGTTTTCTTGTTTGAAACTTGTTCCTAAGATGGCCCACGACCCCTGAGCTTATCCACCTTTTATTTCATTATTTTTATTATTTATTTTGATTTTTTATTCATTTAAATAAAAATAAACCAATTTAAATAGTGGAATAATCAAATAAAATCAAAGATTTGATTTTGTGAGCACATTATGAGTCCATGAACAGCTAGAAAATCAGGCAAATTCGTGCAAGGGCTAATTGATTGGAAAAGATCATGATTTGGTTTGTTTTAGAAACAAATCATACAAGGCAAAAAAATCAAATCTTTTTCAACAATTTGTAAAGATTGAATACAATTTTGTTAACATAATTTATTCTATTATATATAGAAAACATTTCCAAATCATAAAAAAAAAGGTTTTGGCCGTGTGAATTAAGGGTACAAAACTCAAATTTTGAACAAGAAAGAGGCAATCAGATTTACTTTTACAAGGAGATTCAAGGTGTTTCAAGGCCAGCAATTCATTCCTGGAAGTATTTGGGAGCTATATGGACCATTACCAAGCCTCAACACGCCCAGAAACGCTCTACACGAGTACCACGGTTTGTCTTCCCTCTTGAAATTGATTTTTGCAATTTACGCCTGATAAACGATTTCTAACTATACATTCATGTTTGTATCATTATTTAGAACATGTTTACATATTTAATTGTGAGTTTTTATGCGTATTGGACAACCTGCCATTGTTAGGGTTTAGAGTTTCTTTTTAGGGCTTTTGTTTCAGGCAAAATCAGGGCCAAAGATGGATACCAATGCATTCAAGAGATCAAACCCAATTGATCTATGTAATTAGATTTGATTTATATCGCCTGGATATGATTTTTGAGATGCACAGGTTATAGCTATGGCAAACGTCCATAGGTGAAAGTCTTTACCTAAGACAACAGTCTCAGCGAAGATGATGGCGTAGCGGATCCTGAATGGCCCATTTGAATTTTTGCGCGTTTTTTTTATAAAATTGACTTAGCCTATTATATAATATATGTTATGCGTGTGTAATAATGAATGATCAGCTTGGCTCAGTGGCAAAGGGGAAAGGTTTCAAAATGCGCGTGTGTAGGAAGTCAGGGGTTCGACACCTGCCTCCTGCATATTATTTTTCTCACAATATCTGTGCAGATCCAGTAGTACCATTCCAAACGCACTCACTGTACGCCTCACATTCATCACCATTAGATAATTCCTTGCCCAGATCTCACGCTTCCAATGAAGCTCCCCATGATGGACATTCCTGGCACAATCACACTGGATCCAGCGCTGCATTGGGCCAACATGATTGGGCTTTGGACAAGATTCAGATTGCAACCCCTCCAATTTGGGCCTACACCCCCAGGCCTAATTTCTAACCTTTTTTAGTTTTTTTATTTATCATTATTATTTTGTTTAATTATTTTTATTAATCAATTTTTTTAAATAAAATCATAAAATCAAAAATCACAAAAATAATACTTAGTTTTTTTTATAATAAATTAACTTTTGTAAATAAATCAATTTCATCAACTCTAATTTATTTTTCATTAATTAAAATCAATTAGAAATTAGTTTAAATTCAAATCTTTTTCACAAAAAATCAAAAAAATATTTTAATGATCAAATTAGGGTTTTTTAGGGTTTTAAACTTTTTCCAAGCTTTATTCTCGCGCTAAATTATTTTTTCCGTACGATACTTTTTCAATATTGATGTAACTGCGCCCGGTTTGTAATAGATTAATTAGGGTTTAGTTTCCGCAAATTTACTTTCAGTCAATTCTTTATGTATCTGTCTAAAGACCTTGTAATAGCATAAAACTCTTTTTACTTTCTCGCTTTTATATCTTATGCTTGTATATAATTGTTAGCAACCTAGGCTTGTATGCTTAATCAATCAATCGGTAGATCACTTAACTTCAAGATAAATATCTGAAAACAAACACTTACACATGCTCACTCCTAGGGTTTTTTCCCACTTCGGTTGCCTTCAGAAAACAGTCACAATTATCGAAACGTGGGAATTTTTAGTGGATGTCCTCTAATTCAAAGGATCACTAGTCCCTCGATGACCCTTTCGACGTTGCCTCGGTAAAAAAGTGATCTTAGAGTTTTAGGACAATTACTAAAAGATCCTGCCTTGTTGCCTTAAGTGACCGTAATCGTCCCTTTCGATTGTCCCTTAAACTCCAACGATGGAGCTACCTACTCCTTAATAGTAGGACAACGTTATCTAAAGGAAATAAGAAAATGAACAGTCTTTTTCGAGTAGGTAGAAACTTTTAAGTACTTGCTCAAAACAATCAATTTTTCACACTTACACTTTAAAACACTTTTGAAACAAAGTTTTCAAAACACTTTATCACACTCTTGAGGACTGATACAAGGGTTACCATAAACTGAATCGCCGCACTAAGGCAATTTTAAAGCTTTTCAAAACACACACAAAAGCAATTTAGAAAATGAGCAAGTACCTAAGAGCCCAGGGAAAACCATGGATAGTAACACCTTCCCTTTCTATAATCTACCCCCCGTACTCAGAAACATCTCGAAAAAGGTTTTTTATGTTCTTTTTCCCTTTTCCTTTGTTGGATAAAATAAAATACGGTGGCGAATCTTGCTTACCGCGACATTTGTGAACACAAACGCAAAACCAGTAAAAACAGTCAGTTCTGCCACCGTATCACAGAACTGGCGACTCTGCTCGGGACTATAAAAAGTGAGGTTTACCTTAGGATCTAGGTCATTTTATTTGCTTCTTTGGCTTGTCTTGTTTGATTTAATTTTAAGGGTATTTGTTTGGGTGTTTTGGATCCTAAACCCGGATCGAGGAATTACTTTTAGGTAAGTAGCAATAAACTATGAGGGAGCTGTGCGGGGTATACCGACATGGTTGAAACAGTAGCTACGTTGATGCGATACTTTGGTGTGTACCAGTAGCCCTTGAGTAATCAAGGACAATACGGGGCTGCTTCATGGTATCATAAAGCGTCAACGGACCTTAGCACCTTAATTGACCAAGTTGGATTTTTAGGACGTAGTGAGATAGTCGTCTTTGGTGTAAACCCAAAGTCGGTTGATACTTGACGCTACACTCATTGAGGTTTGACTCTTGAGTTTTGTTTGGTGGCAAGTCAATTTTCTATCGGAACGAAATTTGAGGGAAAGATCGGTGATATTGAGATCCCTTAGAACCCGATTATTATATTTAGGACATGTTGAACCAACCCAACTTCAAGAGGGTATTACCTAAAAACCCATGCAAGCCTTAAACCTAAGGTCTTTTTGTGATTTTCTGGTGTTCGCTATATCTTCTATATCTGAGCATAATCATGACATCATAACATAACATATCATACTAACCATTTCAAGGATTCTTAGGATTTATTTTTGTCTTATTTTGTAGGACATGGCCCTCGCCCACAGATTCACTATCCGAGTCAGTCTGGTAAAGGTACCTCCTCAGCTTAAGGAGTTGGTATCAAGGGTTCCTGAAAGCCCTCCCTTCACTGAAAGACATGGTCGACTTCTCAGCTTGGTCACCTCAAACCCTGATAAAGAAATGTTAAAAGTGCTCTTTCAATTCTTTGACCTTCTACATCACTGCTTCACTTTTCCTGATTACTAGTTAGTGCCTACTATGGAGGAGTTTTCTCTGTTACTGGGGGTGCCTATACTTAACAAGGTACCTTTCAATGGTAGGGAAAGAGACTCTAAACCTGAAGATATTGCTAAAGCTCTGTCCTTACAACGGTCCGACGTAGTAGCAAATTGGGAAACCAAGAGAGGTGTCAAGAGTTTTTTGGCTAAGTTCTTGTTTGAGAAAGCTCATCATTTTTTGGATACCCCGGACTTACAAGATTTTGAAGAGGTGTTAGCCCTTTCATCTATGGGTTGGTATTGTTTCCTAATCTGTACCAGCTCATAGACATGAATGCGGTTAAGGTTTTCCTGTCACGCAATCCGGTACCTACTCTGCTTAGAGATATCCTACATTCTCTGTATACTCGCACTATAAAGAAAAGAGGGACCCTTCTGTGTTGCACTCCTCTTTTGGCTAGGTGGTTTATTTCGCACCTACCCCGATCCGTCTTGAAGAATGAATAGGGTTTGAGATGGTCTCATAGGCTAATGACTCTTACACATTCAGGTATTCATTGGTGTCCTCGAACCTCGGAGAATGCTACCATCATTGATTGATGCAGAGAATTCCTTAATGTCCCTCTTTTAGGAATTAGGGGAGGAATCACTTACAATCCTTGTTTGGCACTGCGACAGTTTGGATATGCGAGAAGGGATGGTCCTCATGATACACTTATCCAAGGAATTGCCTTCAACTATGAGAATGATGCTCAGGTTTACCGTAAAAGGTTCATGCGAGCTTGGGGAATGGTACATAGAATTGATAGCAAGACACTGGGACACAAGAATTCCATCCCTCTTAAGCCTTATCTCAAATGGGTATGAGCCCATGCTCAAAGTGTTATGATGCCTTACCCCGCCATCCTACCTATGATTATGGAACCGGTTGCTGAAGGAGACACTCTTTATCTTGTTCTTCATCCTGACATGCCAACTGATCATGAGGAGTTGCAAAAATCCTGGGTGCAACTTAAGGAGGAGTGGGATACGTTTGAAGCTCAATTCTATGCCAGCAAGAAGAAAGTCTTGGAACTCACTAGGCTACTTCATGAAGAGAGGAATATAAACGCCTACATTGCACCAAAGAGGATGCGCTAATGGGAAACTTAACTTTCTTTTTGCTTTAAGTTTTATTTTGTTTGATTGTAAGCCTAAATGGCACTCTTTGTAACGATTCGAACTTATTAATACAATTAATGTGTGTTTCTTTTGTTTAAGAAAATTTGAGTCTTTAATAATCCTTGAAAACATTGCATACATATCATTGCATAAGCAGGATTCAAAGCAGGTCTCTCATGTTCTCGCTGTTTATTTCAGCAATGGATCTCAAACAAGACAACAAAGATCCCCAAACTCAAGAGGCTCAGTTCAGGGAAATGTTCCTAAACCTATCCAAGGGGCAGGAAGAGTTGAAAACACTCCTCGCTGGGAACTTGGTCAAGAAAAGTCCTGAAGACAATAAGGACGAACGGTTGGAACAACTGCAAGCTGAGGTAGAGGCAATGAGAACCCAGATGCTTGGGAAGATGGCTCTTATCCAAGGCCTAGCCCGGGGACAAGAAGAGTTGAGAGCCATCATCAACCAACTTCATCAAGATGGATACAACCGTATGAAGCAAACAGTTGAGGCCGAGGATCAGGTCGTTAGTCAGCCCCTGATGAGAGAAGGATTTGGTTTGGTGAAGAGTGGACCTTTCCAAATTGCTGCTATGTTGCAAGCCCAACAACAATCTCACCAACCACAACGGGGTAATCAACAAAAGCAAGACAAGCCCAAGAGACAATTCACCAGAATCAATATGTGACTAGCCTAGGCGTTACAACACATGTTGAAGGCAGAGTTGATTACGTTAAGGGCTCCTTTGCGAAATCCCAATACTTATGCTCCTAGTTACCATCCCGACAAAAGGTGTGCATACCATTCTGATAGTCCTGGACATGATACGAATGACTGTTGGGCATTGAAAAATAAGATTCGGGACCTGATCAATGAAGAAGTGCTGGAGTTCACACAAGGTGATCTGACTAAAGTCTTCTGCCATCCCTCCAAGGCACACCACCTAAAGTGACAAGATCAAACAAGGAGGATTTTGTTCATTAGAATTTTCAATTTGTAATTTCCTTTCGATTGTTTGAACATTTATTCATATCAAACCTTGTTATTTCATCATTGCATTGCATATGTTTGTCTTGAATCAATTCATTCGTATTCACTATTTCAAAATTGCTTTCTTACTTCCTTTTGTGATATTCAACTCTTGATTAAAAGCTCCGAGCCTTTAGAGGTAGGATGACAAAAATGATACCACAATCTCTACAATATGCTTTTGAACAGACCCCACTAACGATGTACATGCATTGTTTCAAATCCCAAACATTGGAGTTATAAGGAATATAATCCCTAGTCAACCCCTTGAGCCTAAGAAGTAGGAGTTTTCTTTTCACACAAATTAAAACCCTTAATCATAACCTGGGGAAGTGTAGTTTTCTCAGTTAATTCAGGTGCGTATTCAGTCACAATCTTCCGCTTCGTACACAATGAATGGAATCGAAGACATCCTTCCAAATCAAAAGACGGTGATGGTTCGGTATAATCGTCAAGACATGCAATCATTATCTCTCGAAATAAAATCCCGTTAATTAAAAACCTATGAAAGAGACTTAAGGAAAAACTGGGGCATCCCATTGACTGTAATCACAAAAGAAACAGTTCAGGCAAAAGACAAAGATAGAAAAATTAAAAAAGAGGTTACTACAAATCCTCGACAAAAAAGAAAAGGTTACAAAAATGACTGCCTTCTTCAAACAAATGTTCAACTGCTGAACTATCACCAGAATATCAAGGACAAGATGCCAAACTCAATTGGGATTCAAAATTCACAATTAACTGAGCATAGGACTAAATAAAATTATGAAGAACAGGTTGGTACAAATAAATTTTGGGCCTTTATCCTTTGTTTCTTAAGCCGTGAACCAGACCACTTTACAACCCTTAAAAGTCCTAGCTGAAGCATGGGTTAGTTTGAGGGCATACTGTTACAAAGGTATCCTGACTCCTGTAGGCCTTGCTACGAATCCTGAGTTGATATCACATTCTTGAAAATTTTGTTTTACTATACAAAACACATTTTCAAAAAAAATTCTTCAAGACAAACATGAGTTTTGCATTCTTTAAATAACATTGTTTGCACATGTTTAATTGTTCAAATGGAAGAGAAATTCACACAATGAATATTCAGTGAGCAAAAACCTTCTCAATGAAAAGGATCACCTCAAGTGGAAAAACACTTCCAACCAAGGGGCAAGGCAGGATCGTTGTCCATCATCTGGGGCAGTCAAGTCAAGATTCAAGGAATCTCTCAAAAATGCCAAGTAGCCAGGGGCAGATCTCCATTTGAATCACTTGGGACATTGGGCATGAATTCCAGCAACAAATCCTGTACGATCAAACAAACACCTTCTGGCACTGTGACAACACTTACTACTAAGGACAATGACCATTCTCCGCACCCGGTGAACGTGGACATAGTCAGAAAAGACTACGCATGAAAAGACCCGCTAGGTTGACTGTCCTAGGAAAAAATAAGGGCATCCCGGCGAACCAAAAGGGTTCGGGAAAAAATTAGGGATAAAAACAAAAAAATCTGTACACCCGGCAATTCGAAAACCTGAAAATGTGTTTGGGTAAAAAAGGGTATCCCGGTGGACTGAAAACCTGCAAAGACAGTCCAGGAAAAAGTTAGGGATTAAAGCGTGCGACTATGTCCCATCATCTCGTCACTTGTTTAGTCAGTAGAAGGTTTACCATCCTGATCAGCATTTACCAAGCACCCCAGGAGTTGGGATGCCACTCAACTATCCACTGAAAACCTGAGAAGACAGTCCAGGCAAAAGTTAGGGATTAAAGCGTGCGACTATGTCCCGTCATCTCGTCACTTGTTTAGTCAGTAGAAGGTTTACCATCCTGATCAGCATTTACCAAGCACCCCAGGAGTTTGGATGCCACTCAACTATCCATAAAGTCTCAGCAGGTACTTTCTCCAGCAGGTACAGAGGCAGGGGCATCTTACACAAGGTCGCCGCTATATCCTCAATTTACATTCTAGTGATGTCATATGTTCTTGTATCCCCGACAGAACAGGAATTTCCAATTACTGCTCCAATATTAGGTTTTCCCCAGTGAAGTCATCAAACTTCTCAGGATTCCCCAATAGGGTTTCACAAAATCCTCAGGCAGTGCACATAAGCTCAATCCCCAATAGAATTTATTTCTCTAGCTATGGAAGCTCATCCCCTGGAGGAGTTTATTTCTCTGAATCGGAAAAATCTTCCATCAAAGCATCTCCTCTTTCAAACAAAGTTATTCCCCTGCAGAGTTATTCTCAAGCAGAGTCTCTCCCCGACAGAATATTCATAAATGGAAAGGAGTAAAGCCACGACATAGTCATCTCCGTTCACCATCCCCAGCGGAAGTAGAAGAACCACTTTTTCTACAACGGTCAGGAATTCAATTTCCAGTACTCTCCAGCAGCAGTCAGGGATTTATTTTCCCAGACTCGGATATGTCATAATAGCATTTCATGTTCATACATCATGACGTGCGCGTACATATTGCATACAGCATAATCTCATTTATTTTGAGAACATCATCACACAATGCATTTCATGAATCACATATAATTAATCATGTACCTTTTCAGGAAAGATGGTTATCATCAACAATTCCAACAATTCAAGATTAAATCCATGAAGCTATACATGTCATATCTGCAGACAACTAATGGAAAATTAGTTCCCGAAAACAAACGGGTCAACTAATATACGTGATCAAATGAGGTAGCCCTACCACCTAGGCTTTCATTTCGAAGTAACCCTACTACTCTGGTTCCTTCTCGCATCCCTACCACCCAGGCTTTTACTTCGAAGTAACCCTACTACCCAGGTTCCTTCTCATAGCCCTACTATCCAGGCTTTCATTTCGAAGTAACCCTACTACCCAAGTTCCTTCTCATAGACCTACTATCCAGGCTTTCATTTTGAAGTAACCCTACTACCCAGGTTCCTTCTCATAGCCCTACTACCTAGGCTTTACTTCAAAGTAACCCTACTACCCAGGTTCCTTCTCATAGCCCTACTATCCAGGCTTTCGTTTCGAAGTAACCCTACTACCCAGGTTCCTTCTTGCAACCCTACCACCCAGGCTTTTATTTCGAAGTAACCCTACTACCCAGGTTCCTTCTCATAGCCGTACTATCCAGGCTTTCATTTCGAAGTAACCCTACTACCCAGGTTCCTTCTTATAGCCCTACTATCCAGGCTTTCATTTCGATGTAACCCTACTACCCAGGTTCCTTCTCATAGCCCTACTATCTAGGCTTTTATTTCGAAGTAACCCTACTACCCAGGTTCCTTCTCATAACCCTACTACCCAGGTTCCTTCTCATAGCCCTACTACCCAAACTTTATTTCGAAGTAACCCTACTACCCAGGTTCCTTCTCATAGCCCTACTACCCAGGCTTCATTTCGAAGTAACCCTACTACCCAGGTTCCTTCTCATAGCCCTACTACCCAGGCTTTATTTCGAAGTAACCCTACTATCCAGGTTCCTTCTCATAGCCCTACTATCCAGGCTTTCATTTCGAAGTAACCCTACTACCCAGGTTCCTTCTCATATCCCAACTATCCAGGCTTTCATTTCAAAGTAACCTTACTACCCAGGTTCCTTCTCATAGCCCTACTATCCAGGCTTTTATTTCGAAGCAACCCTACTACCCAGGTTCCTTCTCATAGCCCTACTATCCAGGCTTTCATTTCGAAGTAACCCTACTATTCAGGCTCCTTTTCATGAATTACTTGACGTAGTTTTGCATGGACTTATCCCGAGAAATCCCTATACAGGATCCTTCTCTTTTATCTCCGGACAACAGTTTACAACATTGTAAAACCAGGACCCGACCAGATACAGTCGATTTCACATTTCCCCAGTAAGTCACTGTGAATCCTGGAATATGACCAGATAGCAGTCAACCTTATCATCGCCAACCAGTCACTGTGAAGCCTGGACCCTGACCAGATAAACAGTTCACTCCCGTCTCCTCAACCAAGAGATGACTCCCCAGTAGAATAACTGACAACTGAATCTCCTAGACTCTATTACCCAAGACAGAGACCAACATTCCTCAGCGAAGTCCTCCCTAACAACAGGATCAAGAATTCACACGAAGGAATATCTCACAAAATCATCATTATTCTGGATGGCATCTTTAAGCCCATCTCCGACGACTCTCCGTCACATTCTCAGGATGGTGTCTTTAAGCCCATCTCCGATGACTTTCAGTTATCTTCTCCAAATGGCATCTGTAAGCCCATTCCCGGTGATACCTATACAAATCAAGCATCATTTCAGACGAGTGCAAATTTCTGGGCACTATAGTGTTCAATCATCTTCCACCTTCAAATCATGAAAGACGGACCAGCCAATCTACATCCTCAGGTTTTAGAATATTGAACAGGGGCAACTGTTGTACCCCAAAATTTTCCCTCTCATTTCACTCAAAGACATGCCTCTAGAGGTCCTCAATTGCTCAAGGTGGACTAAGGGTTGACTAGACAAATCCTCCTCCTAAGGCAACAAGGCTCAAACTAGGGTTTCAATTTCAAGAAAGATGGTTGAGTTCCAAGGGTCCCAAATGGCCTCCATTGCCCTAATATGTCCCCAAGATCATCCATGCCAAGTTTCATGCCTTGCACTACAAGTTTGCTCAGTCAACTGCTCAGATGCTTGAAATCAACTGTACTAGGTCAAAAGTCAATTGTGACCCACATACAGTCAAAATTCAAGATTTTTGGTCAACATCACCATTTTTAAGTAATATCCATCATTTGATCAAGGGTAGATCATGATTCCTCAAGAAATGCTCCTAACTCATCAAAAGTCAAAAATGGCAATTTATGGTTTCTATAGGAAAAGTCAACCAAACTTTGACCAAGCATAACTTTCTCATACTTTATCAGAAATTTTCCAACCAAGGCTCATTTTTAATCGAATCCAACTCCTTAAAACTTCTCTTCATCCCTCAAGGTCAAGAAATGCCTCAATCAAAAGATATAAGTTCCTACATTATAGGTCATTTCAAAAAGTCAACAAAAATACCTTTTGGGCCAAAGCTCCTTACATGAACATGGAAGATCCAATTGAGATGAAACTAAAAGGGTTGTTTAGAGGAAATCCTAAACTTTCTAAAAAGTCCAATTACACCTTCTTAGGGTTAAAAATGAGAGAGATGTGCATTGCTAAAGTTGACCAATTTTTGGAAATGTGCATGAAGTCAACATTGATCAAAATGACTTTTTTTTTCTTCCAAATGGACCCATGTTTTCTTGTTTGAAACTTGTTCCTAAGATGGCCCACGACCCCTGAGCTTATCCACCTATTATTTTTATTATTTATTTTGATTTTTTATTCATTTAAATCAAAATAAATCAATTTAAATAGTGAAATAATCAAATCAAATCAAAGATTTGATTTTGTGAGCATATTATGAGTCCATGAATAGCTAGAAAATCAGGAAAATTCGTGCAAGGGCTAATTGATTGGAAAAGATCATGATTTGGTTTGTTTTAGAAACAAATCATACAAGGAAAAAATAAAATCTTTTTCAACAATTTGCAAAGATTGAATACAATTTTGCTAACCTAATTTCTTCTATTATATATATACAACATTTCCAAAGCATAAAAAAGGTTTTGGCCGTGTGAATTAAGGGTACAAAACCCAAATTTTCAACAAGAAAGAGGCAATTGGATTTCCTTCTACAAGGAGATTCAAGGTGTTTCAAGGCCAACAATTCATTCTTGGAAGTATTTGGGAGCTATTTGGACCATTACCAAGCCTCAACACGCCCAGAAACGCTCTACACGAGTACCACAGTTTGTCTTCCTTCTTGAAATTGATTTTTGCAATTTACGCCTGACAAACGTTTTCTAACTATACATTCATGTTTGTATCATTATTTAGAACATGTTTGCATATTTAGTTGTGAGTTTTGATGTGTATTGGACAACCTGCCATTGTTAGGGTTTAGAGTTTCTTTTTAGGGCTTTTCGTTTCAGGCAAAATCAGGGCCAAAGATGTATACCACTGCATTCAAGAGATCAAACCCAATTGATCTGTGTAATTAGATTTGATTTATATCGTCTGGATATGATTTTTGAGATACACAAGTTATAGCTATGGCAAACGTCCGTAGGTAAAAGTCTTTACCTAAGACAACAGTCTCAGTGAAGAAGATGATGGCGTGGCGGATCCTGAATGGCCCATTTGAATTTTCGCGCGTTTTGTTTATAAAATTGACTTAGCATATTATATAATATATGTTATGCGTGTGTATTAATGAATGATCAGCTTGGCTCAGTGGCAAAGACGAAAGGTTTTAAAACGCGCGTGTGTAGGAGGTCAGGGGTTCGACCCCTGCCTCCTGTATATTATTTTTCTCAATATTTCTGTGTAGAACCAGTAGTACCATTCCAAACGCACGCCTCACATTCATCACCATTAGATCATTCCTTGCCCAGATCTCACGCTTCTAATGAAGCTCCCCATGATGGACATTCCTGGCATAATCATACTAGATCCAGCGCTGCATTGGGCCAACAAGATTGGGCTTTGGACAAGATTCAGATTACAACCCCTCCAATTTAGGCTTACACCCCCTCAGGCCTAATTTCTAACCTTTTTTAGATTTTTTATTTATCATCATTATTTTGTTTAATTATTTTTATTAATCAATTTTTTTTTTACAAAATCATAAAATCAAAATTCACAAAAATAGTACTTTGTTTTTTTTAATAATAAATTAACTTTTGTAAATAAATTAATTTCATCAACTTTAATTTATTTTTCATTAATTAAAATCAATTAGAAATTAGGTTAAATTTAAATCTTTTTCACAAAAAATACAAAACATATTTTGATGATCAAATTAGGGTTTTTTAGGGTTTTAAACTTTTTCCAAGCTTTATTCTCGACCTGAATTATTTTTGTCGTACGATACTTTTTCAATATTGATGTAACTGCGCCCGGTTTATAATAGATTAATTAGGGTTTAGTTTCCGCAAATTTACTTTCAGTCAATTCTTTATGTATCTGTCCAAAAGCCTTGTAATGACATATAACTCTTTTTTACTTTCTCGCTTTTATATCTTATGCTTGTATATAATTGTTAGCAACCTAGGCTTACATGCTTAATCAATCAATCAGTAGATCACTTAACTTCAAGATAAATATCTGAAAACAAACACTTGCACATGCTCACTCCTAGGGTTTTTCCCCACTTCGGTTGCCTTCGGAAAACTGTCACAATTCTTGAAACGTGATAATTTTTAGTGGATGTCCTCTAATTCAAAGGATCACTAGTCCCTCGATGACCCTTTCGACGTTGCCTCGGTAAAAAAGTGATCTTAGAGTTTTAGGACAATTACTAAAAGATCTTGCCCTGTTGCCTTAAGTGACCGTAATCGTCCCTTTCGATTGTCCCTTAAAATCCAATGATAGAGCTACCTACTCCTTAATAGTAGGATAGCGCTATCTAAAGGAAATAAGAAAATGAACAGTCTTTTTCGAGTAGGTAGAAACTTTTAAGTACTTGCTCAAAATAATCAATTTTTCACACTTACACTTTCAAACACTTTTCAAACAAAGTATTCAAAACACTTTATTACACTCTTGACTGATACAAGGGTTACCATAAAGTGAATCTCCACACTAAGGCAATTTTCAAATCTTTTCAAAACACACACAAAAGCAATTTAAAAAATGAGCAAGTACCTAAGAGCCCATGGAAAAACATGGATAGAAAGGGTGCTAACAACTTCCCTTTCTATAATCTATGCCCCGTACTCAGAAACATCTCAAAAAAGGTTTTTTCCTGTTCTTTTTCCCTTTTCCTTTGTTTTATAAAATAAAAGACGATGGCGACTCTTACTTACTGCGACATTTGCGAACGCAAATGCAAAACCAGTAAAAACAGTCGGTTCTTCCACTGTATTAAAAGATGCTTTTTAGAATAAACCTCTGAAGGAGAATGCTCGCCAGAATTCAGTCTCTGGGGGAATGCTTTTCAGAACGAAGCCCTGAAGGAAATGCTCGCCAGAATTTAGTTTCTGAAGGAAATCATTTGGTCATGCAGATAGTCGCCCCATCATGTTTCGAGAATTGATCTACAATCTGTTTTTCATTGGTAAACCCGTCCTGTTTCAGGAATTCATACCGACTGGTCATATAGATAGTTGCCCCATCATGTTTCGTGAATTAATCTGTGACCTTCTTTTTGTTGGTAAACCCGTCCTGTTTCGGGAACTCATATCGCCTTGTCATATAGATAGTTTCCCCGTCCTGGTTTAGGAATTAATCTGCAACTTGTTTTTTGCTGGTAAACCTGTCCTGTTTCGGAAATTCATACCGCCCGGTCGTATAGATAGTTGCCCCGTACTATTTCTAGAATTAATCTCTTATCTGTTTTTGTTGTTTAACCCGTCCTATTTCAGGAATTCATGCCGCCTAGTCATATAGATAGTTGCCCCGTCCTATTTCAAGAATTAATCTGCGACTTGTTCTTTGTTGGTAAACCCGTCCTGTTTCGGGAATTCATACCGCCTGGTCATATAGATAGTTGCCTCGTCCTGTTTCAGGAATTAATCTAAGACCTATTTTTTGTTGGTAAACTCGTCTTGTTTTGGGAATTCATACCGCCTGGTCATATAGATAGTTGCCATGTCCTGTTTCACGAATTAATCTCTGACCTGTTTTTTTGTTGGTAAACCTGTCCTGTTTCGGGAATTCATACCTCCTGGTCATATGGATAGTTGCCCTGTCTTGTTTAGAGAATTAATCTTCGACCTATTTTTCGTTGGTAAACCCGTCATGTTTCGGGAATTCATACCGCCTGGTCATATAGATAGTTGCCTCGTCTTGTTTCGGGAATTAATCTGTGACCTATTTTTTGTTTGTAAACCCGTCTTGTTTCGGGAATTCATACCGCCTGGTCATATAGATAGTTGCCTCGTCCTGTTTCGGGAATTAATCTGTGACCTATTTTTTGTTGGTAACCCCGTCCTGTTTCAGGAATTCATACCGCCTGATCATATAGATAGTTGCCCCATCCTGTTTCAGAAATTAATCTCTGACCTATTTGAAATTGCTGATGATATTCGTCTGTTTGTGAATTTTACCTGAAAAGACAAAATTAGATTTATGTAATATCATCATGTATGTAATCTATTGCATAATGATGCTCTCAAAATAAATGAGAATGTTATATGCGTTTCAGTATGCATATGCTATGATCTATGGACACAATATGTTGTTGAAGCGTGTCGGTAGCTCCTTGTAACAATGTCTAGGTGGGGAAAATAAATCCCGGATTGTTGCTGGGGATGAAGAAAGTTATTCTTCAATTTCTGCTGGGAATAATTTTGCTGGAGATTTCCACTTTCTGTTTGAGGATACTCCGCTAGGGATTTTCGACTTTTGCTCGAGGATAGAGGTATTCAAGGAGAGTCGGTCGTTCACCATTCTTTTTGTTGAAGGATTTGATTCTTACGTACCCTGAATGGGGATTAAAGAGATGGATATTCCTCTGGTGTGCTATTTGTCCAGGTTTCAGATACCGCAACAACTTTTCTAGGGATATCAACTTTGATTAAACCCTGCTTGAAAAGAAAATTTTGTTAGGGATTTATGGTGTTGGAGTAATAAACTTCATTGGGGAATTAAATTCCTATAAACTGTGTCAAGGAAATAAACTCTGATGGGAATTGAAATTTTATAGGCTGCACTGAGGAAGTCTCCATTGTATGCTGGGGAAAAGATCAAACTTCCTTATATGCTAGGGGACCTATTCGGGAAGATGATCATGTCAAGCTATCCATCAGGGATATGGAGGTGAACTGTTGGAAGATGCCCCAATTTCTGTCTGAGGGATTAGACTTGTTGGGGAATATATCTTTGTTGGGGATAAGATTATGAAGATAGCTCTGTAGAGATAATTCCATGGACATTACTCTTTCGAGATTTGTGGATGACTTGAACATTATCCCAACTCCTAGAGTCTTTAGTAAATGCTGATCAGAGTGATAAAAAGTGATGAGATAACGGGACATAGTCATACGCTTTAATCCCTAACTTTTTCCTGGAATATCTTTTCAGGTTTTCAGTCCACCGGGACACCCTTTTTTGCCCAAGCCGCCTTCTCAGGTTTTCGACTTGCCAGGTTTATAATTTTATTTATATGTCCCTAATTTTTTCCCGAACCCTTTTGGTTCATCGGGATGCCCTCATTTTTTCCTAGGCCAATTAACCTAGCGGGTCTCTTTTTCATGCATAGTATTTTTGACTATGTCCGCATTCTCAGGACGCAGGGGATTTTCATTGTCCATAGTAGTAAGTGTTGTAGCACTTCCATAAAATATTTTCTTGATCATACGTGGCCCTTCGTATGCGGGAGTCCATTTTCCCCTGGGATTAGTCTGGTGCACCCGATGTTTAAAGTTATTGATCAACCATTGATTACCAGGTTTCTGATAGTTTTGACCTTCCTCAGTATTTTTTAAGAACTGCCACGGCATAATGACACCGTCTGATACTGCTGACATAGACAAGAAATTAGTTGATACTGAAGATTCAATTTTCATAGTGGCTTTTGCTGAAACTCATGATCAATGTAACATGCCCCAAGTGATTCAGATGGAGATCTGCCTCTGGCTATTCAACACTTTTAAGAGATTCTTTGAATCTTGACTTGACTGCCACAGATGAGTTGGACAATAACATGTCGGGCCACTTGATTTATGACCAATTGTGTCCTTGAAAGGCCTGTTACTGGAAGTGCCTTTCTCTTTGACCCATCCTCTGAAGTAATTCTATCCATTGGGAGGATTTTCATTCATTGAATATTCGTCATGCGAATTTCTCTACTGTCAAACACTAAGTCATATGCAAACGATGGTATTAAAATGAAAAGCTTATGTCTATCTTGAAGTTTAAAAAAATGCATTTTTTAGTAAAACAAAATTTGTAAGAGTGTGATGTCAACTCAGGATTTATAATAAGCCTTACAGGAGTCAGGATACCTTTTTGTAACAATATGTTTTCGAACTAACTGATGCTTCAGTTAGGACTTTGAAGGGTTGTAACATGGTATGGTTCACGATTTAAGAAACAAAGGATAAAGGCTCAAAGTTTATTTGTACCCAACCCATTCTCCATGATGTACTTCAGTCCTATACTCAGTTAATTATGCATTTAGGTTCTAATAGAGTTTAGAATTATAGCACTGAAACATGGTGATGGTTCAGAAATCGAAAGTTTATTTGAGAAGGTAGTCATTTTTTCTTGTAACATCTTTCTTTTGTTGAGGATTTGTAGCGATCTATTTTTGACTTTATTATCCCTAACTTTTGCCTGAACTATTTTGTTTGAGATTAGGGTCAGCGGGATGCCCCAGTTTTTTCCTAAGTCTCCTTCATAGGTTTCAACTTAGCGGGCTTTTATTTTGAAAGATAATGACTGCCCAACTTAATGATTACGGGGAACCATCACCGAATTTTGATTTGGAAGGATGTCTTCGATACTACCTATTGTGTACGAAGGAAAAGCTTGCGATTAAATGCACACTTGAATTAACTGAGAAACTACTCCTCCCCAGGTCACAATTAAGGGTTTCAATTTGTGTGAAAAAAAACTCCTACTTCTTAGGCTCAAAGGGGTTGACTAGGGAATAACTTCCTTATATCTCCACTATTTAGGAATTGAAGCAACGCCTGTACATTGTCCGCAAGGTCTGCTCAAAACCATATTGTATGAGATTATGGTATCGTTTTCATCATCCTCCCTCTAAAGGCTTATAGATTTTAATGAGAGTTGAATATCAAAAAAAGGAAGTAAAAAGAATAGTTTAAATATAATGAAAACGAATGTATTAATTCAAGACAAACATATGCAATGCATTAATGAAAAAAAAACAAAGTTTGACATAAAGATAAGTGTTCGAACAAACAAAAGAAATTACAACTGAAAATTCAAATGAACTGGTGTTGTACCCCAAAACTTGCCTCCCATTTTATTCAAGACATTCTTCTAAGACTCTCAAATACTCAAAGCTAGGGTTTTGATTGGAGATGACTGATCATTGACTTTTGGCCTAGTGCATGACCTAATGGCTTGAAGCATGATATTAAGGACTCAAATACAACTTCTTAACCTAATTACATGGCTCAAGAAATTTCCAAAGATGCAGGTGATTGATAGTTGAGAAATTGAATCAATTGATGAAGAGTCCACAGTCACACAAAAGTCAAACTTTGACTTTTTGGTCAACATTGGAATTCAAAAATCATGAATCATAAAGATATTCAAAACTATCAAACTTGATCATCAAGAATCAAGAAAGTCAACAAAAGTCAAGATTTTCAAACACTTAGAAAAAATTCAAGTGTTTTGTACCTAAAAAACCCTAACTTCACAAGCAAGTTTCCTCAAGATACAAGCTGATTCAAGGAAAACTTTCAATATAAAAGTTGTAGAGATTGATGAATTCTAAAACTTTGTTAATGTGGGATGATCCTCAAAAAGTTCTTAATTTAAGAGATATAAGCCCATGAATTTATGATGTTTTTTTATCCAACACTTAGAAATTTTTTTATAGGTTATGATCAGTTTTTTGTCCCAACTTCTTGGCCAATTTCACCAATTTCCCATTTGATTTAGCCAAAGTGGTCAACATGAAAGTTTTAGACAATGTTTCAAGCTTTCCAAAATGTCTAATAACATAAAGAGATTATGATTGAGCTAGGATATTCAAAGATATGAAGTTGGAATTCCATTCTTGCATTTTAGGTCATTTTTGTGACAAGTTCATAACCAAATCTTCAAGCCTTGCTGCATGATCCAACTTTCCAGGCCTCTAAACCTCCAAATTTATCTCTAATAAGAAGATTGCACAAGCTTTTGAGCTATGATCCAAGTGATCAAAGCTTTGTCCAATCCATTTTACCATTAAAGGGAAAAAGATCACACTTCCATTCTTGTAAAGTGACTTTAATCACAAAGTCCACTCCTTGAGCCTCTAACTTGTTTATTCTAATCACACTCAACATGAATGCTCAGGAGAAACATCTCTAAGCCTATCAACCACCCAACATTGCCTTGGAACCGTGACTTTTCAAGTTACTTCAAAACCAAGCTTCAAAACCATAACTTATTATCTCAAGATTCTGGTTACTTCAAGATGTCAAACCTTTTCTCTATAAATAGAGAGGTCATTTTCAAGTTAACATATGAATTGAGAAGCCCTAAAACACTCCCAAATTCAGAGTCACTTAGAAAACTCCATTGTTGTACATTTGAAGCTTTCAACACCCAACTATAAATCCACTTGTGTGTTTTCCTCTTTTATCATTCAAATAACATTTATCCATAAAATAGAAGTTATCCAAACACTCTTGGCACGACTGTAACACCTCCACCATCAATGTCCAAACCTCACTATACACCTCTGCAACTTGACTTGTTCAGAATAATTGAGGCACTCTCAATCCAAGGTAGGCGTTGCAAAAGCCCTGAGAGTTTAGTGAAGCTATCCAGATCATCCTAACACCTCTAGAAGTGCTCTAACTTCAAACTCGATTCTCACTTTAGAGGTAAATTTCTCCAACTTTGAAATCCTTACACACTCATCATTTGATTTCAAATTCAAAAGATAAAATGTAGATATGATTGCCCTGAAACTAACCATGTCCTTAGTTTTCATTAATGTTTACTATGTGATGAGAATTTTGGAATTAAAGTTTCTGAAATATTAGGTTTCAGTTTGGTACCAAGCAAAATTCGCTTCAGCCTTTAACTTATAGCTTTCAAAAGTTACATGGTTGAATTCGTGGTAAAAAATCAAGCAAGTTTGATGTTTACATCTTTCAATTTGGTTGAGAAATGAAGCTTTTACATAATTTGCAAATGTGGTTGTTGTTGCTGTAAACGCGCGTGAGAAAGAAGATGAAGTCCAATTTTGAACATGAGTTTATTTTATATTTATTGCAACATGTTTTATCAACGGATGTAACAGCCATCCCAGTGGCAAGCAGCGCACGTTTTATGTCACTTTGGCCTTAGGGACCTGAGTTCAAGCCCCAGTGGTACCCTTTTATTTTTCACGTGTTTGTTCCTTGCAGATTCAATACAAACAAGTCAATAGGCGCTCATCATGTACCCCACATCAACACCATCAGATTATCATGCAGGCAGATCCAATGCACCCAAACGCAAGCCTATGGTGCATCCCAAGAACTATCACCACTGAATTAATATAGGCTCCTGGACTTATTATTTTTGGGCCTAACCTTTTTTGCTTCTTCACACCCCCCATTTTTCTTTTACAGCGCCAAGCCCATTTAAATTTCTTTTTAATTTAAATTATTTGTTTTCTTTTTAATAATTTTATTTAAAATCAGAAAAATCATACAAATGATAAAAAAATTAGATTTAGGTTTTTAATTAATTATTTTAATTTTTGACAAATAAAAATTAATTTATTTTAATCACTTTGATTTTATTTTATTAGAACTAGGTTTTTATACTTCAATTATTTTTCTAGACAAAAAATACAAAAATTTTTCTAAATACTTAGAATTCTTTAGCTTTTAATTAATTAATTTAATTTTCGTAAATAAAATTAATTAATTTAATTACACTTTGTTTTATTTTAAATAATTAAATTGTAAATCAATTAGAATTAGGTCTAATTTTTATTTCACATTTTTTCTAAACAAAAACAACAAAATCTTTTCTTAAATGCTTAGAAATATTTTACGGTTTTCTTAAATATTTTCTCCTTTTCACCACTTTCGCGCACTTCACTTTCACATTAATATTTTCCAATATTGTAATTGCTCAAAGTCTGTAATAGCTTTAATTAGGAATCCTTTACATTTCATCTCCATTCACAAATTTGTACCCCCATTCCCAAGGCGTTGTAATAGCATATAACATTTAATTTCTGCAATTTACTACTTTCCTTATTACTATTGGTAATTAGGGTTTGAATAAAAATATTAGAATTAATCATTAGAAGACCTAATCTCAAAAACAAATTTGAGATAAAAGGTGCTAACACCTTCCCTTTTCATAACCTACCCCCTTACTTAGAAGATTCTCAAAGGCCTTTCATGTTCTTTTCACCCTTTCCTTTATTGGATAAAAGAAAAGTCGGTGGCGACTCTTGCTATCCGCAATATTTGCGATAAAACGTAAAACCCAAAAGTCAGTTCTCCCACCGTATTAAAGAACTGGCGACTCTACTGAGGATAAACTAAACTAAAAGTGGGGCTACCTTAAGAGTTAGATCACCTTTATTGCTTTACTTGTTTTCCTTGTATGCTTTATATTTTGGGATATGCTTGGGTTTATTTCTTGTATAGATCCTATACCCGAATCTGGGGGCATTTTAGGTAAGTATCAATAGATCATGAAAACTATACGGCATAGACCAATATGGTTGAAACGATGGCTACGTTAGTGCGAAACATTAGTTTGTGATGGTGTCCCTTGGGTCAGTCAAGGAGAATGCTAGGTTGCCGCGTGGTGTCATAATCACTAAATGAATGTAGAACCTTAGTTGACATAACTTAGCCATTAGAAAGTAGTGAGATAGTCGGATTAGGTGCAGACTAAAGTTGGTTGATACTCGATGCTACACTCATTGAAATTGGACTCTCGGGATATTTCAGTCGCAATTTAGATGCTTGTGCTGAAACAATGCCTGAGAGAAATGTCAGTGATATTGAGATTCCTAGAACCTGGTTACTTCTTTTAGGATAGGTTAAGCCAACTAAAACTTCAAGAGGGTACTTACCTATGGCCTCCGCTCGCATAAATACTATCCGGATCAGTTTTGTGAGGATGCCTTCTCAACTTAAGGAGTTAGTCTCAAGGGTTCTTGAAAGTTCTCCATTCATCAAAAGGCATGGTCGACTACTCAGTTTGGTTACCTCAGGTTTTGAAGAAGATATGATGAGTGTTCTATTTCAGTTCTTTGACCCTGCATATCACTGCTTCACCTTTCCTGATTATCAGTTGGTACCCACGATGGAGGAGTTTCCTCAATTACTGGGAGTACCTGTTCTCAATCAAATACCTTTCACCGGTTTAGAGAAAGATCCACAACCTGAAGAAATTGCAATAGGCTTATATCTGAAGCGATCCGACATTGTAGCTAATTGGGAAATAAGGAGTGAAGTCAAGGGTTTTCTATCTAAATTTTTGTTAGAGAAGGGTCGACTATTTTTGGATGCTATGAGTTTTCAAGCTTTCGAATAAATATTGGCTTTGTTGATCTATGGGTTGGTGCTATTCCCTATTCTAGACCAAATAATAGATGTGAATGCCGTCAAAATATTTCTTTCTCGTAACTCTATGCCTACTTTGCTCGAAGACATTCTGAATTCTCTTCACACTCGTACTATGAGTAAGCGAGGGACTCTTATGTGTTGCATACCTCTGCTATCAAGGTGGTTTATTTCTCATCTTCCCAGGTCAGTATTGAAGAATGAACAAGGTTTGAGGTGGTCTCAAATGATGATGTCGCTCTCTCATTCAAATATTTATTGGTGTTCCCGATCTCTGGAAGATGTTACTATCATTGACCGCTGCGGGGAATTCCCTAATATTCCACTCCTTGGCATTAAGGGAGGTATTGCTTACAACTCTTCTCTAGATTTACGCCAATTTGGTTATGCTCGAAGAGATGGTCCTCATGACACACTTATCCAGGGTATTGTGTTCGACTATGAAAATGATCCTCAATATTATCGTCAAAGGTTTGTACGTGCTTGAGGCATGGTAAACAAGGTTGATAGTATAACTTTAGGACAAAAGAATTCTATCCCTTTGGAGACCTACCTCAAATGGGTACGAGCTCGCGCTCAAAACCTCATGATGCCATTTCTTGCTGTCTTACCAGTAATTGTGGAGCCTGCTGCTGAGGGGGATATTCCTTATACCATCCTCTATCTGGACATGCCCATTGACCTCAAAGAATTGCAGAAATCTTGGATTCAACTCAAAGAAGAAAGGGACACCTTCGAGACTCAATTATATGCAAGTGAGAAGAAAGTGTTGGAGCTCACAAAGCAACTTCACGAGGAGCAAAGCCTTAATCCATACATCGATGCAAAGAGGAATCGTCCGTGGGAGACTTGAGGTTTTTATAAGTTCATTTTGTTGTCTCTTTGAGACCCTTTTGCTTTTCATTGTAAGCCTAAGAGGCAATTGTAATTTTTGAACTTATTAATACAATCTTTGTTTCTGTTTCCTTTTGGCTAGCAAATTTAAATCTCCTAAAGTCCTTGAAAACACTGCATCCACATATCATGCATCATTTCATAAGCAGGTTTTCCAATACAATTTTCCTCATCTATTTATTGTTTATTTTAGTATAAGATGGCCCTCGAACAAACTGTCAAGGATCTCCAAACTCAGCATGCACAATCTCAAGAGACTCTTCTGAATCAGGCCAAAGGGAAACAAGAGATGACGGTGCTCCTTACCTCGAAAAAGAAGACTAAGAAGCGGGCTGTTATCCTCAACAAGGGAAGATGATTCAAAGGTCCTTCTCAACCAATTCAAGATGTTTCCTTTGAGGAAGATGACAACCAATAGGAGGATGATAGAAGTGTCAGGGGTGAAGGTAAAAACAATCAGGATTCCGAAGATGAAGACTATTTCGACGAACAGTATCCTCCTGCAGATGACAAATAAAAGCAGTTGGAAGGCCGACTCAAAGCTGTGGAAATCCAGAAAGTGTCTGGATTGGATTTTGGTGAGCTAGGTTTGATCCCGGGGGTGGTCATCCCTTACAAATTCAAGGTCCCTATATTTCCTAAATATGACGGGGTCTCTTGTCCCAAACTCCATTTAAGGTCGTATGTTCGAAAAGATCCAACCTCATACTGCTGATAAGAAATTATGGGTCCATTTCTTTTAAGAAAGTTTGTTCGGTACTCAACTTGAATGGTTCTACCAGTTCGAAGGAACCAACATTCACACATGGGAAGACTTGATTGCTGCTTCCTACAAGCAGTATCAATATAATGTTGACCTGGCGCCGACTCGTGTGCAGTTGAAAAATATGTCCATGGGCTCGAATGAAGGGTTCAAAGAGTATGCCCAAAAATGGAGGGACTTAGCTGGAAGGGTGCAACCTCCTTTGACTGACCGGGAATTGGTGGATATGTTCATGGGCACTCCGACGGGTCCATTCTTTAATTTGCTGAATGCGAGTTCTTCATCAGGGTTTACTGAGCTGATTCTGACTGGCGAACAAGTTGAAAGTGGTATCAAGAGCGGGAAGATTCTGATGGCTACATCTTATAATACTATGAAGAAGCCATTTATTGGTAAGAAAGAAACCAACACTGTCTATAAGAGCCGTAGTAAAAATGTCCACCATCAGTCTGTGGGAGTGGTATTTATGTCTAATCTGGCGCCTATTCAACAATAACAACAGGGTAATCAGCGTAGGTCAAACGCTTCGAGCATGCAGTTTACCAGGATTAATATGACATTGGCTCAAGCATTGCAACATTTCATAAAGGTTGACCTCATAACACTCCGGGATCCTCCTCCTAATCCCAACACATCCTCTCCGAAGTACAATCCAAATGCAAGATGTGCCTATCATTCGAACAGTCCTAGACACGACACCAACAACTGTTGGGCCCTGAAAAACAAAATCCAAGACATGATTGATAATAAGGAAATTGAGTTCGACCCTCCTGTGACTCCAAACGTGATTATTGCTCCTATGCCGAAGCATGACAAAGGAATAAGTGCTATTGAAGATGTTTTGTATGTTACCTCCGTAAGTGATGTGGTTACTTCTCTCTAAACAGTCAAGAATAATTTGCTACAAGCCAATTTATTTCCGGGTTGTGTTAAAAAATGTTATTGCTATGCAATTCAACCCAATGGTTGCGGGTTACTGAAGGAAGGCATTCAATGCCTCATGGATGAACATGTAATTTTGATTGAGAAAGTTCCGTATGATGAGAATTTGTGCCGAGATTTTTCTGTTATATTTGGTACTCCTTTCAAGATCACTTCCAAGGGTCCTGTAAGGATTACTGCCAATCTAAAAGCTACTCCCCTAATCATTACAAAACCTGGGCCCATCCCATATTCCTCGGAGAAGGCTATTCCATGGAACTATGGGTCTAACGTCTATTATCATGGTGTTAAACAAAAGTTGTCCAATGAAGATGATGAAGAGGCTGATCCCAACATTGACAATATTATGGGGACCAACAAAATTACTAGAAGTGGAAGGATTTTCTATCTGGAAATTTCTCCACCTATTCAAGTTACAGTTACCAATACAACTCGCGAAGCTTGAGGTAAAGAGCCAATGATAGAGTCTGCCCAGAAGAAGGCGCCAAAAGAAGCTACAGTCAAGGATACCTCTGGACAAGAAATGGAAGAGGTTTTGAAGATCATTCGTAGAAGCAATTACAAAATTGTTGAACAACTGGGGTAGACACCTCCAAAATCTCCATGCTATATTTACTACTGTGTTCTGAAGCCCATGCACAAGCTTTAATGAAATTTTTTGAAGACTTCTCATGTACCACAAGAGATTTCTACCGATCAATTTGGAAGTCATGTTTCTAGCTTAACGACTGACAATGGATTAGGTTTCTTTGATGCTGATATGACTCCGGAAGGAAGAAATCACAATAAGGCCCTATATGCCTCCATTGAATACAGGGGCACTACTTTGGCTCATGTGTTAGTTGATACTGGTTCTTCTCTGAATGTTCTGCCAAAGGGCGCTCTTGACAGACTGGATTGTGAAGGGGTTGTGCTGAAACCTAGTGACATCATAGTTCGAGCTTTTGACGGGTCTAAAAGAATGGTACATGGAGAATGGATCTTCATATCTAAGTAGGTTCATAGATATTTTAATCCACCTTCTACGTAATAGACATCCGAATAACTTATTCCTGTCTATTAGGACGCCCCTGGATCCATGGGGCAGGAACTGTTACCTCCACCTTACACCAGAAATTAAAGTATCCTGTGAAAGGGAAGATTGTTACTGTTTGTGGAGAGGAGGAGTACATAGTTAGCCACCTGAATTCATTCTGATACATAGATATGGACGGTGAATTCATTGAGACTCCCTGCCAAGCTTTTGAAGTAATTTCGCCTACTGCTGGTGAAGATGTTTTTGCCATTCCAAAGACTACCAGGGTCCCGCACAAGATGGCTTCCTTGAAAGATGCCAAAGCTACTATAGAAGAAGGTGGTTGCATAATTTGGGGGGCAGCTTCCTGATATCCCCGATAAATCCGACAAGTTTGGTTTGGGCTTTACTGTAGAGAGTCAAAGGGCTGTTCGTCGCGCTTGATCTGGAAGACCTCTATTCTGTATCAACAACAACAAAATCAATTCTATAGGAGACGCTGATAGTGATTGTGATCTCGACAACTGGAAATTCCCTACCATTGGTGTCAGACTCAATAATTGGAAAGTGGACGACATTATCACAATCTCCTTCAGTCAAGAGTAATATATATTTCTGTTTTATTGCTTTAAGAAGTTTGGTTATTAATTTCTTTTAAAACGATGACTTTAAACCTTGTGTCTTGCCCAGGGCACAATGGTTCATTTGTTAAGGGTTGTTATTTCATATGTCATATTTTCATTTAATGAAAAAACATTGGACGTTTGCATTCAAATTTTATGCTATTTGTCTTTCTTTTACTTTATTGCACTTTCAAATAGCTATGTGTTCTTACACACACCCACACACTACATTGCAGATCCACATCCACTATGGATCTCATTGATAACGATTATGCTATTGCCGCTTATGACTTTGGAAATTCGATCTACCAAGCCGAGGACGAAGGTGAGGAAGATTGTGAAATACCCGGAGAACTTGCCAGACTCTTAATACAAGAAGAAAAGGCTATCCAACCACATGAAGAGCCGATTGAAGTGGTAAACTTGGGTTCTGAAACAGACAGAAAAGAGGTCAAGATAGGCGCCAAATTAGAGGGCAGTGTCAAGAACAAATTGATTCAAATGCTGCACGACTATATTGAGGTATTTGCTTGGTCATACGGAGACATGCCAGGACTCGATACTGATATTTCGGTTCACCGTCTGCCAATGAAATAGGGTTGTTCTCCAATTAAGCAAAAGGTTCATCGCATGCGTCCTGAGATGTCAGAAAATCAAGGCTGAAGTTATTGAAACAATTTAATGCATGGTTCTTAGCAGTGATGTCATATCCTCAATGGGTTGCCAATGTTGTTCCGGTACCAAATAAAGACGTCAAGGTACATATGTGTGTAGATTACAAAGATCTGAACAGGGCGAGCCCCAAAAATGATTTCCCACTTCCACATATTGATGTTCTGGTCGAAAACACTACTCAATATAAGGTTTTCTCTTGCATGGATGGATTCTCGGGTTATAATTAAATTAAGATGGCGCCTGAAGACATGGAGAAAACTACCTTCATCACACAGTGGGGCACCTTCTGTTACAAGGTCATGCCTTTTGGGTTGAAGAACACTGGGGCAACTTATCAGCGGGCCATGGTAGCTTTATTTCATGACATGATTCATCATGAGATAGAAGTCTATGTTGACGACATGATATCTAGATCACAAACTGAAGAAGAACATCTTGATCATCTACACAAGTTATTTGAAAGGTTGAAGAAGTACAAACTAAGGCTAAATCCGAACAAATGCACTTTTGGAGTGAGGTCTGGAAAACTCCTAGGTTTTGTCATTAGTGGTAAGGGTATTGAAGTTGATCCCGCAAAAGTTAAATCTATTCAATAAATGTCGACTCCCCGCACCGAGAAGGAAGTCAAAGGTTTCTTAGGACGACTTAATTACATTTCTCAATTCATTTCTTATTTGACTGCTACCTGTGAGCCAATCTTTAAGCTGCCGAAGAAAGATCAAGTAGTAAAATAGAATGACGACTGTCAAATAGATTTTGATAAAATCAAGGAGTACTTACAAGAACCTCCGATTCTGATGCTTCCATTTGAAGGAAGACCTTTAATCATGCACCTAACGGTGCTAGAGAACTCAATGGGGTGTGTGCTGGGGAAGCATGACGAGTCTGGTCGAAAAGAGCATGCAATATACTACCTTAGAAAAAAGTTTACCGATTGTGAAATAAGATATTTACTGCTTGAGAAAACTTGTTGCGCTTTGGCATAGGCTTCTCGCCGACTAAGATAGTATATGTTGACTCATACTACTTTATTGATATCTAAAATGGATCCCATCAAGTACATATTCGAGAAGCCAGCTCTCTCCGGAAGAATAGCCCGATGGAAAATGGTCTTAACAGAATACAACATTCAATACACCACTCAAAAAGAAATCAAAGGAAGTGTATTGACAGATCATTTGGCGCATCAAGTTGTAGACGACTATCAATCTATGAACTTTGAATTCCCAGACGAGGACATTATGCTAGTTACGGATTGTAAAGAACCTGGACCGTATGAAGGACCTGAGCTAGGATCCCGATGGACTATGGTTTTTGCTGGATATTCTAACGCACTTGGCAACAAAATTGGTGTTATAATTATCTCTCCTCAAGGTTGCCATACACCTTTTACTTCCAAACTCTGCTTTGACTGCACCAATAATATGGCTGAATATGAAGCGTGCATCATGGGTATTAAAGCTGCTATTGAACTGAGAATCAAGTTCTTGAGAGTATATGGGGATTCGGCTCTGGTAATTAGTCAAGTTAAGGGAGAATGGGATACGAAACACCCAAATCTCATCCCTTACCGAGAACACGTGCTAACCTTGATTCCGTATTTCGAAGAGATTACTTTTGAGCATATCCCAAGAGAAGAGAATCAGTTGGCGGATGCATTAGCTACCATGTCATCCATGTTCAAGGTCAGTTGGGACAATGAAGCTCCCAGAATTACAATTGAAAGATTCGACTAATCGGTACATTACTATGAAATTGATACCGATGAAGTAGAAGAAAAACCTTGGTTTCATGAAGTAAAAAGGTACCTTGAAGCTCAAGAATACCCTGAAGGGGCATCGATCAATGAGAAGAAATCCCTATGGAGGTTCTCAGCTAAGTTCTTGATCAATGTAATTTTTTACAAACGTAATCATGATTCAACTCTGCTTCACGGTGTAGGCCAGAAGGAAGCATAGAAAATTATAGAGGATATGCACGAAGGCATCTTTGGTACTCACTCCAGTGGGCATACTATGGCTAAGAAGATTTTAAGAGCAGGTTACTATTGGTGAACTATGGAAACCGACTGTCACCACCACTCGAGGACTTGTCATAAATGCCATATCTATGCTGATAAGGTTCATGTGCCTCCGGTTCCTCTGAATGTTTTATCTTCTCCTTGGCCATTCGCAATATGGGGCATTGATATGATCGGAGAAATCAATCCTACCGTTTCTAATGGACATCGCTTTATCCTTATCGCTATTGACTACTTCATAAAATGGGTTGAAGCAGCCTCATTCATCTCTATTACCAAGAATATGGTCGCCCGATTCATAAAGCATAACCTTGTCTGTTGGTATGGAATCCCCTAGAGAATCACAACAGATAATAGTACCAACCTCAACAACACTATGATCACTGAACTCTGCATGCAGTTCAAGATCAAACACCACAACTCTTCTCAGTATCGACCAAAGATGAATGGCATAGTGGAAGCCGCCAACAAGAATATTAAGAAGATCATACGGAAGATGGTTATGACTTACAAATATTGGCACGAGATGTTACCATTTTTCTCTTCATGGCTATCCCACTTCAGCGCAGACATCAACTGGGGAAATCCCATTCTCTCTGGTATATGGTATGGGAGCTGTCCTACCTGTCGAAGTTTAGATTCCTTCTCCGAGGATTATGAAAGATACAGACTTAGACGAAGACGAGTGGATTCAGACCAGGCTAGGCCAGTTGAATCTGATTGACGAAAAGAGACTTGCAGCTTACTGTCACAGTCAGATGTATCAGAAACGTATGATTAAGGCATTCAACAAGAAAGTTAAACATCGAGTATATCAGGCTGGTGACTTGGTAATAAAGCGCATCGTTCTACCGCAAGGTGATCCCAAGGGAAAATGGACTCCCACCTACGAAGAGCCATTTGTTATCAAGAAATTATTTTCGAGCGATGCTATGATACTAACCACCATGGACGATGAATATTTCCTGCACCCTGTGAACGTGGACATAGTTAAAAGATACTACACATGAAAACGATCCGCTAGGTTGATTGGCCTAGGCAAAGATAAGCGTATCCCAGTGAACCAAAAGGGTTCGGGCAAAAATTAGGGATATATATAAAAGATTGTACACCCGGCAAGTCGAAAACCTGAAAAGGCGGCTTGGGAAAGAAAGGGTATCCCGGTGGATTGAAAACTCGAAAGGGAAGTCTAGGCAAAAGTTAGGGATTAAAAGCGTACGACTATGTCCCATTGGATCACTTACGACAAGCTTTATTACCAATATCAAGTTCAAATGGTACAAGTTCAATCAATTTCTTCCGACTGCAAAGGATGAGATGTTCGAAGACATAGGGGCAATAGCAGAGTTGGAACCCAATGAGATCATTTCCACATAGCTATATGTTTTGTTTTCACTTTGTACTCTTTTATTTTATGGCAATTTCCTCTTACTAGGATTTATGTCTCTTTGTACAAAATCGCCTGTTTATGGGCAAACTATCAATACAAATACACCCTAAAATTCAAACTTTTGTTTTTTAATTTTTCTGTTTTGTTTGCAAAAACGTCCAATGACTAAAATTGAATGAACATATGCATATGAGCACGATTAACTTTTAACAAATCTATGCATAAGAACATGAATAAGCATTTACTCAAGACTCTAGGAGTTGGGATGACATTCAAGCCATCCACAAATCCCAACAAAGCCACTTCCATGAGATTGTCCCCACAAAGTAATTCTCACAAATTCATCTTCAATGAAGACACATTCCCCACAATTTCCCTGGAAGATTGCTCCAACGGATAAAAGAATATGATCTTTTTCCTGGCAATATCACCCACCTACGGAGTTCCAATCATTTCATGGAAATTCTCTTCCCCAGTTGAGTTTATTCCTCCAAAAACTGTAAAACACCCTGCAGATTTCTTCTCTCCAGTAGAGTTTGTTCCCTCAACAGAGTATTTCTTCATCAACAAGGTTTATTTCCCCAACAGGGTTTATTTCCGCAATAGATGTCTCCTTAGATTGAGTATATTCCTCAGATTGCTACGAATCACCGGCAAAATTACTCTCCCCAGTGAAATCGCCACTATCCCAACATGAGTCAGAAGATTATCCATCTCTTTTATCCCCGGTCATGGTATATAAGAATTAAACTCCCCATTAGAGCAAGGAACGACTAATGTTCCTAAAATCTTCTCCCCAAATAGAAGTCAACATTCCGCAACGGAGTTTCCTCAAATAGAAAGCAGGAATCCCCAATAGAAGCATTCTAGACAAGGTTGAGGATTGCACATTTTCTTCATCCCCAACACCAGTCAGGGATTCATTTTCCCCAACAAGATGTCATACGAAACTGTTGATACATTTCCAACAACATTTTACATTCATACATCATTACCAATATCATAGCATATGGATACAAAACACATATATCAGAGTCTCATTTATTTTGAGAACATCATTATGCAATGCATTTCATGCATCATGATGTTGCATACAACTAACTCTTTACCTTTTCAGGAAAGATCAATCAACAGAGAAACATTATCAACTACTTATGTGACCCAACAATCTTCTCAAAGGCTACATCTAACAAAGGGCTATTTCAGCAATTTCCTCAGAGGGTCATTTTCAAAGACATCTTCTGGCTAAGAATAAATCAACCATAGATTTATTCTGATACTTCTCCCAGTTAAATACTGACGTAGACATCTTCTGGATCAGATTAAATCAAGCGTAGATTTATTCTGATACTTATTTCATTAGACTTTTTCTGGCTCAGATTAAATCGACCATAATTTTATTCTTATAATTCTCCCAGTTAAAGACAGACGTAGACTTATTTTGGCTCAGATTAAATCTACGATTGATTTATTCTGATACTTCTTCCAGTAGACATTTTCTAGCTCTGTTTAAATTGACCATAGATTTATTCTGATACTTCCTCCAGTTAAAGACGGACGAAGACATCTTTTGGCTCAGATTATCTAGACATTATAACCCATACTCGTGGGTACCCGCCCCAAATTTGACGGGGAAAACCCACTTTGACTGGGATTGAGTTCGGGTTTGGGTTTTCCATGATTTCAAGATATGGGGATGGGGTGGGTAATAAGGAGTGTAGTACCCACCCTGAACCCGTCCCCGAACCCGCCCCGTTTATTATTATTATTATTATTATTATTATTATTATTATTTATATTATTATTATTATATTGTAATATATATGATTTAACAATTTATGCCGCTACAGTATCACAATTATATGCCGCTATAATATCCCAATTTGTTAAATCTATCTATTGTTATAGTTTCTTGGTTTTAGAAAAAAAATATAAGTGATAAAGTAAATGCATAAGTGCAATGACTGACACTTACAAAAATATAATTGACAGTGGCATTTTTAGAAAATTAACATTATATTTGTAACCCTTTCACTTCTCAATTCTCATTGTATTTACGATAGGCTTTTGGCTATATCAATTAAAATACTTTTAACATCCTAAAAATAAATTTTAATGATTCAGATTTCAGAATGAGTCTTATGATAACTTCTATCTCTTTCACTATTTCAAAAGTCTAACTCACTATCTTTAAATTTTTCTTTTCCCATTTCATTTGAAGCCATTATCAACATCACTCACCATTTTGAGTCTTGACATCCCTCATCAATATTATTTTTGTTGTAAGTATGATTCTTCTTATTTTCTTTTTTTTATTTATAAATCTTAAATCTTTATTGTGGTTGTAGTCTTGTAGATGAATATGATTATTGTAAGCAATATATTCTTCTTAGTTTTTTCATTGATGTGTTCTATTTGCAACACTAATATTTGTGTTACTGAACTGTTGTGAGTCAAGTTATGGTCAGTGACCGATTCTGTGAATATTTATTTCATAGTGAATAAACATCAGTTCATGCTTTATTTGTGTTTCTAATGAATTTAAATCTGATTGTATGTTTGAACAATTTGACAGGAGATAAACATGGAAAATGTTGGTAACATTGACCCACTTATTTCACAAGATAGTGCACACCAACTAGCTCCCTGTATGGAAGAAAGTTTCAACTCTTCACTTAATGGCCGGACACCACTGACGTAAATAGTTGAGACACCTAATGATGAGACAATTGATAAAAAAGATACAGGTGATAATATAGAAGCATTGGTAGAAACAAAGAAAGGAGGACTTAGGAGTAAGGCTTGGGATCATTTTATAAAGGTGAAAGTTAATGGGGAGGATAAGGCTCAATTTAAATATTGCAAGAAATGTCCTGGTGAAAAGTCAAGCAATGGAACGAAACACTTACTTCAACATATGGAGACATGCATTCATCGCAAAATTCATGAGAACAAGACTACAAAAGGAAAAACATTTCTCATGCCAAAGAGCTCACAAGGAAAGCAAGAATTAGGAGTTGGTACTTATAATGCTGAAAATTCAAGGAAAGAGCTTGCATGTGCAATAATTATGCATGAGTATCCACTTTCAATTGTAGATCATATTGGTTTTCGATGATTGGTTGCTTCTCTACAACCATTGTTTCATGTTCCTTGTAGAAATACTATCAGGAAAGAGATATTTGAAGTGTACGAGTTTGAGAAGACAATAACTTCAAAGTTATTAGATAGTCTTCAATCAAGAGTGTCAATTACTTCAGACATGTGAACTTCAAGTAATCAAAAAAGGGGTATATGGCTGTTACTGCACATTATATTGATGGATCTTGGAATTTGAAGAGTTGTATCTTGAGGTAATTACAATTTTTTATGTCTAGTTTAAGCATAAATATAATATGTTAGATTCAGTTATATCATATTTTGAATTTTATTATATGCTAGGTTCATTTATATTCCTGCTCCTCATTCAAGTGATAGACTTTGTTCTGCTTTAGTTAAGTGTTTAATGGACTAGAATATCGATACAAAATTGTCAACTATCACTTTAGATAATTGTAGCACGAATGATGCTGTGATGGACAAAATTAAGGAGAAGTTGCATTTATATACTTTGTTGAGGGATGGATCTTTACTTCATATGCGTTGTTGCGCACACATATTAAATTTGATAGTAAAGGATGGCTTAGAAGTAGTGAAAGATGGAATATAAAAGATTCGAGACAATATAGCTTATTGGACCACAACTCCTAAAAGAAAAGAAAAATTTGAGGAGACAACTAAGCAATTGCGAATTTCTTGCACTAAAACTCTAAGTTTAGATTGTCCAACTGGATGGAACTTCACTTATAAAATGCTGGACATTGCTAATTTGTATGAGGATGTATTTAGTCGGTTAAGGCTACATGACACATGATACACTTGTATTCCAACTAGTTCACAATGGAAATTTGCAAAAGATGTTTGTGAAAGATTAGAGTTGTTCAATAAGATCACTGCAATCATTTCAGGCACTAAGTATCCCACTTCCAATATGTTTTTTCCTGATATTTGTAAGATTAAATTGACAATATCTGATTGGATTAATTCTTCCAATTTATCAATCAAAGAAATGTCTTACAAGATGTTGCAAAAATTTGATAAATATTAGAGTGTCACCCATGATATAATTTGAATTGATAGTGTTTTGGATCCTAGGTACAAAATGGAGTTACTTGAGTACTATTATGAAAAATTATATGAAGAAGACTCTACTGAGCAAGTTAAGAGGATTAAACAACTATGTTATGAATTAATTGCTGATTATCAATTGAAGTTCAACCAAGAGAGTTGTGGTGACTCACCAATGTTGGAATCTAGCCGTGTGGCTAATGATGGTTTAGATTATGATACATATGTTCGGAAGAAAAAAAAGCTAGAACTTCATGTGTTAAAACATAATTGGATCATTATTTGGAAGAGGAAGTTTTACTGCAAAGTCTTGATTTTGATATTTTATTATGGTGGAAGTTAAATGGCATCAAATATCCAACACTCCAAGCAATTGCAAAATATGTTTTAGCAATTCCTATTTCTTCAGTAGCTTCAGAATCCACATTTAGTACTAGCAGGTATATTTTAAACCCGCGTCGCAGTCAACTTCATTGGACAACTTTAGAGGCTTTAATGTGTGCTAGAAGTTGGTTATGGAGTACTGAAAATAGTGGTAAGCTTTTATTATATTTTGTCAATTTTTATAGGTTAATTATAAAAACCAATATACTACCTCTTTATTAAATATAATACGTACTATTGTCACTGTCCAAAGTCCATAAAGCTTGCCTTTACAATTTGCTTAACATTACATAGAAACTTTTTAATATTATAGGATATCTATCTTTTCTATAGTGTTTATTATTATTATTATTCATGTATCAATACAACAGTAAAATAAATATAGGTTAATTATAAAAATCAGCATGTTAGGAGTGTTTGTAAAATGATATATAATTTGGTATTTGTTAATTGGTTATTATTTATATTGTATTGTGTTTCATATTTTAAGGTGGTATGAGTTCTAAGTTAAGCAATGACTACACTACTTTACTCAATAGAATAGAGCCCGGTGAAGAAGGTAAAATTTTCCTTTGAATAACTAAGTTTTGACTTGTATTCTTATTTATTGTTAACGTTTGTATTTTAATTTGTATTTTTTTATATAAGTGAAATATTAACTAGTGGTATTATTTCCCTCTTTGAAGATGGAGAATCACATTTAGAGAAAGAAAGAAGACTGAAATTCTGGCTGCAGATACTTAATGTCACAGTGAATGTTATGACACCGTATCTGACACTCTTCAAGACAGTAAAACTAAAAGCAGTAAATAACACAGTCAATTGTTTACCCAGTTCAGTGTGTAACAATACCTACTCTGGGGGCTACCAAGCCAGGGAGGAAATCCACTATAAGAGATATTAATTCAGGAATAAACCAACCAGTTTATCTCCTTCACTTAAGACCTACCCAATGCAACTTCAATCTAAGTTCAACTTAAACCTGAGTTCCTACTCACTCCCCCTCAATCACAGCAGTGATATTAAACAATTGACTAATGAAATTATGAAGACACTCTTCAGAACATACACTTGATTTTGCTTCACAGCTTTTAATCAAGTAACACAAACACTCGTGCTTCAAAGCTTTGAGTGATACACAACCCTAACTTAGCTTTGCTTCAAAGCTTTAATCAAGTGACACAAACACCTGTGCTTCAAAGCTTTGAGTGATACACAACCCTTACAATCAAATCCTACTCCAAGTCACTTATCACAATGATAATTGCTTGGATTATAGTAGTTACAACTATACAGTCCCTTATTGATCTTCTGTCAAAAGTATGTTTCACCAACAGTCTTCATGAGGAATATATAGGCTGCTATTCTTCAGTTAGGGCTTCCACGAAAATAGCTAGGGTTAATTAGGGTTAACCTCAAGACTTGGTCATGGGACTTTAACAACCAGATTAGGGTTAACCAAAGTTAACCTAAGTCCACGTGAGAATCTGATCTGAACTGAATAACCAGATTCCTGAAACTTCTCAGAAAATAATAAATCTGCACAAGTGTTAGTTCAGTACAGGATGTCTTAACATTGGTTATGACAACAAGAATCCTGTTTACAGATTTTGGTAGAATGCAATAAATATGATCATTGCATAATGATCAGCTAAACACTCATATTGAGCAACTCCTGTATGACATTCTTTTTCTGCAGAATGTACCTTGTGTCCCAGAATGTTATGACATCAGTCATGACATTCACACAACTGGTTTTACCAAAAAACATGCCAACATCCAAACACTTACAAACTCCCCCTTTGGCAAATTTTTGGCTAAAACCCCTAAACAATCAAAGATTAGAAAGCAGCAGAATTAATAATATCCACCAAGTCTAATTCTACCAAAATTATCACACAAATTCTTCTCCCCCTCTTTAGCCATAAATAGGCCAAAGATACTTGTACTTTTAGGTTATACAGTCATCCAAAAAGAATAATAAAGACACAGAAAAAAAAATCAAAAGTCATTTGCAGCATCAGGTACCAGTAGCAAACTTTTCAACTGCAATGATCTTCAAGCACTGTAATCTTCAGAGGAGGCACTATCTTCAGCATGAAGCTGGTCTTCAGAAGCATCCTCTTCCCTTCTTTGTCCTTCAATCTCCTCCTGTTCTAGTCTAGCAATCAGGTCCTCAAGAGTCCTTTTCCTTGTGTCAAGCTCTTTGCAGGTTTCCTTCAGCACAGCTATAACATCAGTTTTCTTGGAATGAGATTTCACAGTTGATGTCTCAGCTGATGTCATGACAATGTCAGGAACATGTGTTCCCTGAAATAGCTTATAGTGCAACCCAAGAGCAGGGGCTCTTTTTCATACAATATCTTTTTCAACTAGAATGTCAGGATACTGAGCAAGGACTATACCATATAGGAGAGAGGGAAAGGCAATAGGGCCTTTAATAGCATAGCTTCCAGCATGTTTTAATGTTTGATCAAAGATATACTTGCCATAGTCAAGGTTTGTCCTGGTTCCAACAGCATAAATGAATCTTCCCAAGCCTGTGGAGATGGTTGATTTATGGTTGGTGGGAACCCAGTTAGCTGCACCAATTTTGTACAGAATGGAAAATTTCATGCTCAGCTTGCTTGCATTCAGTTTCCCTTTTAAGGGCCAGCTCTTGACTTGATTTGCAGTGATGGTTTGGCACACTTGGTTATCAGTACCTCTAGCTCAGGGCAAGCATCATCTGGTCTTCCTAGGAATTTGTTTATTTCAGAGGGAGAGAAATTTACCTTCCTTCCTCTCACATATACACATTTAAAGTCAGCTGACTTTCCATCAGCACACCCTTCAGATAAATTCACTATGAATTCTTTGACAAGAACTTCATAGCAGTTGGTAAACTTTACCGCAGTATTTATTAGACCAGCAGTTTTGATTAGATCCATGATCTCTTTACATTCCATGGCACTGGTGTTCAGTTCTCTTTCCAAGGCTATCCTTTTCAAACTTACATACTTCCACCTGTTTGCATTCTCAGGATGGTGAAAGGAAATGTTGTCAGTGGGGACTTCAGGGACTTTAGGCATTTTGCTTGAGGAGAGTTTCCTTTTGAGAGGAATGTCTTCAACATCAAATTCAAATTCTGATTCCTCATCAGTTTCAGAGGGTTCTGGCTCTTTCCTTTTCTTTGCTATTGGTTGTCTCACAGGTTTTGAGAGACTACCAGCAGGTACTCGAGTTTTCACCTTCCCTTTTGACAATCCAGCCTTCACAGTTTCTACTCCAGTCTTGTTCTCAGACCTGGTTTTCTTATGAACAATATCAACAGTTTTTTCTTTGGAGATGCTTTTGGCAGCATCCTGCTTTCCTTTTCTGTTCATTATCCTTCTAGCTATGTGTTGTACCCCAAAATTTGCCCTCCCATATTCTCCAAGAAATTGCCAAGTCAAGCTTCAAAATTCCCCAAGGGTTGCACAGTTCAAGGGCCTCCTAAACAGTCAAAATTAGGGTTTTTGTTCTGATCAAGAAAATGAAGTTTCCAAGGGTCCAATCAAGTCTCACATGCCTACAAATATGGTCAAGCATCCTCATACCAAGTTTCAAGACTTTCAGCACAAAATTGCACAGTCAAAAACCCTAATTGCACTACAGTCAACTGTAGGGGCAAAATGGTCATTTGACAGTCAAAAGTTCAAATTTTTGGTCAACATCTTATTTTGAAGCCACAAACATCATTTGATCAATGCTTGATCATGATTCTCAAAGTTTGGCTCAAAAAGTCTCAAGATGCAAAAGTTTCTATTTTTGGACAGCTGAAAAGTCAACTGTAACTTGACCAAGGCATAACTTTTTCATGGTTCATCAGAAAAATCCCATCCAATTCTCATCTTGAAGGGGGAGACATTTCCTACAACTCATCTTCACACTCCAAGTCCAAGAAATGCTCTCACAAAAAGTTATCAATTTCAACATTATAGGTCATTTTCAAAAGTCAACAAAAAGGGACTTTAAGTCAAAGACCATAACTTGAGATTGGTAAATCAAAATGACATGGGACCAAAGACATTGGTTAGAGGACTTCAAGACCTTTCCAAAATGTCAAAGAACATGATCAAAGCTTAAAAGTTGAGCAAGATATGCATTGGAGAAGTTGGGAAATTTTTGTGAAATGGCCAAAGGCAATTATCCTTGAAAATTCATTTTTGACAAAAGGGGCCCACTTTTTCCACTTGAATCAGCTTGGCCATGCTTCCCACGTGTCCCACAAATTATTTCAAAATTTAAAATTAATTTTTTCATTTTTATTTAATTTTATTGGATTTAATGCATTTTAAATCTTTTAAAATCAAATAAAAATTAAAAAGGTTAATTAAAGGGAATATTGTGTATTGAATAACTTTGAACCACCATTATGCACATTCCAAATTTGTACCAAGGCCTAATCAAGCAAGAATTCAAATTTTGGTGCAAAGATGGAAAGTTTGTTAATGGAGGTTATGGCAAAATCTCAAACATAAGTGCAAGGGTTAAAGGTGCATTATATTGTTTTGATTCTCATTCAAGGATACATATGCAAGCTTTCCCAATACATTACAAAGGGGGAGAGACACCAAAAACGAAAAAATAAGATTCAAAAAAATTGGAAGAAAAGTGAAAACTGTTTTCAACCTTCCAGTGCAATTCAAGCATCTCTCAAACGGCCAAACCAATTCCAAAAAATTCAAAAGAAATTTGATCACAAATCCACATTCTAATACATCTTTTTCCGATTTCTAAATTTTTGATTTACCCTTTTTCACCAATTTCTCCAATAGTCTTGTACATAGAAAAGGCTGAATTTTCACCACAGTTTCTATTCACTGTATAATTCTCATTCATTACACATATCCCTTCAATCTAACCTTCAAACCTTGACATATGCAACTTGTATCTTTTCTTGAAAATCATTACCCTTTTAATAACACATTACATAGATTCATTTAACAATTTGTACGAAGTTTTTTTTTCTTTTTTTTCCAGGAAATATGGAAGACAAGAGCAAATCAGATCCGCCGCAAAAATTCAAAAATTCACAAGAATTGCTGTTTCATTTTGCAGAAAGAATAGGAAAGAAGAAAAAAAACTCCTCGAGAGACCGAGTCACTCACAGCAGCACCGCGACCATACAACAACCTTCTCAACAGCCACCGACAACCTCTCCATCGATGCTGAGAATTGGACACCCTCTGAATGCACCCTCACAATTCCAGATATACCTCCAGTTTGGGTCAACCACCCCCCCATGTTTGCATTTTTCTCTCTTTTTGTTCTTTCTTTTACTTATTTTAATTATGTTAATTATTTTCTTTTAATTCACCCAATTAATTTTAATAATATAAAAATACAAAAATCAGAAAGTCAAAAATAAAATATTTTCATTATTTAATTCACTAAATGTTTTATTTTGTAAATAAATCCCATAATTAATTTAGATTTAATTTTAGGTTGTTAATTTAATTCTTTTTCACAATAACCAAAAATAATAAAAATAGACCTTTAGCATTTCTTTTTTTATTAAATATTTTTATTATAAGTATCATTAACCATTAATTTTGTAAATAAATTTTATAATTAATTTAGTTTTAATTCTAGGTTTTAACTTTAATGCATTTTCTTTAATAAATTAAAAACAATTAGAATTAGAATTAATTATTTGACTTTTAATTAATTTAATTTTCTTTAACGTCATAAATACAAAAACATAAAAAATAAGTTCTTTCTTTTTATTTAACTTAATTATTTTAATAATTTTATTTTAATTCTTTCAAAGGGTTCAACGCCCTCGCATTCGATTATATTCTCTTTTCGCGCGTTTTATTTATTTCTTTGATGTAAGTATAATGTACTTGTTCCAAAGCCCTGTAATAGTTAATTAGGCATTTATTTTCTGCACTTTATTTTAAATCAGGTCTGGATTAATTTGGCGTTGTAGACCCGCGCCTTTGTAATAGCGTAGGACCTTTATTTTTTCCGCACTTTAAATTCCCGCACCTTTAACTGTTAAACAATAACATGAAAGAATGAATGCCCAAAAATAAAATCGAAACGTAGATCACCAATGCATGACAAGACAAACAATAAACTGAAAATGACACACAATTCACACACCACCCCTAGGGTACGCCTCACTGTTGCCTTGCCCCTCGAAAGGTGATCGTCGAGTAGAGGATGTCTTAGTAAGTCCTCATGATCCGGGAACCTGGCATGAGGGTAGCTTCTAAGGTGTCTTCCCATTGCTCTGGTGATCATCATGTCCCGAACCTCGAATTGACCCGAACACCTCCAACGGTGGTGCTACCTACTTCTCAATGGTGGGATGGCACTACTTTAAAGGACATTTACACAGACGAATTCCTTAGGGTAGGTAGATTCTCATAGATACTTGCTCTTTTCAAAAACAATCAAAATACTTTTCACACCTACACTTTCTAAAAGTTTTTCAAACAAATTTTTCATACACTCTTGAGGACAGATACAAGAGTTACTTAGAGATTTTTCAAACGAAACTTTTTCAAAACCCACTCACCTTGAAAAGCAAACGAACACTTTTGAAAACACAATGAGCAAGTATCTAAGAGCCCATGGATAACCATGGATAGAAAGGGTGCTAACACCTTCCCTTTCTATAATCTACCTCCCGAACCGAGAGCAATCTCATAAGGAATTTTTCTGTGCTTTTGTCCTTTCCATATTGGAGAAAATAAAAGACGGTGGCGACTCTTGCTTACCGCGACATTTCGCGAAACCAGCTAAAAAACAGTCAGTTCCAGATCCACCGATCACAGAACTGGCGACTCTGCTGGGGATACTTATAAAGTGAGGTGTACCTTAGGACTAAGATCACTGTGTTTTCAATTGCTTTGATTTGTTTGTTTTAAATTGTGGGACTGTCTTGGGAGTTCTATAGATCCTAACCCGGATCTGGGGATACCTTCTTAGAAAGTAGCAACAAGGCTGTGAGGGAACTGTGCGGGGTATACCGACATGGTTGAAGCAGTCTGCTACGTTGATGTGGCACTTTGGTGTGTACCGGTAACCCTTGAGTCAATCAAGGAGAGTACGGGGCCTCCGCGTGGTGTCGTGAAGCATCAACAGACCTTAGGAACCTTAATTGAACCATCTTGGCCTCTTTAGGGTAGTGAGATGACTACTTTGGTGTACTCCGAAGTCGGTTGATACTCGATACTACACTCGATTGAGGGTTGTTTTCTTGGGATATTTTGATCGCCAGTCAGTGGCTAAATCGAAACGATGAACAATGAAAGCAATCCAATGATATTGAGATCCTTAGAACCCGGTTACTTTGATAGGACAGGTTGATCCCACCAACTTCAAGAGGGTAATACCCAAACCCCATGTTGGCCTGAACTCTAAGGGTTTCCCTTGTGTGACTTGTGTGCCTTCCAACTTGACTACTTGCATGCTTGTTATCTGACATTTGAGTTTCTTGCAGGTTTTGTTTATAGTCCTTAATTGGGACTCATAACAGGGTTTACTAAGTTTCTCGCAAGTTTTGTTTACAGTCCTTAAATGGGACTCATAACAGGGTTTACCTACATTACCCCACGCATAGCATAACATCATAACATCATGCCATTGCATGCATCCTACATAAGGACTAATCCATTTCAAGGATCTCAAGGGTCTGTGGTGCAGGTCACGATGGACCAAACTGCCTAGCCAGGGGCAAAGGGGATTTATTTTCCTCTAAGCCAAGGTTGTCAGAGGCTATGACCCACTGGATATGGTGAGCCTTTGACCCTTGAAGAAGGACTCTCAACAACATGCAGTTCCTTCAACCAAGCTACGAAATTCAACTCTAAAAATTTTTCTTGTCTACCCCGCGAGATCCTTGAAAACATCGCATACATATCATACATATCATTTCATTACAGGTACACTTGTTGCAGGTCACTTACCTTCTTCGCTGTTTATTACAGCCGTCATCATGAATCCTGAATCATCCGATGGACAAGCTATCAAGGCCCTCCAGGCCCATAATGCCCAGTTCCAGGAGTTGATTATGAGCCTAGACCAGGGTCAAAAGGAATTGAAGACTCTGATTCAGAAGAAGAAGAGGACTGTTTTGTTCAACCCTAGACGCAGATCTGGGAACACACTGCAGAATGAAGCTGAGAGGACTACTCCATCTGTGGGGGAAGGCAGTCACCAAGGGAGAGAGGTTCCTAGCCCTATGGTCTCCGACACCGAGACAGACTTCAATGATGAACAGTACCCCCCTGCTGAGGACCGGTACAAGCAACTAGAGGATCGTCTGAATGCCATGGAAATTCAACAAGTGCCTGGGTTGGATTTCGGGGACTTGGGTCTATCTTCTGGTGTGGTGATCCCACACAAATTCAAGGTTCCTTCTTTTGCTAAGTATGATGGGGCATCCTGTCCCAGGCTGCATCTCAGATCTTATGTGAGGAAGATTCAACCATACACTGTGGACAAGAACTTGTGGATCCACTTCTTCCAGGAGAGTCTTTCAGGGACTCACCTCGAATGGTTCTATCAGCTGGATGGGACCAAGGTTCGTAACTGGGAGGAGTTGGCTACTGCTTTTTACAAGCAGTATCAGTATAATGCCGACCTCGCTCCTACACGTACCCAACTCCAGGGTATGTCGTTAGGATCGGGAGAAGGTTTCAAAGAATATGCGCAGAGATGGAGGGACCTTGCTGGAAGGGTACAACCACCTTTGGCCGACCGGGAACTCGTTGATATGTTCTTAGGGACCCTATCTGGGCCGTTCTTCAATTATCTCATTGGTAATTCATCTGTAGGGTTTACCGACCTCATTCTGACTGGGGAAAGAATCGAAGCTGGTATCAAGAGTGGGAAGATTCAGGAGGCCACACCTTCGGATACTCACCAAAAGCCTTACATGGGCAAGAAAGAGTCTAATGCTGCATACGGTCAAAAGAGTCGTCGTGACCAACAGGCAGGGGCAGTCATGATCTCTGGTTCTGCACCACGCCGCCAACCACAAAAGGGAAATCAGCGAAGGCCGGACGAGCCTAAAAGACAATTCACCAACATCAACATGCCATGGTCACAAGCATTGCAGCACATGTTGAAAATGAACCTGATTGCGGTGATCAACCCTCCTGCAAATCCCAAGACCTCCTCTCCAAACTACAATCCAGAAGCGAGGTGTGCTTATCATTCTGATAGCCCGGGGCACGATACTGAGGACTGTTGGGCGCTGAAGTATAAGATCCAGAATATGATCGACGCTAAGGAGATCGAGTTCGAGCCTGCTGAGACTCCCGTTGTGACCACTGCTCCTTTGCCAAAACATGGCTAGGATTGAGAGATTTTTGTTCATTTGAATTCAAGTTGTATTTTTCTTTTCTTGTTCAAACAAACAATTATCATGTTAAACTCTTTTATTTCATGAATGCATTACACATGTATGTCTTGAATTAATTATGTTTACTGTACTTAAAACTGCTTTCATATTTTTGTGATGATCAATTCTTGACTGAAAATTCTAAGCCTCTTGAGGGAGGATGACGAAAACGATACCACGATCTTTACAGTATGCTTTTGAACAGACCCCGCTGATGAGGTACATGCATTGTTTCAATCCCTAAACACTGGAGTCATAAGGAAGATAATCCCTCGTCGACCCCTTTGAGCCAAAGAAGTAGGAGTTTTTCTTTTCGAAAATTAAATCCCTTAATCATAACCTGGGGCAGGGTAGTTCTCTCAACTGATCCAAGTGCACAACGAATGGCATCAAAAGAAGTCCTTCTGAAACAAAAGACAGTGATGGTTCTAAATAACCATAAAGATAGGAAGTCATTATATCTCAAAAATAAAAAACCAATAAGTCAAAACCTATGAAGGAGACTTACAAAACTGGGGCATCCCGCTGACTGTAATCACAAAAGAAACAGTTCAGGCAAAATTTAGGGATAGCAAAATCAAAAAGAAAGAGGTCGTACAAACCCTCAACAAAAACAAAAAAAAGACTGCCTATTCAGAATGAATCATCAATATCTGAATCATCATTGGAACATCAAGGCAAAGACTCAAACAAAGTCTAGCGCACGATCGGCTGAGTTTAGGATTGAAGAACATCACGAAGAGCGGGTGGGTACAAATAATTTGAGCCTTTATCCTTTGTTTCTTGAACCATGAACCAGGCCACGTTATAACCCTTAAAAGTCCTAGCTGAAGCATGGGTTAGTTCGAAAGCATACTGTTACGAAAAGTATCCTGACTCCTTAAGGCTTGTGGTAAAATAACGAGTTGACATCACATTTTACAAAATTTACTGTTTTTACTGAAAAAATGCATTTTTCAAAAAAACTTCAAGACAGACATAAGCCTTTGCATTCTTAAAATAACCTTGTTTGCATATGACTATTTGTTTGAACAGCAGAGAAATTCGCACGACGAACATCTAATGAACAAAAGTCCTCTCAACAAAGAGATCACCTCAAGTGGAAGAAACACTTCCAATCAAGGGGCATGGCATGATCAATGTCTATCATCTGGGGCAGTCCAGTCAAGATTCGAGGAATCTCTCAAGGCCAACTAGCTTGGGGCAAACCTCCGCCCGAGTCACTGGTGGCATTCCAGCAACGAATCTTGCACGATCGGACATCTTCTGGTAGCAGGGCAACACAACACTATCAACAGGGGCACCCCCCTACACCCTGAGAGCGTGGACATAGTCGAAAAAGAATACTACGCGTAATCAAAGACCCGCTAGGTTGACACACCTAGGCAAAAATAAGGGCTTCCCGGCGAACCAAAAGGGTTCGGGCAAAATAAGGGATGAAAAAGAAAAATTTATACACCCGGCAAGTCGAAAACCTGAAAAGGCGGCTTGGGCAAAAATGGGTATCCCGGTGGACTGAAAACCCGAAAGGGCGGTCCAGGCAAAAGTTAGGGATCAAAGCGTACGACTATGTCCCGGCATCTCGTCACTTGCCTACCAAAAGGAAGATTTGTCAATCGGCAGTCATCCAGCACCTCCACTAGATATCTTTTCCCCTCACCTCAGAAACAGGGGGAATAATGAGTCGTCCAGGCGATCCAGTTGCTCTGTCAACCAAAGTACCAAGGAAAGGTTAATACAAAGATGATTACCATCTACCTTTACAAATTCCAGATCAAGGGTTAACATCCGAAACCAAACAGGACAATCATCCACTTGATCATCATCAGGCAACCCTACACCGGTTCCTTCTCAACTTTCAGACAAAGTCTTACACGGACTCATCCACAAGTAACCCGACACCGGTTCCTTTTCTTTCAAAAAAGTCTTACACGGACTTATCATCAAAGTAACCCTACACCGGTTCCTTCTCAATTTTTAGACGAAGCCTCACACGGACTCATCTTAAGATAACCTTACCCCGGTTCATCACGAAGTCTTACACGGACTCACCCTCCACAAGTAACCTTACCCCGGTTTCCTCCAGAAGTCTTACACGGACTTACCTCAAAGATAACCTTACCCCGGTTCATCCGGAAGTCTTACACGGACTTACCTCAAAGATAACCTTACCCCGGTTCATCAAGAAGTTTTATACGGACTTATCCTGAAATAACCCTACACAGGTTATCTCTTTCCAGACGTAGTTTTACACGGACTCGTCATCAGTAAACCCTACACAGGTTTCCTTCTCAAAACTCCAGATGTAGTTTTACACGGACTCGTCACCCAGAAACCCTACACAGGTTCTCTATTTTTAAGGATGCAGTTTTACACGGACTCGTCATCAGTAAACCCTACACAGGTTTCCTTCTCAGCTCTAGATACAGTCTTATACGGACTCATTGTCAGTAAACCCTACACAGGTTTCCTCCCTCCAAAGATGCAGTTTTACACGAACTCGCCATCAAGAAACCCTACACAGGTCCTCTCTTTCCAAAGATGAAGTTTTACACGAACTCGTCATCAAGAAACCCTACACAGGTTTCCTTCAACTCCAAATGCAGCTTCACGCGAGCCCAACCTCAAAGTAACCCTACATAGGTTCCCTCTTTCAACTTACAAAAAATACATCTCAAAAATTTCCCCAGTAGATTCTGGAAGCTTCTTCCCCGCAGAGCACGAACGTGTCGTCCGGCTTTATTCAAAGAGTTATTTCCTTACCAGGATATAACTGGGTTATCCTTAGCCAAAAGCCACGGAAAGAGCATCCTCGACGAAGTCTTTCTTATCCCCAGCGAAGTCTATTCATACTTCCAACACAACAAAGATATCCCCAGCAAGTTATTATCAACAACTCAGCAAAGTATCTCTCTCCCCGCAGAGTATTGCTTCCCAGCAAGATTGCTAGAGTATTTTGCTCCCCGCAGAGTTATCCATTCGCCAAGTCTATTCCCCAACGGAGTCATCTTCTCCTACCGGTATTCTTGCAACTAGCATCCCCAGCGGAAGCAAAATCTATTCTTCAACATCAGCCCAGGATATGACTTCCCGGCACCCGTCAAGGATTTACTTTCCTAGACGAAAACATACATTCCTAAACATCACATACATCATTATAGCATGCATAGACGCATCATACAAATTTCATTTATGTTGAGAACATCATCGCTTGATCCATATCATGCATTGCATATGACTGACCTCTATCTTTCAGGAAAGATTTAGTTAAATTCTCAATCATATTTCAAGACCTAGACCGGTTCAGTTAATCGACTCCAAAGATTTCTTATCCAGTCCAAGGCCTTCTCTAGTCCAGCTAAATCGACCCCAAACAGATTTTTCTGATGAAGACTCAGTAGAAGTTATCTCAGGTTTTTCTCAAACGTCCGCTGTTGAGATTATAATTTCCTATGGTTCTCTCCCCATTGCTACGGAGACGATAATTCCAACCCAGGTTTTTCTCAAACGTCCGCTGTTGAGATTATAATTTCCTATGGTTCTCTCCCTAATGTTGCGGAGATGATAATTCCAACCCAGGTTTTTCTCAAACGTCCGCTGTTGAGATTATAATTTCCTATGGTTCTCTCCCTAATGTTGCGGAGATGATAATTCCAACCCAGGTTTTTCTCAAACGTCCGCTGTTGAGATTATAATTTCCTATGGTTCTCTCCCTAATGTTGCGGAGATGATAATTCCAACCCAGGTTTTTCTCAAACGTCCGCTGTTGAGATTATAATTTCCTATGGTTCTCTCCCCAATCCTGCGGAGACGATAATTCCCACCAAGATTTTCTCAACGATTGCTGCTGAGGTTAAAGTCACCCAAGGTTCTCTCACCGTTCATGCTGAGGTAGTAACCACCCCTGGTTCATTCATCATCTGTTGAAGCTCCAGATCCAGCTCCTCTAACTATTCAGGACACATCTATGCAAAGCATCTGAAAACCAGCTCCTGCAACATGTCAGGTACTCTTTTTTCTTTTTGCAGGTATGCAAGTTCTCGCTAAGGAATCTCTTATGCGATTGACATCCAGATGGCATCTATAAGCCCATTCACCCTCCAGCATCTCTTAGCATGGCATCTATAAGCCCATCATCCTATCCATCAATCTCCAAATGGCATCTATAAGCCCATTCCCATCATCACATTGCTGCTATGTGAGTGCAAATTTCTGGGCACTCTAGTGTTCAATCATCTTCTACCCTCGGATTACGAAAGGCACGTCGGCCAATCTGCATCCTCAGGTCTAAGAAGATTGAACAGGGGCAACTGTTGTACCCCAAAATTTGCCCTCCCATATTCTCCAAGAAATTGCCAAGTCAAGCTTCAAAATTCCCCAAGGGTTGCACAGTTCAAGGGCCTCCTAAACAGTCAAAATTAGGGTTTTTGTTCTGATCAAGAAAATGAAGTTTCCAAGGGTCCAATCAAGTCTCACATGCCTACAAATATGGTCAAACATCCTCATACCAAGTTTCAAGACTTTCAGCACAAAATTGCACAGTCAAAAACCCTAATTGCACTACAGTCAACTGTAGGGGCAAAATGGTCATTTGACAGTCAAAAGTTCAAATTTTTGGTCAACATCTTATTTTGAAGCCACAAACATCATTTGATCAATGCTTGATCATGATTCTCAAAGTTTGGCTCAAAAAGTCTCAAGATGCAAAAGTTTCTATTTTTGGACAGCTGAAAAGTCAACTGTAACTTGACCAAGGCATAACTTTTTCATGGTTCATCAGAAAAATCCCATCCAATGCTCATCTTGAAGGGGGAGACATTTCCTACAACTCATCTTCACACTCCAAGTCCAAGAAATGCTCTCACAAAAAGTTATCAATTTCAACATTATAGGTCATTTTCAAAAGTCAACAAAAAGGGACTTTAAGTCAAAGACCATAACTTGAGATTGGTAAATCAAAATGACATGGGACCAAAGACATTGGTTAGAGGACTTCAAGACCTTTCCAAAATGTCAAAGAACATGATCAAAGCTTAAAAGTTGAGCAAGATATGCATTGGAGAAGTTGGGAAATTTTTGTGAAATGGCCAAAGGCAATTATCCTTGAAAATTCATTTTTGACAAAAGGGGCCCACTTTTTCCACTTGAATCAGCTTGGCCATGCTTCCCACGTGTCCCACAAATTATTTCAAAATTTAAAATTAATTTTTTCATTTTTATTTAATTTTATTGGATTTAATGCATTTTAAATCTTTTAAAATCAAATAAAAATTAAAAAGGTTAATTAAAGGGAATATTGTGTATTGAATAACTTTGAACCACCATTATGCACATTCCAAATTTGTACCAAGGCCTAATCAAGCAAGAATTCAAATTTTGGTGCAAAGATGGAAAGTTTGTTAATGGAGGTTATGGCAAAATCTCAAACATAAGTGCAAGGGTTAAAGGTGCATTATATTGTTTTGATTCTCATTCAAGGATACATATGCAAGCTTTCCCAATACATTACAAAGGGGGAGAGACACCAAAAACGAAAAAATAAGATTCAAAAAAATTGGAAGAAAAGTGAAAACTGTTTTCAACCTTCCAGTGCAATTCAAGCATCTCTCAAACGGCCAAACCAATTCCAAAAAATTCAAAAGAAATTTGATCACAAATCCACATTCTAATACATCTTTTTCCGATTTCTAAATTTTTGATTTACCCTTTTTCACCAATTTCTCCAATAGTCTTGTACATAGAAAAGGCTGAATTTTCACCACAGTTTCTATTCACTGTATAATTCTCATTCATTACACATATCCCTTCAATCTAACCTTCAAACCTTGACATATGCAACTTGTATCTTTTCTTGAAAATCATTACCCTTTTAATAACACATTACATAGATTCATTTAACAATTTGTACGAAGTTTTTTTTTCTTTTTTTTCCAGGAAATATGGAAGACAAGAGCAAATCAGATCCGCCGCAAAAATTCAAAAATTCACAAGAATTGCTGTTTCATTTTGCAGAAAGAATAGGAAAGAAGAAAAAAAACTCCTCGAGAGACCGAGTCACTCACAGCAGCACCGCGACCATACAACAACCTTCTCAACAGCCACCGACAACCTCTCCATCGATGCTGAGAATTGGACACCCTCTGAATGCACCCTCACAATTCCAGATATACCTCCAGTTTGGGTCAACCACCCCCCCATGTTTGCATTTTTCTCTCTTTTTGTTCTTTCTTTTACTTATTTTAATTATGTTAATTATTTTCTTTTAATTCACCCAATTAATTTTAATAATATAAAAATACAAAAATCAGAAAGTCAAAAATAAAATATTTTCATTATTTAATTCACTAAATGTTTTATTTTGTAAATAAATCCCATAATTAATTTAGATTTAATTTTAGGTTGTTAATTTAATTCTTTTTCACAATAACCAAAAATAATAAAAATAGACCTTTAGCATTTCTTTTTTTATTAAATATTTTTATTATAAGTATCATTAACCATTAATTTTGTAAATAAATTTTATAATTAATTTAGTTTTAATTCTAGGTTTTAACTTTAATGCATTTTCTTTAATAAATTAAAAACAATTAGAATTAGAATTAATTATTTGACTTTTAATTAATTTAATTTTCTTTAACGTCATAAATACAAAAACATAAAAAATAAGTTCTTTCTTTTTATTTAACTTAATTATTTTAATAATTTTATTTTAATTCTTTCAAAGGGTTCAACGCCCTCGCATTCGATTATATTCTCTTTTCGCGCGTTTTATTTATTTCTTTGATGTAAGTATAATGTACTTGTTCCAAAGCCCTGTAATAGTTAATTAGGCATTTATTTTCTGCACTTTATTTTAAATCAGGTCTGGATTAATTTGGCGTTGTAGACCCGCGCCTTTGTAATAGCGTAGGACCTTTATTTTTTCCGCACTTTAAATTCCCGCACCTTTAACTGTTAAACAATAACATGAAAGAATGAATGCCCAAAAATAAAATCGAAACGTAGATCACCAATGCATGACAAGACAAACAATAAACTGAAAATGACACACAATTCACACACCACCCCTAGGGTACGCCTCACTGTTGCCTTGCCCCTCGAAAGGTGATCGTCGAGTAGAGGATGTCTTAGTAAGTCCTCATGATCCGGGAACCTGGCATGAGGGTAGCTTCTAAGGTGTCTTCCCATTGCTCTGGTGATCATCATGTCCCGAACCTCGAATTGACCCGAACACCTCCAACGGTGGTGCTACCTACTTCTCAATGGTGGGATGGCACTACTTTAAAGGACATTTACACAGACGAATTCCTTAGGGTAGGTAGATTCTCATAGATACTTGCTCTTTTCAAAAACAATCAAAATACTTTTCACACCTACACTTTCTAAAAGTTTTTCAAACAAATTTTTCATACACTCTTGAGGACAGATACAAGAGTTACTTAGAGATTTTTCAAACGAAACTTTTTCAAAACCCACTCACCTTGAAAAGCAAACGAACACTTTTGAAAACACAATGAGCAAGTATCTAAGAGCCCATGGATAACCATGGATAGAAAGGGTGCTAACACCTTCCCTTTCTATAATCTACCTCCCGAACCGAGAGCAATCTCATAAGGAATTTTTCTGTGCTTTTGTCCTTTCCATATTGGAGAAAATAAAAGACGGTGGCGACTCTTGCTTACCGCGACATTTCGCGAAACCAGCTAAAAAACAGTCAGTTCCAGATCCACCGATCACAGAACTGGCGACTCTGCTGGGGATACTTATAAAGTGAGGTGTACCTTAGGACTAAGATCACTGTGTTTTCAATTGCTTTGATTTGTTTGTTTTAAATTGTGGGACTGTCTTGGGAGTTCTATAGATCCTAACCCGGATCTGGGGATACCTTCTTAGAAAGTAGCAACAAGGCTGTGAGGGAACTGTGCGGGGTATACCGACATGGTTGAAGCAGTCTGCTACGTTGATGTGGCACTTTGGTGTGTACCGGTAACCCTTGAGTCAATCAAGGAGAGTACGGGGCCTCCGCGTGGTGTCGTGAAGCATCAACAGACCTTAGGAACCTTAATTGAACCATCTTGGCCTCTTTAGGGTAGTGAGATGACTACTTTGGTGTACTCCGAAGTCGGTTGATACTCGATACTACACTCGATTGAGGGTTGTTTTCTTGGGATATTTTGATCGCCAGTCAGTGGCTAAATCGAAACGATGAACAATGAAAGCAATCCAATGATATTGAGATCCTTAGAACCCGGTTACTTTGATAGGACAGGTTGATCCCACCAACTTCAAGAGGGTAATACCCAAACCCCATGTTGGCCTGAACTCTAAGGGTTTCCCTTGTGTGACTTGTGTGCCTTCCAACTTGACTACTTGCATGCTTGTTATCTGACATTTGAGTTTCTTGCAGGTTTTGTTTATAGTCCTTAATTGGGACTCATAACAGGGTTTACTAAGTTTCTCGCAAGTTTTGTTTACAGTCCTTAAATGGGACTCATAACAGGGTTTACCTACATTACCCCACGCATAGCATAACATCATAACATCATGCCATTGCATGCATCCTACATAAGGACTAATCCATTTCAAGGATCTCAAGGGTCTGTGGTGCAGGTCACGATGGACCAAACTGCCTAGCCAGGGGCAAAGGGGATTTATTTTCCTCTAAGCCAAGGTTGTCAGAGGCTATGACCCACTGGATATGGTGAGCCTTTGACCCTTGAAGAAGGACTCTCAACAACATGCAGTTCCTTCAACCAAGCTACGAAATTCAACTCTAAAAATTTTTCTTGTCTACCCCGCGAGATCCTTGAAAACATCGCATACATATCATACATATCATTTCATTACAGGTACACTTGTTGCAGGTCACTTACCTTCTTCGCTGTTTATTACAGCCGTCATCATGAATCCTGAATCATCCGATGGACAAGCTATCAAGGCCCTCCAGGCCCATAATGCCCAGTTCCAGGAGTTGATTATGAGCCTAGACCAGGGTCAAAAGGAATTGAAGACTCTGATTCAGAAGAAGAAGAGGACTGTTTTGTTCAACCCTAGACGCAGATCTGGGAACACACTGCAGAATGAAGCTGAGAGGACTACTCCATCTGTGGGGGAAGGCAGTCACCAAGGGAGAGAGGTTCCTAGCCCTATGGTCTCCGACACCGAGACAGACTTCAATGATGAACAGTACCCCCCTGCTGAGGACCGGTACAAGCAACTAGAGGATCGTCTGAATGCCATGGAAATTCAACAAGTGCCTGGGTTGGATTTCGGGGACTTGGGTCTATCTTCTGGTGTGGTGATCCCACACAAATTCAAGGTTCCTTCTTTTGCTAAGTATGATGGGGCATCCTGTCCCAGGCTGCATCTCAGATCTTATGTGAGGAAGATTCAACCATACACTGTGGACAAGAACTTGTGGATCCACTTCTTCCAGGAGAGTCTTTCAGGGACTCACCTCGAATGGTTCTATCAGCTGGATGGGACCAAGGTTCGTAACTGGGAGGAGTTGGCTACTGCTTTTTACAAGCAGTATCAGTATAATGCCGACCTCGCTCCTACACGTACCCAACTCCAGGGTATGTCGTTAGGATCGGGAGAAGGTTTCAAAGAATATGCGCAGAGATGGAGGGACCTTGCTGGAAGGGTACAACCACCTTTGGCCGACCGGGAACTCGTTGATATGTTCTTAGGGACCCTATCTGGGCCGTTCTTCAATTATCTCATTGGTAATTCATCTGTAGGGTTTACCGACCTCATTCTGACTGGGGAAAGAATCGAAGCTGGTATCAAGAGTGGGAAGATTCAGGAGGCCACACCTTCGGATACTCACCAAAAGCCTTACATGGGCAAGAAAGAGTCTAATGCTGCATACGGTCAAAAGAGTCGTCGTGACCAACAGGCAGGGGCAGTCATGATCTCTGGTTCTGCACCACGCCGCCAACCACAAAAGGGAAATCAGCGAAGGCCGGACGAGCCTAAAAGACAATTCACCAACATCAACATGCCATGGTCACAAGCATTGCAGCACATGTTGAAAATGAACCTGATTGCGGTGATCAACCCTCCTGCAAATCCCAAGACCTCCTCTCCAAACTACAATCCAGAAGCGAGGTGTGCTTATCATTCTGATAGCCCGGGGCACGATACTGAGGACTGTTGGGCGCTGAAGTATAAGATCCAGAATATGATCGACGCTAAGGAGATCGAGTTCGAGCCTGCTGAGACTCCCGTTGTGACCACTGCTCCTTTGCCAAAACATGGCTAGGATTGAGAGATTTTTGTTCATTTGAATTCAAGTTGTATTTTTCTTTTCTTGTTCAAACAAACAATTATCATGTTAAACTCTTTTATTTCATGAATGCATTACACATGTATGTCTTGAATTAATTATGTTTACTGTACTTAAAACTGCTTTCATATTTTTGTGATGATCAATTCTTGACTGAAAATTCTAAGCCTCTTGAGGGAGGATGACGAAAACGATACCACGATCTTTACAGTATGCTTTTGAACAGACCCCGCTGATGAGGTACATGCATTGTTTCAATCCCTAAACACTGGAGTCATAAGGAAGATAATCCCTCGTCGACCCCTTTGAGCCAAAGAAGTAGGAGTTTTTCTTTTCGAAAATTAAATCCCTTAATCATAACCTGGGGCAGGGTAGTTCTCTCAACTGATCCAAGTGCACAACGAATGGCATCAAAAGAAGTCCTTCTGAAACAAAAGACAGTGATGGTTCTAAATAACCATAAAGATAGGAAGTCATTATATCTCAAAAATAAAAAACCAATAAGTCAAAACCTATGAAGGAGACTTACAAAACTGGGGCATCCCGCTGACTGTAATCACAAAAGAAACAGTTCAGGCAAAATTTAGGGATAGCAAAATCAAAAAGAAAGAGGTCGTACAAACCCTCAACAAAAACAAAAAAAAGACTGCCTATTCAGAATGAATCATCAATATCTGAATCATCATTGGAACATCAAGGCAAAGACTCAAACAAAGTCTAGCGCACGATCGGCTGAGTTTAGGATTGAAGAACATCACGAAGAGCGGGTGGGTACAAATAATTTGAGCCTTTATCCTTTGTTTCTTGAACCATGAACCAGGCCACGTTATAACCCTTAAAAGTCCTAGCTGAAGCATGGGTTAGTTCGAAAGCATACTGTTACGAAAAGTATCCTGACTCCTTAAGGCTTGTGGTAAAATAACGAGTTGACATCACATTTTACAAAATTTACTGTTTTTACTGAAAAAATGCATTTTTCAAAAAAACTTCAAGACAGACATAAGCCTTTGCATTCTTAAAATAACCTTGTTTGCATATGACTATTTGTTTGAACAGCAGAGAAATTCGCACGACGAACATCTAATGAACAAAAGTCCTCTCAACAAAGAGATCACCTCAAGTGGAAGAAACACTTCCAATCAAGGGGCATGGCATGATCAATGTCTATCATCTGGGGCAGTCCAGTCAAGATTCGAGGAATCTCTCAAGGCCAACTAGCTTGGGGCAAACCTCCGCCCGAGTCACTGGTGGCATTCCAGCAACGAATCTTGCACGATCGGACATCTTCTGGTAGCAGGGCAACACAACACTATCAACAGGGGCACCCCCCTACACCCTGAGAGCGTGGACATAGTCGAAAAAGAATACTACGCGTAATCAAAGACCCGCTAGGTTGACACACCTAGGCAAAAATAAGGGCTTCCCGGCGAACCAAAAGGGTTCGGGCAAAATAAGGGATGAAAAAGAAAAATTTATACACCCGGCAAGTCGAAAACCTGAAAAGGCGGCTTGGGCAAAAATGGGTATCCCGGTGGACTGAAAACCCGAAAGGGCGGTCCAGGCAAAAGTTAGGGATCAAAGCGTACGACTATGTCCCGGCATCTCGTCACTTGCCTACCAAAAGGAAGATTTGTCAATCGGCAGTCATCCAGCACCTCCACTAGATATCTTTTCCCCTCACCTCAGAAACAGGGGGAATAATGAGTCGTCCAGGCGATCCAGTTGCTCTGTCAACCAAAGTACCAAGGAAAGGTTAATACAAAGATGATTACCATCTACCTTTACAAATTCCAGATCAAGGGTTAACATCCGAAACCAAACAGGACAATCATCCACTTGATCATCATCAGGCAACCCTACACCGGTTCCTTCTCAACTTTCAGACAAAGTCTTACACGGACTCATCCACAAGTAACCCGACACCGGTTCCTTTTCTTTCAAAAAAGTCTTACACGGACTTATCATCAAAGTAACCCTACACCGGTTCCTTCTCAATTTTTAGACGAAGCCTCACACGGACTCATCTTAAGATAACCTTACCCCGGTTCATCACGAAGTCTTACACGGACTCACCCTCCACAAGTAACCTTACCCCGGTTTCCTCCAGAAGTCTTACACGGACTTACCTCAAAGATAACCTTACCCCGGTTCATCCGGAAGTCTTACACGGACTTACCTCAAAGATAACCTTACCCCGGTTCATCAAGAAGTTTTATACGGACTTATCCTGAAATAACCCTACACAGGTTATCTCTTTCCAGACGTAGTTTTACACGGACTCGTCATCAGTAAACCCTACACAGGTTTCCTTCTCAAAACTCCAGATGTAGTTTTACACGGACTCGTCACCCAGAAACCCTACACAGGTTCTCTATTTTTAAGGATGCAGTTTTACACGGACTCGTCATCAGTAAACCCTACACAGGTTTCCTTCTCAGCTCTAGATACAGTCTTATACGGACTCATTGTCAGTAAACCCTACACAGGTTTCCTCCCTCCAAAGATGCAGTTTTACACGAACTCGCCATCAAGAAACCCTACACAGGTCCTCTCTTTCCAAAGATGAAGTTTTACACGAACTCGTCATCAAGAAACCCTACACAGGTTTCCTTCAACTCCAAATGCAGCTTCACGCGAGCCCAACCTCAAAGTAACCCTACATAGGTTCCCTCTTTCAACTTACAAAAAATACATCTCAAAAATTTCCCCAGTAGATTCTGGAAGCTTCTTCCCCGCAGAGCACGAACGTGTCGTCCGGCTTTATTCAAAGAGTTATTTCCTTACCAGGATATAACTGGGTTATCCTCAGCCAAAAGCCACGGAAAGAGCATCCTCGACGAAGTCTTTCTTATCCCCAGCGAAGTCTATTCATACTTCCAACACAACAAAGATATCCCCAGCAAGTTATTATCAACAACTCAGCAAAGTATCTCTCTCCCCGCAGAGTATTGCTTCCCAGCAAGATTGCTAGAGTATTTTGCTCCCCGCAGAGTTATCCATTCGCCAAGTCTATTCCCCAACGGAGTCATCTTCTCCTACCGGTATTCTTGCAACTAGCATCCCCAGCGGAAGCAAAATCTATTCTTCAACATCAGCCCAGGATATGACTTCCCGGCACCCGTCAAGGATTTACTTTCCTAGACGAAAACATACATTCCTAAACATCACATACATCATTATAGCATGCATAGACGCATCATACAAATTTCATTTATGTTGAGAACATCATCGCTTGATCCATATCATGCATTGCATATGACTGACCTCTATCTTTCAGGAAAGATTTAGTTAAATTCTCAATCATATTTCAAGACCTAGACCGGTTCAGTTAATCGACTCCAAAGATTTCTTATCCAGTCCAAGGCCTTCTCTAGTCCAGCTAAATCGACCCCAAACAGATTTTTCTGATGAAGACTCAGTAGAAGTTATCTCAGGTTTTTCTCAAACGTCCGCTGTTGAGATTATAATTTCCTATGGTTCTCTCCCCATTGCTACGGAGACGATAATTCCAACCCAGGTTTTTCTCAAACGTCCGCTGTTGAGATTATAATTTCCTATGGTTCTCTCCCTAATGTTGCGGAGATGATAATTCCAACCCAGGTTTTTCTCAAACGTCCGCTGTTGAGATTATAATTTCCTATGGTTCTCTCCCTAATGTTGCGGAGATGATAATTCCAACCCAGGTTTTTCTCAAACGTCCGCTGTTGAGATTATAATTTCCTATGGTTCTCTCCCTAATGTTGCGGAGATGATAATTCCAACCCAGGTTTTTCTCAAACGTCCGCTGTTGAGATTATAATTTCCTATGGTTCTCTCCCCAATCCTGCGGAGACGATAATTCCCACCAAGATTTTCTCAACGATTGCTGCTGAGGTTAAAGTCACCCAAGGTTCTCTCACCGTTCATGCTGAGGTAGTAACCACCCCTGGTTCATTCATCATCTGTTGAAGCTCCAGATCCAGCTCCTCTAACTATTCAGGACACATCTATGCAAAGCATCTGAAAACCAGCTCCTGCAACATGTCAGGTACTCTTTTTTCTTTTTGCAGGTATGCAAGTTCTCGCTAAGGAATCTCTTATGCGATTGACATCCAGATGGCATCTATAAGCCCATTCACCCTCCAGCATCTCTTAGCATGGCATCTATAAGCCCATCATCCTATCCATCAATCTCCAAATGGCATCTATAAGCCCATTCCCATCATCACATTGCTGCTATGTGAGTGCAAATTTCTGGGCACTCTAGTGTTCAATCATCTTCTACCCTCGGATTACGAAAGGCACGTCGGCCAATCTGCATCCTCAGGTCTAAGAAGATTGAACAGGGGCAACTGTTGTACCCCAAAATTTGCCCTCCCATATTCTCCAAGAAATTGCCAAGTCAAGCTTCAAAATTCCCCAAGGGTTGCACAGTTCAAGGGCCTCCTAAACAGTCAAAATTAGGGTTTTTGTTCTGATCAAGAAAATGAAGTTTCCAAGGGTCCAATCAAGTCTCACATGCCTACAAATATGGTCAAACATCCTCATACCAAGTTTCAAGACTTTCAGCACAAAATTGCACAGTCAAAAACCCTAATTGCACTACAGTCAACTGTAGGGGCAAAATGGTCATTTGACAGTCAAAAGTTCAAATTTTTGGTCAACATCTTATTTTGAAGCCACAAACATCATTTGATCAATGCTTGATCATGATTCTCAAAGTTTGGCTCAAAAAGTCTCAAGATGCAAAAGTTTCTATTTTTGGACAGCTGAAAAGTCAACTGTAACTTGACCAAGGCATAACTTTTTCATGGTTCATCAGAAAAATCCCATCCAATGCTCATCTTGAAGGGGGAGACATTTCCTACAACTCATCTTCACACTCCAAGTCCAAGAAATGCTCTCACAAAAAGTTATCAATTTCAACATTATAGGTCATTTTCAAAAGTCAACAAAAAGAGACTTTAAGTCAAAGACCATAACTTGAGATTGGTAAATCAAAATGACATGGGACCAAAGACATTGGTTAGAGGACTTCAATACCTTTCCAAAATGTCCAAGAACATGATCAAAGCTTAAAAATTGAGCAAGATATGCATTGGAGAAGTTGGGAAATTTTTGTGAAATGGCCAAAGGCAATTATCCTTCAAAATTCATTTTTGACAAAAGGGGCCCACTTTTTCCACTTGAATCAGCTTGGCCATGCTTCCCACGTGTCCCACAAATTATTTCAAAATTTAAAATTAATTTTTTCATTTTTATTTAATTTTATTGGATTTAATGCATTTTAAATCTTTTAAAATTAAATAAAAATTAAAAAGGTTAATTAAAGGGAATATTGTGTATTGAATAACTTTGAACCACCATTATGCACATCCCAAATTTGTACCAATGCCTAATCAAGCAAGAATTCAAATTTTGGTGCAAAGATGGAAAGTTTGTTAATGGAGGTTATGGCAAAATCTCAAACATAAGTGCAAGGGTTAAAGGTGCATTATATTGTTTTGATTCTCATTCAAGGATACATATGCAAGCTTTCCCAATACATTACAAAGGGGGAGAGACACCAAAAACGAAAAAAGAAGATTCAAAAAAATTGGAAGAAAAGTGAAAACTGTTTTCAACCTTCCAGTGCAATTCAAGCATCTCTCAAACGGCCAAACCAATTCCAAAAAATTCAAAAGAAATTTGATCACAAATTCACATTCTAATACATCTTTTTCCGATTTCTAAATTTTTGATTTACCCTTTTTCACCAATTTCTCCAATAGTCTTGTACATAGAAAAGGCTGAATTTTTACCACAGTTTCTATTCACTGTATAATTCTCATTCATTACACATATCCCTTCAATCTAACCTTCAAACCTTGACATATGCAACTTGTATCTTTTCTTGAAAATCATTACCCTTTTAATAACACATTACATAGATTCATTTAACAATTTGTACGAATTTTTTTTTTCCAGGAAATATGGAAGACAAGAGCAAATCAGATTCGCCGCAAAAATTCAAAAATTCACAAGAATTGCTGTTTCATTTTGCAGAAAGAATAGGAAAGAAGAAAAAAAACTCCTCGAGAGACCGAGTCACTCACAGCAGCACCGCGACCATACAACAACCTTCTCAACAGCCACCGACAACCTCTCCATCGATGCTGAGAATTGGACACCCTCTGAATGCACCCTCACAATTCCAGATATACCTCCAGTTTGGGTCAACCACCCCCCCATGTTTGCATTTTTCTCTCTTTTTGTTCTTTCTTTTACTTATTTTAATTATGTTAATTATTTTCTTTTAATTCACCCAATTAATTTTAATAATATAAAAATACAAAAATCAGAAAGTCAAAAATAAAATATTTTCATTATTTAATTCACTAAATGTTTTATTTTGTAAATAAATCCCATAATTAATTTAGATTTAATTTTAGGTTGTTAATTTAATTCTTTTTCACAATAACCAAAAATAATAAAAATAGACCTTTAGCATTTCTTTTTTTATTAAATATTTTTATTATAAGTATCATTAACCATTAATTTTGTAAATAAATTTTATAATTAATTTAGTTTTAATTCTAGGTTTTAACTTTAATGCATTTTCTTTAATAAATTAAAAACAATTAGAATTAGAATTAATTATTTGACTTTTAATTAATTTAATTTTCTTTAACGTCATAAATACAAAAACATAAAAAATAAGTTCTTTCTTTTTATTTAACTTAATTATTTTAATAATTTTATTTTAATTCCTTCAAAGGGTTCAACGCCCTCGCATTCGATTATATTCTCTTTTCGCGCGTTTTATTTATTTCTTTGATGTAAGTATAATGTACTTGTTCCAAAGCCCTGTAATAGTTAATTAGGCATTTATTTTCTGCACTTTATTTTAAATCAGGTCTGGATTAATTTGGCGTTGTAGACCCACGCCTTTGTAATAGCGTAGGACCTTTATTTTTTCCGCACTTTAAATTCCCGCACCTTTAACTGTTAAACAATAACATGAAAGAATGAATGCCCAAAAATAAAATCGAAACGTAGATCACCAATGCATGACAAGACAAACAATAAACTGAAAATGACACACAATTCACACACCACCCCTAGGGTACGCCTCACTGTTGCCTTGCCCCTCGAAAGGTGATCGTCGAGTAGAGGATGTCTTAGTAAGTCCTCATGATCCGGGAACCTGGCATGAGGGTAGCTTCTAAGGTGTCTTCCCATTGCTCTGGTGATCATCATGTCCCGAACCTCGAATTGACCCGAACACCTCCAACGGTGGTGCTACCTACTTCTCAATGGTGGGATGGCACTACTTTAAAGGACATTTACACAGACGAATTCCTTAGGGTAGGTAGATTCTCATAGATACTTGCTCTTTTCAAAAACAAACAAAATAATTTTCACACCTACACTTTCTAAAAGTTTTTCAAACAAATTTTTCATACACTCTTGAGGACAGATACAAGAGTTACTTAGAGATTTTTCAAACGAAACTTTTTCAAAACCCACTCACCTTGAAAAGCAAACGAACACTTTTGAAAATACAATGAGCAAGTATCTAAGAGCCCATGGATAACCATGGATAGAAAGGGTGCTAACACCTTCCCTTTCTATAATCTACCTCCCGAACCGAGAGTAATCTCATAAGGAATTTTTCTGTGCTTTTGTCCTTTCCATATTGGAGAAAATAAAAGACGGTGGCGACTCTTGCTTACCGCGACATTTCGCGAAACCAGCTAAAAAACAGTCAGTTCCAGATCCACCGATCACACTATGCTAGGGTTGATATTTGCAATTAAGTCATTATCAGAGTATTCTTCATCAACATCAATAATCGGGGGTTCAACATCCTTCTCATTAGGGTTTTGGTGATCATCAAGATTTTCAGGAGATTTCCTAATGTTATCATCCGGTGTCTCAACATTCTGAGTGACATCTGGATTTATTTCAACATTTGGACTAGCAGATTCTTGATTCAAGGGTACAGAAATGCCAGGTACAGAGTGATTCTCATTTAGAATCCTAGTGACAAGTCTAGCTATAGCTTGATGAACATAAACTGAGCCTTCCCTATTTGCTATTTCTGAAGGAACAAAAGATGATGGTTGAGAGGGTTTACCAGATGAAGAAGCTTGTGACCTTCTTGCATGTCTGGTTCGCAACTTCTTAACCTTAGTGGGGTCAGCTGCCAGTTCATGAAGAGGAGTTATCTCTAGAACATCAGAATCCATGCAGTTTGTGATTGCCCTAGGTTCTCGATCAGAGGATGCGGAAGAAGCAGTCGTCTTTGAAGAGGATGAAGTCATGGATAGTTGAGACATTTTGAGAGTTTTAGAAAACAAGTAGCAGTAATAGTGAAGTCTTCGTTTGAGAGATTGGAGATTGTTGCAGAAACGCGAGAGGAGTGAGATATATGAATGTCTATTCAACTTCTTAAAATCTTGGAAAGAAATAAAGAAGTAGATGATTAGCCCAATCAGAGTAGACTTAACAAAAAAGTCTCTCTCATCCCTTGTTTTGAGCAAAATTAATTGATACATATCTTCATGTTGGCAAATACCCAACTTGCCCCTCAAATTTTCAAATTGATTTGCATCAAGTGCCTTGGTAAAAATGTCAGCCAGTTGTAGTTCTGTGGCAACATGTTCCAGTTTAATCGTCTTCTCCTCTACAAGATCTCTGATGAAGTGATGTCTAATGTCAATATGCTTGGTCCTACTATGCTGAATAGGATTCTTGGAAATGTTGATAGTGCTCAGATTGTCACAGTACAATGTCATAACATCTTGTGTGACATTATACTCAGTAAGCATCTGTTTCATCCAGATCATTTGAGAACAGCTACTACCAGCTGCAATGTATTCAGCTTCAGCAGTAGAGAGAGACACACAGTTCTGTTTCTTGCTGAACCAGGAGACCAAATTGTTTCCTAAGAAGAAACATCCTCCAGAGGTGCTTTTTCTATCATCAGCACTTCCAGCCCAATCAGCATCACAGTAACCAGTCAAAGTTGGTTCACAACCATGAGAGTACAACAAGCCATAGTTGTGGGTTCCACTTACATACTTCAGAATTATCTTCACTTGGTTGATATGACTTACTTTGGGTTCAGCCTGGTATCTTGCACATACTCCAACTGCAAAAGCAATGTCAGGTCTGCTGGCTGTTAAGTATAGCAAACTTCCTATCATGCTTCTGTATAAGCTTTGGTCCACCTTGACCCCACTTGAATCTTTGGAAAACTTTAAGTGAGTAGGTGCAGGAGTCCTTTTGTGATTGGCATTCTCCATCCCAAACTTCTTGACAATGTTCTTTGCATACTTGCTTTGAGATAAAAAAGTTGAGTCTTCCATCTGTGTGACTTGCAGTCCAAGAAAGTAGGTCAATTCTCCCATGAGGCTCATTTCAAATTCAGCTTGCATCTGGTCAGCAAAATGTTTAACCACTTTATCTGACATTCCCCCAAACACTATGTCATCAACATAGATTTGAGCTACCATTATCTTTCCTCCTTCATTTTTGACAAAAAGAGTTTTATCCAAGCCTCCTTTCCTGTATCCTTTATCAGAGAGGAATTTTGTCAACCTGTCATACCATGCTCTAGGAGCTTGTTTCAGGCCATATAAATCTTTCCTCAATTTGTAGACATGATCAGGGCAGTTTGGATCCATAAATCCTTTAGGTTGTTCCACATAAACTTCCTCATTTAAGTACCCATTTAGAAAGGCACTTTTTACATCCATCTGAAATAACTTGAACTTGAGGAGACAAGTAATTCCCAATAGGAGTCTGATTGATTCCAGTCTGGCTACAGGAGCAAACGTCTCATCAAAATCAACCCCTTCAACTTGAGTGTATCCTTGAGCAACAAGTCTTGCCTTATTCCTGGTGACAACTCCTTCAGCATCTGATTTGTTCTTGTAGATCCATTTTGTGCCAATGATGTTTGTTCCTCCTGGTCTAGGAACTAACTCCCATACTTCATGTTGCTTGAATTGGTTCAATTCATCTTGCATTGCTCCAATCAAGTATTCATCAGTTAAAGCCTGCTTAACATTTCTTGGTTCAATCTTAGATACAAAACAAGAGTTTGAGATGATTTCTCTAGATCTTGTAATGATTCCACTGTTAGGATCTCCTATGATGAGTTCCTTAGGATGATATTTCTGAATTCTGATGGAAGGGTCTTTGTTAGCTTCCTTTGATTCAGATTCTGATGAAGTAGTTTTAGGAATATCATCCTTTTGAGTTGAAGTCTCAAAGAATGTCTCAACATCATATGGGACATTTGTTTCCTCATGGTAATCATCAACTATGACATTTATAGATTCCATCATAACTTTGGTCCTGGAATTGAATACCCTATAAGCTCTGCTGTTGGTAGAGTATCCTAGGAATATTCCTTCATCACTTTTAGGGTCCATCTTTCTCCTTTGTTCACGATCTGTCAGAATATAGCATTTTCTTCCAAATACATGGAAGTACTTCACTGTAGGCTTTCTTCCTTTCCAAAGTTCATAAATGGTGGATGATGTTCCCTTTCTCAAGGTGACCCTATTATGGACATAACAGGCTGTATTCATAGCTTCAGCCCAAAAGTGAATAGGAAGTCTTTTGGCATGTATCATTGCTCTGGCAGATTCCTGTATAGTCCTGTTTTTCCATTCCACAACTCCATTTTGTTGAGGAGTTATGGGTGAAGAGAATTCATGATTAATTCCTTCTGAGGAGCAGAACTCATCAAACTTACTGTTTACAAATTCCTTGCCATGATCACTTCTGATTCTGACAATGCATCCTTCTTTCTCTCTTTGAATTCTTTTACACAGTTCCTTAAATACTTCAAATACATCAGACTTTTCTCTAATAAAGTTAATCCAGGTGAATCTGGAAAAATCATCCACAACAACATAGGCATATCTTTTTCCACCAAGACTTTCTACCTGCATTGGTCCCATCAGATCCATATGTAGAAGTTCTAACACCTTAGAGGTGGTAAGATGTCTTGACTTTGGATGTGACATTCTAGTCTGCTTTCCAACCTGACATTCACCACAGACTCTCCCTTCATCAATTTGCAACCTTGGAATCCCTCTGACTGCTTCCATGGATATAATCCTTTTCATTCCTCTTAGATGTAAATGACCAAGTTTTTGGTGCCACCGTTTCACTTCTTTTTCTTCTTTGGCAATAGAGCACACAGAAGAATAATTAGTGTTCTCAGACTCCCATAAGTAGCAGTTGTCTTTAGATCTGACACCTCTCATTACAACTTCTTGTTTCTCATTAGTTACAAGACATTCTGACTTGGTGAAGTTGACCTTGAATCCTAGATCACATAATTGACTGATACTTATAAGATTAGCAGTCAAGCCTTTTACTAGCAATACTTTATTTAGATTTGGAACTCCAGGGCAGTCCAAGTTTCCAACTCCTTTGATTTCTCCTCTAGCACCATCTCCAAAAGTCACATAACTAGTAGTGTGAGGTTTAACATTATTGAGAAGATTCTTGATTCCAGTCATGTGTTTAGAACATCCACTGTCAAAGTACCAGTCTTCCTTTGCAGAGACTCTTAGGGAGGTGTGAGCTATCAGGGCAGTAGCCTTTTTCTTCCACTGTTGAGTATATGGTGTCTTGTTAGACTTAGGTTTGGCAACTGGGGTCTGATTAGGATATCCATATAATTTGAAGCAGAATGGCTTTATGTGACCAAACCTCCCACAATGATGACATCTCCATCTTTGATATTTTTTCTTCATATTTCTCTGTTCTCGATGTTGAGTGCTATGTTGTGACATCTGCTTTGACATTTGTTTATCAGGCCTGATCTTCTTCTTGTCTATAATAGATTTCTTTGCTGCCACAAATCCCAGACCAGACTTGTCTCCCACATTTTGTCCAACCTGAAGGATTTCTTCTAATTTGTCAGTTCCATTTGTCAACATCTTGACAGATTTGGTCATCTGGTCAAGTTTTGAGTTTAGCATTTGAATTTCCCCTTCTAGATGACTTATAGTATCAATGCCTGCCTTCTTCTCAGCCTCCAGCTTTACTATGAGTTTTGTTTGTCTCTCATTTTGCTGAAAGACTTCAGCACTTCTGATACATAACTTCTTGTAGGAGTCAGCCAGTTCTTCAAATGTCACTTCCTCATCATTAGAGTCACTATCAGAGTCACAAATACCAGTTAGCGCAGTAACTAGTTTGGCAGATTCTTCTTCAGAATTACTTTCTGAGTCACAGTCAGACCAAGTAACAGACATTCCTTTCTTTTGTTTCTTAAGAAAGGTTGGACATTCAGCTCGAATGTGCCCATATCCTTCACATCCATGGCATTGAATTCCTTTGCTTTGATTTCCCTTCTCTTCAGACTTTGGTCTTCTGCTGGAGTCATAGGATTTGTTGATGTCATAAGGAATGTTCTTAACATTTGACCTTGACTTTGGGTCCATTCTCTTGATGAGTTTGTTGAACTGTCTTCCAAGCATGGCTATAGCTTCTGAAATATTTTCTTCTTCATCCTCCTTGTTTTCATCTTCAGTATTAGATACAAGTGCTATGCTCTTGTTTTTCTTGTCAACATTGTCACTGATCCCCATCTCAAAGGTCTGAAGAGACCCAATGAGTTCATCCACCTTCAAGTTGCAGATATCCTGAGCTTCCTCTATAGCAGTCACCTTCATTGCAAATCTTTTAGGCAAGGATCTGAGAATCTTTCTCACCAGCTTTTCTTCTGACATCTTTTCTCCCAATGCTCCTGAGGTGTTGGCAATTTCCAAGATGTTCATGTGAAACTCATGAATGGTCTCATCTTCCATCATCCTTAGGTTCTCAAATTTGGTAGTCAGCATCTGAAGCCTTGACATTTTTACTTTGGATGTGCCCTCATGGGTAGTTTTGAGAGTGTCCCAAACCTCCTTGGCCAGTTCACATTGATGTACTAGTCTGAATATGTTTCTATCAATTCCATTGAACAAGGCATTTAATGCTTTGGAGTTACCCAGGGCTAACTCATCTTCTTCTTTGCTCCATTCTTCCTCAGGTTTCAGACTGGTTGTCCCATCTTTCCCAGTTATGGTAGGATGGTTCCATCCTTTGTCAGCAGCTCTCCAAGCCTTTTTGTCCAGTGATTTTAAGAAGGCAATCATAATAGGTTTCCAGTAGTCATAATTTGATCCATCCAGAATGGGTGGTCTGTTTCCAAAACCTCCTTCTTTGTCCATAGCGCCAGAAAATAATATCCCTAGATCTCACCCAGTAAGACAGGCAGGGTGCCTTCTCTGATGCCAATTGAAATTTTGGCTGCAGATACTTAATGTCACAGTGAATGTTATGACACCGTATTTGACACTCTTCAAGACAGTAAAACTAAAAGCAGTAAATAACACAGTCAATTGTTTACCCAGTTCAGTGTGTAACAACACCTACTCTAGGGGCTACCAAGCCAGGGAGGAAATCCACTATAAGAGATATTAATTCAGGAATAAACCAACCAGTTTATCTCCTTCACTTAAGACCTACCCAATGAAACTTCAATCTAAGTTCAACTTAAACCTGAGTTCCTACTCACTCCCCCTCAACCACAACAGTGATATTAAACAATTGACTAATGAAATTATGAAGACACTCTTCAGAACATACACTTGATTTTGCTTCACAACTTTTAATCAAGTAACACAAACACTCGTGCTTCAAAGCTTTGAGTGATACACAACCCTAACTTGACTTTGCTTCAAAGCTTTAATCAAGTGACACAAACACTCGTGCTTCAAAGCTTTGAGTGATACACAACCCTTACAATCAAATCCTACTCCAAGTCACTTATCACAATGATAATTTCTTGGATTACAGTAGTTACAACTATACAGTCCCTTATTGATCTTCTGTCAAAAGTATGTTTCACCAACAGTCTTCATGAGGAATATATAGGCTGCTATTCTTCAGTTAGGGCTTCCACGAAAATAGCTAGGGTTAATTAGGGTTAACCTCAAGACTTGGTCATGGGACTTTAACAACCAGATTAGGGTTAAGCAAAGTTAACCTAAGTCCACGTGAGAATCTGATCTGAACTGAATAACCAGATTCCTGAAACTTCTCAGAAAATAATAAATCTGCACAAGTGTTAGTTCAGTACAGGATGTCTTAACATTGGTTATGACAACAAGAATCCTGTTTACAGATTTTGGTAGAATGCAATAAATATGATCATTGCATAATGATCAGCTAAACACTCATATTGAGCAGCTCCTGTATGACATTCTTTTTCTGCAGAATGTACCTTGTGTCCCAGAATGTTATGACATCAGTCATGACATTCACACAACTGGTTTTACCAAAAAACATGCCAACATCCAAACACTTACAAAGACAATATTGGTGTTGGCCACTTATCTATTTTTTTGTTAGCAATTTCCATAGACAATGATGTTCAATATTTTTAGTTTTTATATTTTGGATTATTTGGTTTGTTAATTTGAAATATTAATTGTATGGTTGATAAATTAATACTTTTGTTAGTATTTATTTGAAATATATGTTTAAAATTCTTCGAGATTGTATTTTATATTTGTAATATAAGTTACTAAATGTTAAGATTGACGCAGGTTTTAGGTTCGGGGTGAATTTTGGGTTTGGGGAAGCTTTTGGGTTTGAGACATATTTTGGGTTTGGGGGCGGGGCGGGGATCCTCGAACCCATTTGGGGTGGGTTTGGGATTCAATTATTCATCCCCGACCGGGATTGGCGCGGGTAACGGGGATTTATCTTGAGTTCGGGTTTAGGTTTGGGGAATACAAAAACCGTCCCCGCCCCGTTTCCATGTGTACTACAATTAAATCAAGCGTAGATTTATTCTGATACTTCTTCCAGTAGACATTTTCTGGCTCAGTTTAAATAACTAGATTTATTCTGATACTTCTCCTAGTTAAAGATGGAGCAAACATCTTCTGGCTCAAATTAAATCGACCATCGACTTATTCTGATACTTCTTCCAGTAGATCTTTTTCTGGTTCAGATTAAATCGACCATAGATTTATTATGATACTTCTTCCAGCTAAAGACTAAAAGACCTCTTCTGGCTCAATTTAAATCAAGCGTAGATTTATTATGATACTTATTCCACTTGAATTCGAGCACAAACTTAGTATAAATGTTATCCACAGTTACTTTGGATGGTATCTATAAGCCCATCTATGAAAACTCTCCATCACATCTCCAAATGGCCTCTTTAATCCCATTCCCAGTTTAATCAACCAACAGTGTTACTTCGTGCACAAGCGAGTTCAAATTTCTAGGCACTTATGTGTTCAATTATCTTCCTCCTTCAAGTCACGAATGGAGGACATGTCAATCTAACTCTTCAGGTTTAAGAAGATTGAACAAGGGCAGCTGTTGTACCCCAAAATTTTCCCTCCCATTTTCTTCAATACATTCTTCTAATACTCTCAAATACTCAAAGCTACTCAAGAGTTGACTGGTCAAAACCACCTCCTAAGCAAGGGTTTTCAACTAGGGTTTGGTGCTTCTCAAAGGAGATTGGCTTGAAAAGGTCTCAAATGACTTTCATGGTTCATGATAGGTCCTCAATAATGCCCATGTCAATTTTCAACCCTTGCATCACAAATTTTCCCAATCAATTGCTCAGATGACTGAAAATCAACTACATTGGGTAAAAAGCCAATTGTGGTCAAACATAAAGTCAAACTTCAAGGTTTTTTGTCCACATCAATATTTTGAGGTGATATTCATCATTTTATCAAGGGTTTACCATGATTCCTCAAGGAAAGCCCTCAAATCATCAAAGGTAAAAACTTGCCAAAATTAGGGTTTTGACTGAAGATGACTGATCATTGAATTTTGGCCTAGTGCATGACCTAATGGCTTGAATCATGATCTTAAGGACTCAAATATAACATCTTTACATAATTACATGGCTCAAGACATTTCCAAAGATGCAGGTGATTGATAGTTGAGAAATTGAATCAATTGGTGAAAAGTCAACAGTCACACAAAAGTCAAACTTTTACTTTTTGGTCAACATTGGAATTCAAAAATAAAGAGACATCAAGATATTCAAAACTATAAAACTTGATCATAAATAATCAAGAAAGTCAACAAAAGTCAAGATTTTCAAACACTTAGAAAAAAATTCAAGTGTTTTGTACCTAAAAAACCCTAACTTCACAAGCAAGTTTCCTCAAGATACAAGCCGATTCAACGAAAACTTTCAACATGAAAGTTGTAGAGATTGATGAATTCTACAACTTTGTTAATGTTGGATGATCCTCAAAAAGTGATTAATTTAAGAGACATAAGCCCATGAAGTTATGATGTTTTTTATCCAACACTTAGAATTTTTGTTTACAAGTTTTGATCAGTTTTTTGTCCCAACTTCTTGGCCAATTTTCACCAATTTCCCATTTGATTTAGACAAAGTGGTCAACATGAAAGTTATAGAAAATGTTTCAAGATTTCCAAAATATCCAAGAACACAAAGAGATCATGCTTGAGCTAGGAGATTCAAAGACATTTAGTTTGCATTCCATTCTTGCATTATAGGTCATTTTTGTGACAATTTCATTACCAAATCTTCAAGCCATGCTGTATAATCCCACTTTTCAGGCCTCCAAACCTCCAAATCTATCTATAATCAGAATATTGCATAAGCTTTTGAGCTATGATCCAAGTGATTAAAGCTTTGTCGAACACATTTTGCCATTAAAGGGAAAAAGATCACACTTTCATTCTTGTAAAGTGACTTTAATCACAAAGTCCACTCCTTGAGCCTCTAACTTGTTTATTCTGATCACACTCAACATGAATGTTCAGGAGAACCATCTATAAGCCTATCAATAATCCTACATTGCCTTGGAACCATGACTTTGCAAGTTACTTCAAAACCAAGCTTCAAAACCATAACTTGTTATCTCAAGATTCTGGTTACTTCAAGATGTCAAACCTTTTCTCTATAAATAGAGAGGTCATTTGCAAGCTAACACATAAATTTAGAAGCCCAAAAACACTCCCAAACTCATAATCACTTAGAAAACTCCATTGTTGCACATTTGAAGCTTTCAATATCCAACTTCAAATCCACTCGTGTGTTTTCCTCTTTTATCATTCAAATACCCTTTATCCATCAAACTTAAGTTATCCAAACACTCTTGGCACAACTGTAACACCTCCACCATCATTGTCCAAACCTCACTTTACACCTCTGCAACTTGACTTGTCTAGAAGAATTGAGGCACTCTCAATCCAAGGTAGGCGTTGCAAAAGCTTCATGGGAGTTCAGTGAAGCTATCCAGATCATCCTAACACCTCCAGAAGTGCTATAACTTCAAACTCGATTCTCACTTCAGAGGTAAGTTTTTCCAAATTTGAAATCCTTACACACACATCATTTACTTTCAAATTCAAAAAATAAAATGTAGATATGATTTCCTTGAAACTAACCATGTCCTTAATTTTCATTTATGTTGACTATGTGATGAGAATTTTAGAATTGAAGTTTCTGAATTATTAGGTTTCAGTTTGGTAACAAGCAAAATTTGCTTAAGCCTTTAACTTATAGCTTTCAAAATTTACATGGTTGAATTCGTGGTAAAAATCAAGCAAGTTTGATGTTTACATATTTCAATTTGGTTGAGAAATGAAGCTTTTACAAAATCTGAAAATGTGGTTGTTATTGTTGTAAACGCGCCTGAAGAAGAACATGAAGTCTAATTTTGAAAATAAGTTTATTTTATATTTATTGCAACATGTTTTATCACCGGATGTAACAGCCACCCAAGTGGCAAGCAGCGCACGTTTCATGTCACTTTGGCCTTAGGGACCTGGGTTCGAGCCCCAACGGTACCCTTTTATTTTTCACATGTTTGTTCCTTGCAGATTCAATACAAACAAGTCAATAGGCGCTCATTATGTACCCCTCATCAACACCATCAGATCATCATGCAAGCAGATCCAATGCACCCAAATGCAAGCCTATGGTGCATCCCATAGAACTATCACCATTGAATCAATACAGGCTCCTGGACTTATTAGTTTTGGGCCTAACCTTTTTTGCTTCTTCACACCCCCCATTTTTCTTTTACAGCGCCAGACCCCTATAAATTTCTTTTTATTTTAAATTATTTAATTTATTTTTAATAATTTTATTTAAAAGCATAAAAAGCATAAAAATCATAAAAATGATTATAAAAATAGATTTAGGTTTTTAACTATTTATTTTAATTTTTGACTTATAAAAATTAATTTATTCTAATCACCTTGATTTTATTTTATTAGAACTAGGTTGTTATACTTCAATTATTTTTCTAAACAAAAAATACAAATATATTTTCAAAATACTTATAATTCTTTAGGTTTTAATTAATTAATTTAATTTTCATAAATAAAATTAATTAATTTAATTACACTTTGTTTCATTTCAAATAATTAAATTGTAAATTAATTAGAATTAGGTCTAATTTTTATTTCACATTTTTTCTAAACAAAAACAACAAAACCTTTTCTTAAATGCTTAGAAATATTTTAGGGTTTTCTTAAACATTTTCTCCTTTTCACCCCCTTCACACACTTCACTTTCACATTAATATTTTCTAATATTGTAATTACTCAAAGTCCGTAATAGCTTTAATTAGGACTCCTTTACATTTCATCCCTATTCACAAATTTGTACCCCCATTCCCGATGTGTTGTAATAGCATAGAACATTTAATTTCCGCAATTTATTGCTTTCCTTATTATTGTTAGTAATTAGGGTTTGTATGGCAAGATTAGAATCAATCATTAGAAGACCTAATCTCAAAAACAAAAACTTGAAATCAAAACACTTCGCACACACGCACCTATAGGGTAACCTTACTTGTTGCCTCGGATAAAAAACAGTCATGACCTTCGAACGTGAGATGCTTTAGCAAAGATCCTCAATTAAAAGGTCATAGTCCCTCGATGACCCTTCGATGTTGCCTTCAATAAACGATCTTAGTCCCTTACGAAAATTGCTAAAGCATCCAACAAGTTGCCTTCTATGACTGTACGATGACCCATGCCTGTCCCTCACATCCAATGATAGAGCTTCCTACTAACTAATGGTAGGTTAGCACTATCTAAATGAAGAGGAAAATAACGAAGAATTTTTGAGTATGTAGACCGCTTGTAATCGCTTGCTCACAAACTAAAACCATTTTCACACTTCACACTTTCAAAACAACTACTTTTGAAATGCTTTATAAACACTCTTGAGGACTGATACAAGGGTTATTATAAAGCAAATTGCCTTACATGGCCATTTTCAAAACATCTTTCCTAAACAAACACTTTCATCCAATAAATATTTTCAAAACAAACATTTTGTATACATTCTCAACGACAGGAGAATCATTACAAAATTTCTGCACTTAGGCATTTTCAAAATATTTTCAAACATACAGAAAACACAAAGCATTTCAAAAAGTGATCAAGCGATTAAGAGCATGTAGATAACTACAGATGAAAGGGTGCTAACACCTTCCCTTTTCATAACCTACCCCCTTACTCAGAAAATTCTCAAAGGTCTTTCCTGTTCTTTTCACCCTTTCCTTTATTGGATAACACCTCCCCTCTTCATAACCTACCCCCTTGCTATCTGTAACATTTGCGATAAAACGCAAAACCCAAAAGTCAGTTCTCCAACCGTATTAAAATTGGACGCTCTCAATCTTAGTCATGATTTGGAATAGGAGCAATGATATCATTAGGAGTCTCAGGAGGGTCAAACTCAATCTCCTTAACATCAATCATAACTTGAATCTTTTTCTTCAACGCCCAACAACCATTCGTATCATGTCCTAGACTATTAGAATGGTATGCACAACTTGCATTGGGATAATAGCTAGGAGCAGAAGTATTGGGATTCTGAGGAGGTTCTTTCAATGTGATTAGCCCTGCCTTCAACAGATGTTGCAATGCCAGAGACAATAGCATGTTGATCTTGGTAAATTGTCTCTTGGGTGCGTCTGACCTACGCTGATTGCTTTGTTGATGTTATGTTGGTGTGGGATTAGAAATTAACACTGCCCTCACAGATTGGTTGCAATCACCTCTACCACGACCCTTCTGGCCATACATAACATTAGCTTTTTTTCCTGTTGAATGTCTTCTTCACAGTACTTGAAGATGCAACGACATGATTTTTTCCACTTCAGATTCCACCTTCAACATGTTGCCCTGTTAATATCAGCTTGGTGAATCCGGCCAAAGAGTTTCCGATTAGATGATTGAAGAAAGGACCTGTCAAAGTTCCCATAAACATGTCAACCAGCTCCCTATCAGACAAAGGAGGTTGAAATCTTCCTGCTATATCTCTCCATTTTTGGGCATACTCTTTGAAGCTTTCATTGAGCCTATATTTATACTCTGTAAATGCACACAGGTTGGTGTAAGATCAACATTATATTGGTATTGTTTGTAGAAAGCAACAACTAAATATTCCCAAGTACGAATATTGGTTCCTTCCAGTTTATAGAACCATTCCAATTGTGTCTCAGATAGGCTCTCTTAAAAGAAATGCACCCATAACTTCCTGTCAGCAGTGTGTGGTTGGATCTTCCGGACATAAGACCTCAAATGAAGCTTAGGACAAGAAACACTGCCGTGCTTTACAAAAGTAGGGACTTTGAATTTGTGAGGAATAATAACTCCTGATACTAAACCTAACTCTTCAAAATCCAACCCAGGCACTCTCTGGATCTCCAAAGCGTTTAAACGATCTTCCAACTGTTTATATTTTTCATCAGCAGGAGTATACTGTTCATCTGAAAAGTATTCTTCATCTTCATCAGAATATTGACCAGAACCAAAGTTGCTTCCTTTCTCAGCCTTCACACTCTTACCATCTTCACCCTGGTTGTCATCTTTGTTAGAACAATGTTTGAATCTAGTACCCTATATTTAAGTTTTGATGATAACAAAGTGAAAAGATATAGTAGTTAAATATTTCATGATTGAATTATATGCTGCCTAAAATTACTATGCTCTGACTTGCAGATATGCTGATTAAAATAAGCAAGATCACGTTTTCAGCATCAGAATATGAGTTCATACACCAGCATCAGAAGTTGCTGAATCAGAACGTCAAGATCAGATGATCAACGCTTGCACATGCTGAAGCTTGATGAACAGAACTGCGCATAAAACACTCTGATACAGAAACAAATTAGTTCATCAGCAGCGAAGCAGAATCAGAATGAGCCAAGCCAGAACGTGCATTGAAGAAGCAACGGCACTGTGCATTGAAAGCTAATCAATACCAACGGCATCATTCTAGACAAGATCTGCTCAAAAAGGAAAGCTTGTAAATAGCATTGAATCAAGAATATTTGCTTCAACGTTCATCTTCTCAAATGCTATATAAACCAAGCTTTGAAGATTATCACGGCTAATGCTTCCAAACTCTCTACACGCACAAAGCTGAACAATAATCTTCACTCTACAAGTTTTGCTAAACCAACAAACTCTGATACCTTATTAGCGTTTAGCAACCTAGTATTCTAAGCTTCATTTGTGTAAACATCACAGTTGTGATATAGTTTTTGTAGAAACATTCATACACATTTGCTTATACCTTTGTAAGAAAGTGTTGCCTTGACAAACCGGATTGTGGTTTGAATCAAGAAGGTTTTAGCAGTTGCTAAAGCAGATTTGTATTCAGTTGAATATAGTGAATTAAGACCTCGTTGGAGAGAGGCGAAATCACCTTGAACGGGTGGACTGGAGTAGTTTGAGATCAAACGAACCAGGATAAAAATACCTTGTCATTTGCTTTAAGTTTCCAGTTTTTCAATTCAACCCCCCCCTTCTTGTGTTTTTCACCCCTTCAATTGGCATCAGAGCGCCTGGTTCTGAGCTAAAACACTTAACCGTGTCAGTACAAGATCCAGCGTCAGAAAAACACAATGGCAGGAAACAACTCTCATTTCAGCAATGACACCAATGAGGACAGAGACAGATTCAGCGGCAAACCTCCAGTCTTTGATGGAGAAAACTTTGACTACTGGAAAGACAGAATTGAAAGCTTCATTCTAGCACATGATGCTGATCTGTGGGATATGGTGATAGATGGATACACGCACCCTGTTAATGCAACTGGTCAGAAGATTGATAGAAAATCAATGACTGATCAACAAAAGCGTGATTTCAAGAATCACCATAAGGCCAGAACCATCCTACTCAGTGCTATCTCCTATACTGAGTATGAGAAGATCTCCAACAGAGACACAGCTAAGAACATCTTTGATTCTCTCAGAATGACGCATGAGGGCAACGTTCAAGTCAAGGAAACAAAAGCTCTGGCGCTCATTCAGAAGTATGAGGCGTTTAAAATGGAAGAATCTGAATCCATTGAAACTATGTTCTCTAGATTCCAGATTCTGGTAGCTGGTCTCAAAGTTCTGGACAAGGGGTACTCTACTGCTGACCATGTCAAGAAGATAATCAGAAGTTTACCCAAGCAGTGGAGACCTATGGTTACTGCTCTGAAGCTGGCGAAAGATCTCAACAAAATCACTCTGGAGGAACTTATAAGCTCCCTCAGAAGTCATGAGATAGAGCTGGAAGCTGACGAGCCTCAGAAGCAAGGTAAGCCTATAGCTTTAAAATCTAACAGAAAATCTGAATCTAAAGTTTTGCAGGCAGTTGAAGAAACATCTGATGGATCCTCATCAGAAGAAGACGAGCTTTCTCTTCTCTCCAGAAGAGTAAATCAACTGTGGAAGCAAAGACAAAGGAAGTTCAGGAATCCCAGAAGATCTGATCAGAACGAGTCTTCCTCCAGATACAGAAGGACAGATTCTTCCTCTGGATACAGAAGATCTGAAGGCTCCTCAGGTAGCAAGAAGCCAAATACAAAAGACATCATCTGCTACGAGTGCAATGAGCAAGGTCACTACAAGAGTGACTGTCCAAAGCTTCAGAGGGAAAAGCCCAAAAAGAAGTTTGGAAGAGAGAAGAAGAAAAGTCTCATGGCCACATGGGATGACTCTGACTCGTCTGAAGCTGACTCAGAATCAGATGATGAAAGGGCGAACATAGCGCTTATGGCTAACATTCCAGATGACAGTGAAGCTTCTGACTCAGACTCTGAATCAGACACAGAAGAGGTATTCCCTAACTTCGCTGTTAATTTTACAAAGGCTGAACTTGCTGAAAGCCTCAATGAAATTCTGGAACGTTATCAGCAGATTAGAGCTAAATTCAGAGACCTGAAAAGGACTCTTGAATCTGACTCTAATAAGTCTGAGAGTCTCAAATTGGAAAACTCTGAGCTGAGAGATAAAATTTTAAAATTAGAAAACTCTTTACAAAACTCTCAGAAGGAACCAATTGCTGAAACTCCCAGCAACGCTGATGAGATCATCAAGGAGTATGATCATAGTTTCCAGAAGTTCCTTGCTAAAAGCATAGATAGAAGCAGAATGGCTTCAATGATCTATGGAGTTAGCAGAAACGGCAGGAAAGGAATAGGATACCTAGGTAAGGTTCCTACACCTAAAAATGTCATGGATTTAACCATTAAATACACTCCTCTAAATTCACACTTTGTGTATGGTCACACACATGACATCAAATATACCAGTAGTAATCACTTTGTGAAACCAAAATTCAACCAGAGTTTTGGTAAGACTAACAAATCAGGACCCAAGAAGATCTGGGTACCTAAGGATAAAATAATACATGTTGCAGATATCTTTAGCAGCAAGTCAGAAACACCAGTCATGGTACCTGGACTCTGGCTGCTCACGTCACATGACGGGAAGAAGGCATATGTTCCAAAGCCTGGAACTTAAGCCTGGAGGCCACGTTGGCTTTGGAGGCAATCAGAGGGGAAAGATAATTGGCTCTGGAACTGTAGGTAACGGAAATCTTCCCTCTATTAATAATGTTCTGCTTGTTGATGGATTGATGCATAACCTGTTATCCATAAGTCAATTAAGTGATAACGGTTATGATATAATCTTTAATCAAAAATCATGTAAAGCTGTTAGTCAGAAAGATGGGACTATCCTATTTAATGGTAAGAGGAAAAACAACATTTACAAAATCAAACTTTCTGAACTAAAGAGTCAGAACGTAAAATGTCTTCTGTCTGTTAACAACGAGCAGTGGATCTGGCACAGAAGATTGGGGCATGTTAGTATGAGAAGAATATCTCAGATTAACAAACTCAATCTGGTCAGAGGACTTCCAAATTTGAAGTTCAATTCAGATGCTCTGTGTGAAGCATGTCAGAAAGGCAAATTTGCAAAACCCTCTTTTAAATCCAAAAATGTTGTTTCTACCTCTAAGCCATTAGAACTTCTGCACATTGACTTATTTGGACCAGTTAAGACTGCTTCTGTCAGTGGCAAGAAGTATGGGTTAGTAATCGTAGATGACTATAGCAGATGGACATGGGTAAAGTTCTTAAGACACAAGGACGAGTCACACTCTGTGTTTGTTACCTTCTGTAACCAAGTTCAGAATGAAAAAGATCTTAGAATCGTTAAAGTCAGAAGTGATCATGGTGGAGAATTTGAAAATAAATATTTTGAGTCATTCTTTAATGACAAAGGCATTCTGCATGATTTCTCTTGTCCTAGAACTCCCCAACAAAATGGAGTTGTAGAACGAAAGAACAGAACATTGCAAGAAATGGCCAGAACCATGATCAACGAGACAAACGTTGCTAAGACTTTCTGGGCAGAGGCAATAAACACAGCGTGCTACATTCAGAATAGAATCTCAATAAGACCTATTCTGGAAAAGACTCCATATGAATTGTGGAAGAACAGAAAGCCCAACATTTCGTATTTTCATCCATTTGGATGTACTTGCTATATGTTAAATACTAAGAATTATTTGAACAAGTTTGATTCTAAGGCACAGAAGTGTATTATGTTAGGATACTCTGAACGCTCAAGAGGGTACAGAGTATACAATACAGAAACACAGATTGTGGAAGAATCAATCAGTGTTCGTTTTGATGACAAGCTTGACTCTGAAAAGTCAAAGCAGAATGAAAATCTTGCAGGTATAGAAATTGAATTTGCAGGTTCTGAAGACAAGTCATCAGAAGCTCTCAACACAGAAATTCCTTCAACGTCTGAAAGAAGCAATGCTAGAACTCCTACAACTGCTGCTGATCAACCTCAGAAGAGAGTACCCAGAAGCAGTGTGGATCACCCAGAAGAAACTATCCTAGGAAGAAAGGAAGATCCAATCAGAACAAGAGCAAGCCTCAGAAACTCTGAAGAAACTCTGATGGGACTTGTGTCTCTGATTGAACCTTCTTCTATTGATGAAGCACTTCTGGACAATGACTGGATTCTGGCAATGCAAGAAGAGCTGAATCAATTCACCAGAAACGACGTTTGGGATCTCGTTCCAAGACCAAAAGGATTCAACGTCATTGGAACAAGATGGGTGTTCAGAAACAAGCTCAATGAACAAGGTGAAGTCGTCAGAAACAAGGCACGACTGGTTGCACAAGGTTATAGTCAGCAAGAGGGGATAGACTATACAGAAACCTTTGCCCCAGTCGCCAGGTTAGAATCTATCAGACTTTTAATCTCATTTTCTGTTAATAAAGGCATCACTCTGTATCAGATGGATGTCAAAAGTGCATTCTTAAATGGTTATATAGAAGAAGAAGTGTATGTTCACCAACCCCCAGGTTTTGAAAATACAAAACATCCAGAACATGTTTTCAAACTGAAAAAGTCACTGTATGGTCTGAAACAAGCTCCCAGAGCTTGGTATGAAAGGCTAAGTAACTTTCTGCTTGAAAATGAGTTCACCAGAGGGAAAGTGGACACCACTCTATTCTGTAAAACAGTTAAGAGTGACATTTTAGTCTGTCAAATTTATGTTGATGATATAATATTTGGTTCTACTAATCCTTCTCTTGGAAGAAAATTTGCTAAGTGTATGCAGGCAGAATTTGAGATGAGCCTCATGGGGGAACTGAAGTTCTTTCTAGGAATTCAGATCAATCAAACTCCAGAGGGAACTTACATTCATCAGAGCAAATACATCAGAGATCTTCTGAAGAAATTTGACCTCTCAGAATGTAAGCCATCAAAGATTCCAATGCATCCCACGTGCATTCTTGAAAGAGAAGAGGTAAGCAAAAGCGTAGAACAGAAAGTCTACAGAGGTATGATTGGTTCTCTCCTTTATCTGACTGCTTCAAGACCTGATATTCTATTCAGCGTATGTATTTGTGCTAGATTCCAATCAGATCCTAGAGAATCTCACTTAACAGCTGTTAAGCGAATTTTCAAGTATCTGAAAGGTACTACTAATCTGGGTTTGTTTTATAGAAAATCTAGTGATTACAGTTTAGTAGGCTACTGCGATGCTGATTTTGCTGGAGACAGAGTGGAACGAAAAAGTACTTCTGGAAGCTGTCAGTTTCTGGGAGAAAATCTGATCTCGTGGTCCAGCAAAAGGCAATCAACAATTGCTCTGTCAACAGCAGAAGCTGAGTACATAGCAGCAGCTGGATGTAGCACACAGATGCTCTGGATGAAAAGTCAGCTTGAAGACTTCCAGATTTTTGAGAGTAACATTCCTATTCTTTGTGATAATACTTCTGCTATTTGCTTAAGTAAGAATCCTATTTTACATTCTAGAGCTAAGCATATAGAAATAAAACATCATTTCACTAGGGACTATATTCAGAAAGGAATTTTAAACTTGAAATTTATAGATACAGACCATCAATGGGCTGATATCTTTACTAAACCCCTTTCAGAAGATAGGTTTAATTTCATTCTGAAACATCTCAGCATGAAAGTATGCCCAGAATGAAAATGCTTTAATTCCATATTTTTATCTTTCAGAATGTATTTATATTACTGTGAACTTCTGATCAATCTTCTTTCAGAAAGTTAGAACATGCAGATTGTATCAGAGGCAAGTCTAAAGATCTGAGAGTCTAATCTCAAATACAGACGTGCTGATCACTACATCAAACAAGTGTCATCCAATCATCAGCAAATCCCTGAAGCAGAACGCGTGCACGTTTCTGAGAAAGGAAAGCGCTGATTGGGTGCATTGAGACACATGTCTGGTAACCGTTTTTAAGTATCTTTCTCAAATCCCCCAAAATCAGCAAGCATTAAATGCAAAAGTAATCACGCCTGTTAATGGCAATCATTATTTTTTTCTCTCTCTCTTAAAAACGTTTTATTTTTCAAAATAATTTTTGAAATCCTTATTTAAGCACATTACTTTTCATTCTTAATCTTTACGCTTACTCATAATCTCTTAAGAATTTTTCTGCATATCTCCTTCAAAACCCTAGCTTTTCTCAAATCACTCTCAAGCTTTTGTGTGAGAACAATGGCATCCTCCAGCATTTCTGCAGGAAATCAGAAGAAGGAAACCTCTGAGCAATATCAAGCGCCTACCAGAACTCTTCTCACACCGGTAAAGAATCTTGAGGTTCTCTCTGAATTGATCCTCGATTTCGAAAGTTTGAAGGATAATGGATTTGACCTAACTGAGGAAGTCAAAGCTCAAAAGTGGGAGAGGTACTTTGATAGATTGGTTGGACCAACCTTCCCAGAGCTTGTCAAAGAATTTTGGATTCATGCCAAGATTGATAAGCATCTAGTCATCTCTTCTGTCATGGGAAAGAAGATAATAATTTCTGAAGACCTCATTGCTAGGTTAATTGGTCAAAGTGGTGGTGGAGTCCGTTGTGTGGACATGGCTGATAGATGCCCTGATATTGGTGTGGTAGCCAACTGCATTTTCACTCTTGGTTTTCCCAGCAGCAAAATCAAGGATCTGAAGGATCACTGCAGAGTGTGGGCCAAGATTGTTCTAGGCTGTTTCAATCACAGGAAGCCAACAAGCTCTCCTGACTATATAAACGTGGATCAGCAATTTCTGATCTACTTTATTAATCAGAGGGTGAAGATCAATTTGGCACACTTCCTGTTCAATCATCTGAAGACTAGTGTGAAAGAGACTAGAGAAGAAGAAAGGACCAAAAGGGACTGGATACCGTTTGGGAGGCTCATATCAGATATTCTGACAGAGAATAAGCTGATAGATTATCTGAGCGAAGCTAAAGTACTGGGCAATTTTGAACCAACTGTTGGAAAACCGCTGAATGCTAAGAACCTGAAAAAGATGAAGCTGATAGACAATATCAGGAAGGAACCCAGAGCTTCTTCAACTGCTGACATCTCCAGAAGAAGAGTGCCTCTGAGTGATTTCCCAAGATTTTCTGAAATGGAATCCCAACCTGATATGGTTGCCAAGTATCCAGATTCTTTCAAGGAAGAAGATGCAGGTTCAAAGCTGAAGATCAAAGATCTGAGTCAAGTTCAACCTGAAGTGATTCAGAAGAAGTCTAAGAAGAGGAAAGCAGAAGGATCATCTCATCAGACTCCAAAGAAACGAGGTAATTCATCTGCTGCTCCTATTTCAATTTCCTCTACTATTCCAACATCTGTTGCTCCGCCTCAAACCTCTCACAGAATATCCATTCCAATCCCCACTATTGATGAAACCATACCAGAAGACCCTTCTGAGGCCCTACAACTCAGAAGAACCAGAATTAAAATTCCCATTAAAATTACCAAACAACAACCAACTGTTTCAACAACACCAGCACTTGATAGAGTGCTAGCTGACATTGAGCGTGAACATGCTTCTGTTCAACCTCACTCTGAACCACCAAATATTCCTCCTCCACAACCTGAACCAGAAATTCAATCTGAACCAGAAATACAACCACAACCAGAACCAGAACAACAACAACAACCTATCACAGAAGAACCTCTGATCCCTGAGCAATCAGAAGTTCCACCTCCTCAACCAGAAAATAATCCTCCCTCACCTCAAACAGAGTTTCATCGCTATGAAACCCCATCTCCTCATCATTCTGATCCCCACTCACCTCAACCTTCACCGCTGGCAATACAGTTGCCATGTGGAACCACCATTGTCAGACCCCAGTTACCATCATCAGAGGAATCAACACCTCCAAAAACTCCAACCACTCCAATAGATATATCCTCTGACTCTGATAACCATCCTCCAAAACAAACAGCACCTCAGCACACCTCTGAAAGCCAATCCTCTGAAAACCCCAGCAAAACTTTCATTGACTTAACAAGTCTTGAACGTCTTGCTGATTTAAGACACAAATTTGCCATTCCCAAACCAAAGCAATTAGATGTTGGCTCTGGTATTTTGGACTTTGAAACAGGTATGCTGCAGTGGATTGCTTCTTTGAAGCAAGTCTGTCCGGGGATGATCGACCCAGCTGCTTCTGATCAGCTCTGGTCACAGTTCAGAGTATGGGTTCGTGCTGAAGCACTCAAGCTGCAGGACGTCAACTATGAGCAGGCTCAACAGAACTTTAGCAAGCTGCTGAAGGAAGTTGAGAGTCAGCTGCCTCAAGAAGTTGTGCTCCCTCTGGACTCTGAATCGTGGTCTGAGAAAGAACAAGCTGCACAGGTGCAACCTTCAGAAGAAGACAAGACTCTTCAGGAAGAAAATCCAGCAGAAGATGTAGCTGAAAGTTCTGAGAAGCTTCCTCCTGCTGAAAGTTCTCAAGCTGCCTTGGACAGGCAGGCTCTGGAAGAATTAAGGCTGAATGACTTGCGTCTACAGCAGCGGATGGAAGAGAATGATCAGAAGATGGAAGCAAGAATGAATGTCCAGGACAGCAAGATTGATACTGTTGTCACCATGGTTCAGAAGCAGAATGCAACTTCTGAAAAGATTCAAGCAATGCTGGAAAGCCTGTTCTCACGCATGCCCCCACAACCTTAAAATTTTTGTCATGCATAACTTTTTATGTTTTCTTCATTCTGATGTACTTTTGACTATGTTTTGACTATGTTTGTGTAATGTTTTGTGCTCTGAACTATTTTTAATATAATTTGTTTTTCTGATCCAAACTGTTTTAGCACATCACTAACACTTTTTGATTGCTGACAAAAAGGGGGAGAACAAGAATGATATTTAAAATCAATAACGGCTAACTAGACAGAAATTCTCAAACATTCTAACTCTATTACTTGAAATGTTTTTCTGTTTTGTTGTTAAGTCTACAGGCACAAGGAAGCTCCGAACACTATGAAGACTAAGAACTAGAAGCTCTGATCAAAATATAGAAGCTCATATTGCTCTGATCAAATATGAAGTTCTGATATATGAAGCTCTGATCGACCTAACACTCTGATCCGAAGCAAAGCTCTGACAGGAAAAGCTCTGAAGCTCTGCTCTCTGATAAGTCAAAGACTTATAATCTGATGCTCAAAGATAGAAAAAGATCTGACTCTGAAGAACACGCACATCAAAGGGAAGTAACAAACTCAGGGGGAGTATCTCTTAACTCTGACTTCTCCGTACTTCTTATTCTGATACATAGATCTGATAACTTTTCACGTTATTTTTTCATTTAAAATATCTAGTTTTTGTCATCATCAAAAAGGGGGAGATTGTTAGAACAATGTTTGAATCTAGTACCCTATATTTAAGTTTTGATGATAACAAAGTGAAAAGATATAGTAGTTAAATATTTCATGATTGAATTATATGCTGCCTAAAATTACTATGCTCTGACTTGCAGATATGCTGATTAAAATAAGCAAGATCACGTTTTCAGCATCAGAATATGAGTTCATACACCAGCATCAGAAGTTGCTGAATCAGAACGTCAAGATCAGATGATCAACGCTTGCACATGCTGAAGCTTGATGAACAGAACTGCGCATAAAACACTCTGATACAGAAACAAATTAGTTCATCAGCAGCGAAGCAGAATCAGAATGAGCCAAGCCAGAACGTGCATTGAAGAAGCAACGACACTGTGCATTGAAAGCTAATCAATACCAACGGCATCATTCTAGACAAGATCTGCTCAAAAAGGAAAGCTTGTAAATAGCATTGAATCAAGAATATTTGCTTCAACGTTCATCTTCTCAAATGCTATATAAACCAAGCTTTGAAGATTATCACGGCTAATGCTTCCAAACTCTCTACACGCACAAAGCTGAACAATAATCTTCACTCTACAAGTTTTGCTAAACCAACAAACTCTGATACCTTATTAGCGTTTAGCAACCTAGTATTCTAAGCTTCATTTGTGTAAACATCACAGTTGTGATATAGTTTTTGTAGAAACATTCATACACATTTGCTTATACCTTTGTAAGAAAGTGTTGCCTTGACAAACCGGATTGTGGTTTGAATCAAGAAGGTTTTAGCAGTTGCTAAAGCAGATTTGTATTCAGTTGAATATAGTGAATTAAGACCTCGTTGGAGAGAGGCGAAATCACCTTGAACGGGTGGACTGGAGTAGTTTGAGATCAAACGAACCAGGATAAAAATACCTTGTCATTTGCTTTAAGTTTCCAGTTTTTCAATTCAACCCCCCCCTTCTTGTGTTTTTCACCCCTTCAATCTTCATTTGATGGAATATCACAGTCTTGAGCTCACTTGGGAGGACCTCTGAACCTTCTTCCCATGTTGAGAATGCTGATTGGTTTCCTTGTCTTTTTCGTCCTATCTTTGGTGATGAGGGTCTTTAACTTTTCCTGCCCCTTGGCTAAGTTCAAGAACATTTGTTGGAATTGAGCGTTCTGAGCCTGAAGATCTTTGGCTGTTTGTTCGAGTGCCATTTCTGCTGAAATAAACAGCACGGAGATGAGAAACCTGTCTTGGAAACCTGTTATGCAATGACATGCCATGTAGATGCGTATGCAATATTTTTAAGGATCTTTAGGGAATCTAGTTTAAAACATTAGAAATTGAATTTAGTTGCAGCTTTGTCTGAAGAACTTTGAGTTTTCATCTTTGAATGTCCTTTTATAAGAATCAAGCTCACCATATCAAGTGGGTCATAGCCTCTGAGTCAAGAAAATGAACTTTGATCTTGATGGCATCTGGTTAGAGGAAAATAAATCCTCTTGCCACTTGATAGAAATTTGGCTTATAACAATCCTGCAAATATTGCACCATAAATCCCTAAGATCCTTAAAATGGTTAGTAATAGTGCTATGTTATGAAATGATATGATGTGTATGCCATGCACTAAGCAAAATAGTAAGGTGATGAGAACAAATGAGTTTATACAAACAAATCCTGCAAGGAATTCAAGTTGTTAGATAGTGAATACAAAAAAGTCACACAAGTAGCCTTAGGTTTAAAGGCTTGCAGGAGGTCCATAGGTAAGTACCCTTCTCTATTGAAGTTAAGTTGGCTCAACCTGTCCTAAAATAGTAACCGGGTTCGAGGAATCTCATATCACGGATCTTTTTCGAAGGTTTTATTTTAGTACGACAACTGATTTGCTAACAAAACATCCCGAGAGTCAAATCTCAATGAGTGTAGTATCGAGTATCAACCAACCTTGGACTGCACCAAAGCCGGCCAACTCACTACCTTATAATGGACAAGATGGGTTAATTAAGGTTCTAAAACTTAGTTAGTGCTAATGACACCACGCGGAAGCCTAATGTTATCCTTGACTGACTTAAGGAACATTATTACAAACCAAAGTGTCGCACTAGCGGTATCCATCACTTTAACCATATCGGTCTATGCCGTACAATTTTCATGATCCATTGTTACTTACCTAAGGAATCCCTAGATCCGGGTGTAGGATCTTTCAAACAATAAACCCAAAAAAGCCCTTATAGTTAAAGCATACAAAGCACATAATTTAATTTAAGCAAGTAAAGTGATCTAAACTCTTAAGGTAACCCCTCTTTTAATTATTCCCCAGCAGAGTCACCAGTTCTGTAATACGGTGAAAAGAATAAGAAATGTGAAAAGAACAAGAAATACCTTTGATAGATTTTGAGTTCGGGGGGTAAGTTATGAAAAGGGAAGGTGTTAGCACCCTTTTCATCCGTAGTTATCTACGAGCTCTTAATTTCCTAGATCACTTTAAACTTGCTTTATATGTGTGTGATTTGAAAATATTTTGAATGCCAATTGTGAGGAATACTTTATAATAATTGTTGTATCAGCCCTCAAGAATGTATACAAAGTGTTTTTTTGGAAAATATCTGTTTTGAAACGTGAGGTGTAAAAATGAATTTGTTTGTTTGAAATTGTTATGAGCAAGCAATTTGTTGAGTCTTACCCATTAAAGGTCGTTCTTGTTATTTTCCATCTCCGTTAGAGATAGTACTGTCCACATCATTAGTTGGTAGGTAGCCCTATTTATTAAATGTGAATGGACATGCATAGGGTCGTCGTATGGTCATCAAAGGCAACATGTAAGGATACTTTCGCAATTGTGTCGAAAGGACTATCATCATTTTGCTCGTAGGGTCATCGAGGGACTAGATTATTTTGTAGGCAACTCGAAGGATCATCGAGGGATTATGATCTTTATTTAAAAGGGACCATGATGATATTTCTTACCGAGGGTGTTCACTAAAGTATTCCCGTTTTCAATGGACGTGACCATTAGTATCACAAGGAAACGAAGAGAGGTTACCCTAGAGGTGAAGTGTTCAGAGTGATTCAATTACAGTTATGTTATCTTGGAATTGTTTAAGGTTATCTACCGATTAATTTTATCTTGCCATACAAGCCTATTACTGCACAATTATATATATATATATATATATATATATATATATATATATATATATATATATATATATATATATATATATATATATATATATATATATATATATATATATATATATATATATATATATATATATATATATATATATATATATATATATATATATATATATATATATATATATATATATATATATATATATATATATATATATATATATATATATATATATATATATATATATATATATATATATATATATATATATATATATATATATATATATAAGGCATAAAGTATAAGTGCGGAAAAGTAAATTCCTACGCTATTACAAGGCTTTGGGGTAGTTACATGATAAAGAAATTGTGGAGGAATTTAAACTAAGTCATTACAAAAAAACCCGTGCTACCAAACAATTGTTTATAGGAATTTAAACGCAAAAAATAAATAAAAATGTAAGAAAGATTATTTTAAAGTCCTAAAATCTAAAATATTAGAAATCAATTTTTTATGTATTTTTGGTTTGATTTTATATGTTAATAATAAAAAAAAACTAATGTCTAATTTTAATTACAAATTGATTAATTTAATTGCAAAAACCTAATTCTAAATTAATTAAATTAATTGATAAAAAAAAAAGACTAAACTTAATTTTTTGATTTTATAAGTTTTTTTAATGTTTTTTTATTGTCTTTTTTATTTTAATTGTAAAAAAGAAATAAATAAATTAATGGAAATATAAGAAAGGAAAAAGGTTAGAAAAAATTGTTAAAATAAATTGAATGGGGTGGGATCGAATGACACCTGTAATACAGTGGGAGAACTGACTTTTGGTTTTGCATTTTATCGCAAATGTTGCGGATAGCAAGAGTCGCCACCGACTTTTCTTTTATCCAACAAAGGAAAGGGTGAAAAGAACAGGAAATATATTTTGAGAATTTTTCTGAGTTTGGGGGGTAGGTTATGAAAAGGGAAGGTATTAGCACCCTTTTCATTCGTAGTTATCTATGGGCTCTTAATCACTAGCTCACTTTGAAAATGCTTTGTGAATGTGTTTGAAAATATTTTGAAAAATGCCTACGTTCGGAACCTTTGTAATGATTCTCATATCATTGGGAATGCATACAAAGTATTTGTTTTGGAAATATTTTAGAAAATAGTGTATGTGTGAAAAATGTTTTTAATTTATGAGCAAGCGACTATGAGCTATCTACCTACTCAAAAAGTCTTTCGCATTATTTTTCCTCTTCCTTTAGATAGTGCTATCCTACCATTAGTTAGTAGGAAGCCTTATCATTGGATGTTTGAGGGACGGGCGCGGGTCATCGTACAATCATAATGGCAACTCGTAGGACAATTTAGCAATTGTCGTAAGGGACTAAGATCGTTTTATCGAGGCAACATCGAAGGGTCATCGAGGGACTACGATCTTTTAACCGAGGGTCTTTGCTAAAGCGTCCCACGTTCGAGGGACATGACTGTTTTATCCGAAGGCAGCAAGTGGAGGTTACCCTAGAGGTACGAGTGTGCAAAAGTGATTCGATTTAATTATATTTATCTTGGATTAAGGTTTTCTAGCGTTTGATTATTATCTTTCCATACAATCTTATTAAACTAGCAGTTTATATATACAGACATAATTATAAGTGCAGAAAATAAAGTGTGGGAAAGAAAATCTACGCTATTACAACGCTTCGGGGATGGGGCGTACCAACCATAAAACCGGGAAAAGTACAGAAATCCTAATTTTTCTATTACATCCCTTGACAATTACATAATTATAAAAATAAAAATGCGAAAAAATAAATAAGCGCGCGGAGATTGTGAAAAAGGGAAAGATATTAAAACCTAAAAAATTCTAAGTGTTAGGAAAATATTTTTGGTGTTTTGTAAAATAATAATTAAACCTAATTCTAATTAGTTTATAAATTAATTATGAAATAAAATCAAAATGCGATTAAATTAAATTAATTTTATTTATCAAAAATTAAATTAATTAATCAAAAACCTAAATCTAATTTTAGTGATTTTTTGTGATTAAATAAAATTGATTAAAAGGAAAATAAATAATTAAAACAAAACAAAGAAAAAGAAATTAAATGGACCTGCTAAAAAGAAAACTGGGGAGGGGGGGTGTGAGAAACCAAATGCTAAGCCCAAATTGACAAGGCCCAAGATCTGCGCTGGATTCAATGAGGGTGGTTCTTTGAAGTCTATGGTGTGTGTGCTGATATGGAGCGTTGGATCAAGATCTCTTGAGATCCAAGAGTGATGATGAGAAGACACATGGTGGGCGCGTCGAGTTTGCTTGCATTGGATCTGTAAAAGAAAATAATGAAAAATAACATTCCAGGGGTAGGGATCGAACCCATGCCCTGGCACACTAACACCATAACACACACACGCTTACCGCTGGGGAGGCCATTACATCCGGTATATAATCCAAATGAAAACAATTAAATATGTAAAACGCTTCTAACGGCCAGAGAAGCGCCAAAGCCCTAGCTCTGATCGCCTTCTCTAGTGGGCTACTTCCTTGAAACCTACGAAATAGAAAGCCTCAGTGATCTAAAAAGCCTTATCCCCCCAAATCAAGGGTTGCGGTTTCAAAAATGGGGTTATTTTGGTCTGAAACATCTTATATCATGAGATTCGAAACAAAGTGTTCTTGATGCCCTAACAATGGCATAGCGTGATTCCCGTGTCCAATCTCACATGTAACACGTCAATCCTGTTCTAATGATGCATATGAGAAGTTTAAACAGATTAGCCATGATTAAAACTACAAGAAATCAAAGTTTAGAATTTTACCAACTTTGACAACCGGCAAGATGGAGAGGTCATAATCTGGTGCTTGAGAGGGGCAGTTATGGACTCAGATCAACTCCTTTGATCCTCAGGGGATGAATGCTAGACTTAGTTTCGATTGATAATGGATGTAAGTTGGGTTACAAATTTTTGCAATTCTTTTGAATTCTGGAGATTTTCTTAGGCAATGTTTTTCATGTGGTTTTGATCTGATTTAGTAGCACTTATATAGAGGAAGGAAATGAGGGTGAATAAGTATGGAAAGAAACAATGTATTCATGGCTTATGGGACAATAATAAAACATATTGAAAAACTTCCATTTTTGAGATTCTCCTTGCCTTCTTCATCTCACACGGTTTTGGAAAGGTTTGTAACAGGCTAGCATGTGTTATATTATTGGGCCTCTAGGTGATTGAAACAAAAGCCCAAGCCCTCATACTATTATCTCATATTTTATTTGATTTTATTTGCTTTTAAATGAAAGAAAATTCAAATAAAAGAAATAAAAATCACAAAAAAATATGTGAATGGATTTAGAGCTCCTTTGACACCTTATGAACATGTTTGAACATCAAAAGTTAGGCCCACTAGTTCAAAATTTCAAGTTTGCTCACTTTGCACTTTATGCATTTCCTCAAAATTTCCCAACTTGTGCAACTCATAACTTGCTCAATTTTTAACTTGTGAAGGTTATCTTGGACTTTTTGTAAAGCTCAAGATGTCCTCTACAATTTCTCTTTTGATCATTTTTGCATTTGGAGACTTTATCTTGATGTAAGTTACCTTGACAAAAAGTGTCTTTTTGTTGAGTTTTGAAATGACATGTAATGTATTATCTCATATATTTCAAATGAAGCACTTTTGGAATTGAGCATAAATACAAAGTTGTATAGAGTTTGATATCCTCCAAAATGGGATTTGGTTGGGGAAAAGTTGTTGAAGCATGTGAAAGTTATGCTTGGTCAAAGTTCAGTTGACTTCTCCTAAGGAAACCCTAGTTTGACAACTGTTGACTTTTGATGATTTGAGGGATTTCCTTGAGGAATCATGATCAACCCTTGATCAAATGATGACTATCACTTTAAAATGTTTATGTTGACCAAAAATCTTGAGGTTTGACCGTATGTTGACCACAATTGATTTTTTACCCAATATAGTTGATTTTCAATCATCTGAGCTATTGACTGAGCAAAATTGTGATGCAAGACTTGAAACTTTACATGAGCATTCTTGAAGACCTATAATAAACCATGAAAACCATTTGAGACCTTTGAAACCCATTTTCCCTTGTGCAAAGTGAAACCCTAGTTGAAGACCCTTTGCTTAGGAGGAGAATTTTTACTAGTCAACCCTTGAGTAGCTTTGAGTATTTGAGACCTTTGTGAGCATGTCTTGAAAAAAAATGGGAGGACAAATTTTTGGGTACCACAACACCTTCCGTTTAGTCTGAAAGTGCTTGTGAGTAGTGATTCGAAGCTTCACCATGACTATTCCCTAGCAATGGCAAGTCACGATTCATGCGCTCAACCTTGCATGTTTTAGCTCAAACTTGTTCTAATCATCCTGTAGAATATGTTTGGACACATAAAAACATTTAAGCATGCATAAATTAATAGATTTTAATTTTTAAAACCCTACCTAAATAGTGAGCGTGAGTATGATGATCTTGGGCGTGGAATTGCTTAGTTCTTGATCTGGGCGTGTTCTTGGGAATGTCAGGGTGATGGTTCAGTCCTTGGTTTGGACTGAAAAACCACTGAAAAATGGAATTCGAATATGCCCTAATTCTTGACTTTTTGGTGATTTTTGAACTAGCTTTTGAGGTAGAATTTCGTGGTCCTCCTCTTGGTTTGATGTTTGTCTATTTATAATCCAATTATTCTAGGTCAACAAATGTGGTATGGAACCATATGTAATTATGACATGATTTCTTTCCAAAACCAATTAAAAACCTTCCAAAACAAGTGAAACTCTTCCCATATTGAGGCAACACGATTTTGGCAAGTTGGATATGTGTTCTTGGGCCAGAAATCAGATCCAAAACCAAGCCCACATGCATTGGTCCATCATTTGTTATTATATTTAATTTATTTTGTATTTAATTGAATAAAAATCAAAATAAATATAAATAAATAAAAAAATAATGGTAAGGTATGAATGAGTTTAGGATTCCTCTATAAGTTGATGGACATGTTTAGACCTTAGAAGATAGGCCCACTAGTCCAAAATTTCAAAATTGCTCAAATGAGGTTTCATGTATTTCTCAAAAATTCTCAACTTGAACCAATCATATCTCACTCAATTTTTGTCATATGAAGGTGATCTTGGACCCTTTAGAAAGCTTAATATGTCTCTTATAACTCTCATGTTGGTCACTTTTTCATTTGAAGTCTTTAACTTGATGTAAATTTCTTTGACAAAAGATGTCTTTTTGTTGACTTTCAAAATGACCTGTAATGTTTTGACTCATATCTCTTAAACGAAACACTTTTTGTTCTTGATCTTAGAGAGACAAAGTTGAATAGAATTGAATTTAATTTAAGATATACTTTGGTTGAGAATTTTCTAATGAAGCATGTGAAAGTTATGCTTGGTCAAAGTTCAGCTGACTCCTCCTTAAGAAAACCCTAATTTAGTAATTTTTTACTTTTGATGAATTTTGAGTTTTCTTGATGAATCATGATCAACCCTTGATCAAATGATGAATTTGAATTCAAAATATTTATTTTGACCAAAAATCTTGAGTTTTGACTATATGTTGACCATAATTGACTTTTTGTTCAATATAGTTGATTTTCACTCATCTGAGCAATTGATTGAGCAAATTTGTGATGTAAGGCTTGGAACTTGACACGAGGATTCTTTGAATCATATTAGGAACCATGAAACTCACTTGAGGCATTAGAATTCCATTTTCTTTGAGAAACACAAAACCTTAATTATAGGCCAATGCTTAGGATGAGGTGCTTGTATGTTCAAACCCTTGAGTATTCTTGAGCAATTGAGAATTCTAGGAACATGAGGAGATGTCTTGAATCAATTTTCTTCAAATGTGGGAGGGAAATTTTTGGGGTACAACACAGTGCATAATGACTCTTTATTTATAGGAGAAGAGAGTGAGGTCATGGCTTGTGTGAAAATAAAATCACAAGCGTGTGCATGAAGGTGAAAATCCAAGTGTGTGAAAAATTGAGCATGGAATGCGCGATCCTTTGTGTTTTCAGGTCTTTTCAGATTTTTGTGAGTTATGTTTTACCATTTGGGATAAGTTTTCTCATGATTTAGGTGGTCCTATTTGAGTTGTATTGCATTTCTAATTTCGGTTTAAGGTTAAAAATTAGTTTTTTGCAGCCATCTTCAAGGTCATGGTAAATCATGTACACTTGGCCATTCTATGAGCTTCTTTTTGCTAAATGCTCCTATCATGGAATAGGACATAATTCAAAAAGAACCAATGCATTTGGAGACCTGGGATAAAAGTTACATAGATGTAAAGTAGAAGTACCTATAATTATAGGTCAAAATTTTCTAAGTCCAAAAATGACCTATAATTGATCTGGAACTTTGATGACCTTATAAGCATATTTGGCCTTTGACTTATGAATATATGTTGTAGAGGAAACTGAAGCTCTTGAGAATCAATGGTTAAACACTCTTTGACCTAGGGGATTCAAAACCCTAATTTAAAAACCACACTTGATCTTTTGATTAAAAGCCCTATCTTGCAAAATAAACAAAGAAACAAAGCATGTTTTTGGATTTTGGTTAAGTTTAGTAAGGAATAAAATGCTTAAACACAAAGTAAAAGGAAAAAGAAAGGTGCTTGGTGATCTCCCACACAATAATCCCAAATATATGAGGGTTAGAAGGCTACCAAGTTTGTAACTTTGATACAATGAACATGATATTAGAGATGAAATTTTAGGGGTAAAAATTAAGGTATGACAATCACCACCAATAGCATCTATATTATAACTAGGTAACCGACCTGAATCAATATTACTCAAACTGATATATTTCTTGGGTTTAGTCTTCACTACCTTATAAATGTCTTCAATAGTTTGGTCTTCCATGAATACTTCATTGCAACTTCAGATAAGCTTATTCCCAATATGATCATACAACCTATAAACAAACTTATTTTGCCCATAGTTGATGAAGTTTTTTTTTTGACTTTGCATCCAACTTGGATATTTCATCCTTTGGAATATGCACAAAATCCTTACAACCAAATACTCTCAAATGATCATACTTGACATTCTTTCCAAACCAAATTTTGTCTGGAACTTCACTGTTCAAAGCAACAATAGGAATGTGATTAAGAACATGCACCACTGTGTAAAGTGCCTCACCGCAATAATGATTGGGCAACTTAGCTTCAGTAAGCACACACCTTACTCTCTCAATTTGTGTATGATTCATCTTCTCTTCTAAAACATTAAATTGAAGAGTTTTGGGAGGAGTATTTTCATGTGAAATACCATGTTGCTTGCAATAGGCATCAAATGGTCCACAATACTCACCAACATTATCAGAATGAACACATTCAAGTTTTTTCCCGTCTGCCTCTCTCCAAAGCATGTAATTATTTGAACTTCTCAACACTTGGTCTTTTTTCTTCAAGGGATTAAACCATAGTTTATTGGAACAATCATCAATTAAGGTAACAAAATAAAGTTCATTACTAAAGAATTTTATCTTTAATTGACCACAAACATAAAAAATTCTCAATTGAAGAAACTTTGACTTCCTTGAGGGAGAATGTCTCTTGAAAGATACTCTAGTATATTTACTAGCCATGCAATGAGAACACTTATCCAAATCTGTATTCTTTAATCCTGGAAGAACATCCTTTTTGGCCAAAACATTCATCCCCTTTTAACTAATATGACTAAGTCTTCGGTGCGACAAAGATGCTTCCATGTCGATAGAATTCACATTATCCTTATAAAACAAAGCTTTTGCCTAATACAATTTAGAAAGCTTATCCCCTATAGCCATAACAAAGTAACCCTTGTTAAGTTTCCACTTTTATGAAGCAACGTGATTTTCATAGCCACAATCATCAAGCATATGCATATAGATCAAATTAAAGCAGACATCTAGAGCATATTTGACACCTCTCGGAAATAATTGCATTCCCATGTTGGTTTGCAAGAAAACATCACCAACACAAATCACCTTAGATACACCATAATTACCCATCTTCAACACTCCAAAGTCACCAAAAGTATAATATATGAAGAAATCCTTCCTTGGTGTATAATTCAATGTAGCACCACTGTGAACTAACCACATGCTCTTGTCTGATATGAGATTAACAGACTCATGATCATATAGAATAACAATATCATTACAAGTAGTATTAGTAACATGATTATCATCACGATCTTCACTACCTCTTTGTTTAGACTTACATTTCTTACCTTTGTTATCCCTTTCCCACTGATAACAATACTTCTGTATGTGTCTTGTTTTGTGACAATAATGACACTCTAGATTCTTGTATCTTGGCTTGGACTTGCTTTTGCTATTCTATCTACCATCATTTGGTTCCTTTTTTCTGACTTATCCCCCTATTTTTAGTGATAAGTACCTCGTATTGATATGAAGAACCTTATGCCTTCCTTCTCATCTCCTTATAAAAAATACCAACCTTAGCTATTTCCAAAGAAGCAACACCTCCTGGAGCAGAACTTGTGATAGAAACCTGAAACGTCTCCCAAGACTTTGGTAAAGATAGTGTTAGTTCCATGGTTTTATAGTTGGATAAATTTTGGTAAGATATGGATAAATTTTCATAACAACTCATCTGTTATGTGTTTCAGCAAGATGTCAAACACAAATGTCATGACATCTCGGTCTGTGTACAACATACGCTGCTGTTGTATATCTCTTGACAAATTTGTTTTCATTTGATGAGATCCTTTTGGATATACCTCATCATTATGCGCAGGTCAAGGAGATTATTTATGAACAAAGTGCATATTTAATTGGATTTCTTAAAAAGGATCTTGGATACTTTTATGAATATTTAAAAAGATTTGTTCCTATTTTTATGTGAAGATCTTGTAACTGATTTAAAAAGTGAATATTTGATTTGATTTGAAGAGTCCAAGCCCATTCTGTAAGAGTCTATAAATAAGGACTTGATATGACCTAAAATAGAAAGCATTCACATTGAAGAAACCGTGGGTGCAACATAAGAGTTTAGGGTTTTGGGAGTCTTTTAGGTTTTTAGTGTTTCTGTTCTTTTTATGTCACTCATGTATCTTTTGATGCATTGAGTTGACATATTGTTGCTTGTTTATCAAGCTATTATTATCATCCATGATTTTTTAAGAAAATGTTGAGTATTGTTCTTAGTTAGGAGTCTTAACTAAGTATTATGGATTGGAAGTGTAATAATTTTGATACTTGTTACTGGGATTGTAACTGGTTTATTTATCACATCGGTGATTGAAGGTGAGAGGTTCTTATATCCAGGAGGTTCTTAGGTAGAAGTTGCACGGGGTAGTGATTAGGAGAAAAGTTGTAAACTGGGATTGTTTAGGTTTTTAACTAATACTATATAGTGGATTTCTTTCCTGGCTTGGTAGCCCCTAGAGTAGGCGACATTGTACCAAAATGGGTTAACAATTGATTGTGGTTGTTTTAAGTCAATGGACAACAAGGATTGAAAGGATGTTTTGAAAGGATGGTAACATCCTGTTAATACAAACAAATATGGGAATGTACCATTAAAGCCAGATGAAGATTTGAATGACGGGGATGATAAATTATCTCTTTGAATTTCAAAGGCCTTGAATGATTTATTCAATGGAGTATACAATAATATTTCCAAGGTGATTAATACCTACACTATAACAAAGGATGCTTGGGAACTTCTCAAGACATCTCACAAAGGTACATCTAAAGTAAAAATGTCATATCTCCAGCTTCTAACTTCTAAATTTGAGAATCTAAAGATGAATGAGGATGAGACCATTCAAGAATATCATATGAAGATTCTTGAAATAGCTAATGCATCTAATGCCCTGTTGGAAAATATTTCAGAAGAAAATCTTGTCAGAAAGATTCTTAGATCTCTGCCTAGGAAAGTTTACATGAAGGTAACAACCATTGAAGAGGCTCATGACATTACAACATGAGGTTTGATGAACATGTTGGTCCACTTAAAACCTTTGAGTTGGCCATTAGTGACAAGTCTGAGAAAAAGAACAATACCACAATTTTTGTTTCCAATGTGGAAGATGAAGAAAGCCAAGCTGATTTAGATACTGATGAAGGTCTGTCCAATACTATTGTGTTACTTGGAAATCAATTCAACAGAATTCTGAAAAGGATGAATAGAAGAGGAAGACCAAATGTCAGGAACATCTCATCTGACATTAGGAGTGATGATGATTTTCAGAATAATACCAAACCTAAAGAAAAGACCAACTTAAAGCAAATGCATTCAATGCTATGAGTGTGAAGGTTTTGGTCACATCAAACTAGAATGTCCCACTTTTCTCAAGAGACAGAAAAAGGGTTTTATTGTGTCTTGTTCTGATGATGATGAGTTAGAAGATGAGGCTAATAATAAATCTGCAAAACTTGTGGTGACTCTTTCTAGCAGATGGGCAGATGAAGTGGAAGCTTATGATCAAGTGTCTGCTATGAAGACCTTGATGTATCCTATAAGGAAACATGTGACAACTGTGAATAAAGCCTTAAGACAGTAGAAGAACCAAGGAAAATCATAGTTGAATTGGAAGTTGAGAAGAAGAAGCTTCTCTATTCTGTTTCACATCTTCAAAGTGAGGTAACTCTCTTAAATTACAAACTCAATAACATGTCAAATTCCTTGAAGAATATGAAAAGTAAAGTTGATATAGTGATAGAGGAAGTAGATGCTGAAGTTGATTATCAGTTTGATAACAAACAAAGAAGAGTATCTGAAGATGAGTCCTTTTCTCCTGAAAGGGAAAGAATGATCAATATGTCTAACCACGCGTTACAACATCCTGGAAGACATGATAAAACATTATCTAGATTTCAATCATCAACTTGGATATGAAATTATTGTGGGGAGCATGGTCATATAAAGTGTAGTGGTAGAAATGTAGAGACTAAGCCATTAGATTGATTTGACTCGCATAGATCAAATAAAAATCGCCACCGCGCTTTATTGTTTCCAAAGGAATAAGAAAAGAGCGAATAACCTAAAAAGAGGGAGAGAGAATCTAAGTTTGAGGGTTGGTTATGCAAAGGGAAGGTATTAGAACTCTAAACATCTACGGTACTCAACAGGAACCTCTTTGAAAATCTGTGTATTTTGGCTATAAGAGTTGTATATAAAATAGATTGTGGAGATGAGAAGAAATATTTTCTTATAACTTTTGTACCCGCCGCAGTTGCGAACCTTTAGTGCCTACGTACCATCTTCCGTGCAATAGGGGATCAGGGTACTCGTAGTTCACATTTTAAAATTCTAAAACACAAGTGTGGTGGTTAATTTTAAGAGAATAAACATCATCTTCTTATCTGAGTGGAAGAACATACTTACTACCCACGATTATAAGAAAGGAGAATTTGCGTCATCTAAAAGTGGAGGATATGGGTTGGATTTTGAAATCAACAAAGCCTCGCTCAACACCTGAGTGGAAAATATCTCCCTTCACTATATATCGTAGAAGTATAGTAGCTCGCATCACTATAAAGATTGACAAGAGTATAATATTTTGAGAAAAATGCATAAAGTGGCAAAATGGTTTGAATGAGATTGATTGACTTTTAGTCTTCTCACAAAAAAATGTCAAGGTATTGTTAAGTTGATTAAATTTGATTAAGAAAATATTTTAAAAGGGGGCATGGACCTAAGTCCAAGTTTATTGTGAAAGTGGTTCAAGTTTAAAACAAGAAGGGTTTTCAAAGGAGGGAGAAGATTTTTGAAATTAAAGAAGATGGGAGGAGATGAAGAGGCCATCCTAAAGCATAAGGGTAAAAGCTAGGGAAAAGAACCATCTAACAAACAAGAAGCCAATACTTGACATAATGAGTCAATGTAGAATTTCCATTCTTTAGATTGAAACCAAACAAGCAAGGACAATATAACCTCTTCAGAATCAAACTTCAAGTGCATTAAGTCTTCACAAAAATTGGGCAGAGTAACAATTGTATACAGATGAATCCCCAATCACAGACAAAGCATATATCAGAATAACCTACCTGTACACAAAGAAAACAAACAACCCAATGTCTTGGGGTAAACCCCAAGAATTGCAGACAAAATAGAAATGGAAGTCACAAGGTCTCAAGGTAGGTCAAGGTCTCTAATCCAAATCCAAGAAGTCCATCACTCCATAAATGCCAAGGACAGTAACCAAATAGTCCAAGTAACATTAAAGTTTTTTATGGTTCAAGTTGATTATTAGGTATCTTCAAAAATAAATGAGAAGCTCAAGTGAGCAAAATAAAAATGACATAAAATTAAATGCTCAAGTGAGCAAAGATGAAAATAGCATGAAATGTAAATGCTAAAATAAAATGGTGCATAAAGTAAAGGCATAAAATAAAAGCATGAAATAAAGGCATAAAATAAAAGTCAAATGTTAATGAAATAGTAATTAGAGGTTAGTTGAATGACCATCTTGAAACTTGCATTTGAAACTCATTAGAGGATTGATAAAATCAAAGCCTCTCAGTAACAAGTTTCATTTGCTTTTTGTCAAGTATATCATTCATTTCAGAATCTCAAGGCAACAATGATCAATGATGTTTAATTGATTCACTTTGACCAAAGCTTATGAAGATTCATTAGAGGATTGATAAGACCAAAGCCTCCTAACAATAAATCACAAGATTATTGGATCTAAGGTTTCAAATTAACATACTTGGGCTTACAATCATAGGTTTGGGCCATGAATGATCATTTCTCAAATTGGGACTAAATTTAGCGTTATATTAAGCAATCGTAAGTGGACTTATATAGAAGCCACACCTATTTTGAGGCCGGTCAATAGCAATCTATATACCATATGTTTAGAGAAATGATATGTAAATCATTCTCCAACAACATGTAGTACAAGTAAGAAGATGATGAGATGAAGAGGGAAGTGATAAGAATTGAACCAAAAATTTATTCAAGCTATCATTAAAATCATTCATCCATTTTAATAGAGTTAAACTCAACACCCAATATCCAATGATAATAATGAAGCTCATGATCAAAATCTCATAGTTCAAGATCAGCCAGAATATATACAAAAATAAAATTGTATTTAAAAATAAAGAAAAAGATTTTTAAAATGGTTTTAAATGAAAATAAAAGGGGAAAATAGAAACTATATTCAAAACATCCAAGAAAAACTCAATGAGGCCATAGAAAAATCAGAAATGAGCTCAAATATTTTTATAAGATTTTTAGTAATTTTTTAAAGTCAGAAACTATTTTTAAAATTAAAAGAAATAAGCAAAATAAACCAAAAATTGTGAAAAATAGTAAAGTAAAAAATAAAAATAAAATGAGGTCATCAACATTTGTCAAGAGGTCATTGGATCCTTCCATATTTTTTTTCAGAATTTAAAAATTAAGAAAAGTATTTTTAAACATTTAAACAACTCAAATAAAAAATATAAAATATCAAAACACAAAATAAAATTGTGAAAAATTAATAATCAGAAAGAGAAAATTCAAAAGTATTTTTAAGAAAAGTATTAGATTTTTTGAAGTTAAAATGAATTTTTAATGAATTTTTGAAGACTTAAAACAAATAAAATATAAAATCAGAAAATAAAATAAAATGGTACCCTCGCGAAAAATTTATGTAAGGTGTAACTCAGTCATTTTGGAAGGAAAGATTTAAAAAGGGATTTGAAAATTCATGGCCAAAACTCACTTCCTGTTGAAAATAAATGTTTCGACTAGAATCAGAATGATGAGAGCTTCATTATAGTACCAAAGTTTTATAGAATTGATGAAGGAATCTACCTATTAAAGTTCAAAATCAGAGCTCTGAAACTTGACTTGGCTAGCACAATTTAAGAAGTCTTAGAGCTTGATGCTTCTTCTGTTAACTTAAGTGAAGTTAAAGCATGAAGAATTGACAAAGAAAATGGATTGAGGAAAGCTAGAAAACCAAATTCGAAGTTGTAGAAAAGTAGGTTGAAGAGAGAGTTTGGCAGGGTGATTCTGGCTATCTAAGCTTGCCAAAATGAGTGGAATAGATCCTGTATTTATAGGAGAAGTGAATGGGATCAAGAGGAGGGATGAATGATGCAATTTGAATGGAAATCGTGCACACCTGTTTTCATTAAATAAGTGTGATCACATGTGCATCAAAACTCATCCAAATGACGTGTTTTGACACTCTAAATCATCCACACCCTTATGCTAATCATGTTTAAGTAGAAAACATGCACAAATTGGGTGATTAGAAGTCAAATTATGGAATTGCATTCTGACTGTTTGAGAAACTTCAGTTCCAAGGTACCAACTTTGAAATAATGGTGTGCACAATTCAGGAAGCTTTATGACTTGATTCTTGATGCGTTGGAAATATGAGATCACAAAATTTTCAATATGCAAAGAATGGAATTAAATGGATTCTTGAGCTGAAAGTTGTGATGAGTCAAAGTTGGGAAAAAGATGCTGACTTTTAAACTTAGAAAAATTTCAAGTTTTTTATTCAAAAATGACCTATAATGTTTTGATCCAAACAAGGCCTTCCTCCAAAATCTTGCTTTGATAAATGATGTTAGCTTGAAATGGACTTATCAAAGAGCGTTGTGAAACTTGAATCACTCAAAAATTCCAAGTATTGAAAGTGTTATGGTCTTGCAAGATTGGTGAAAATTCATGAGATGACCTATAATCTTTTGCATCCTTAAGGCATCTTCCATTAATTTTCAAGCTTTGAACATAAAATAAGAGGTTAAGTTCACATCTTTAAGATCATTATGGAAAAATAATGGGCTCATGGAGATAAAAATTGGCCAAGTTATGACCTTTTGAAGTCACATAAGGGAATTTTATGGCCTATCTAGAGGACTTATAGTCTTTCTCAATCATTAGGCATATTCCACATGATTTTTATTGAAACTTTTGAAGTGATTTGTTGATAACCATTTTAAAGATAAGCATGTGTTTTAAATCACTTAAAAATACAAAAAGATGAGCAAGATATAGTCCTTAGAAGTTCAAAACCCTAGCTCCTAGAGCAACAAAATGCTTTGCAAACCCTTTTCAATTTTGACAAACTTTCTTGCACAAATAATTTTGTCATGTAAATAGAAGTTGTTGAGGATGATAATGGGAAACCATAGCAACCATAACCACTTACAAATATTAAGAATTAAGGGAATTATGTACTTGTGATCAAGAAAACAAGAAGTTGTCCAATTAGGTCAAACTTCTTCAATCAACTCTTGCATCCTTTGACTTTCTTTGAAAAATTGAGGCATGGTGAAACATTGTATATCTTGTCATGAAATCACTCCACAACATCTCCGATGATGAATCTTGAATCTCAATGAAGCTTTGTTGAAGAAGGCATGGAAATAAACTCATGAACCTATAGATCCACTTGATGGAATGTGTTGTGCTTTCACCTATAACATCAATTAGGGAAAACATTCATTGTACTTATTAGTTAAAAGTTAATCAATAAAAAACATATATGTTCACAAAATACAAGTCAAGATGCTTGGTGATTCCCCATGAGTAAACCCAAAGGTAAGGAGAAGAACCAAAACCTAGTATGATCTTGTTGTGATTGAGTTAATATGAGATGATAGAGGAGTATTAAGGGAAAAATTGGGGTACAACAGCTGCCCTTATTTAAGTTTCTTCTATCCGGAGATATGAAGGTCAAAAATTTTCGTGTCAACGCGATTGAAGATACTTAAATATACAACAAACCCTATTTTTGTCCCTAAGATGCCATGCGATGTTTATGATTATGCACAAGACGCCACTGGGGAAACAAGAAATAAAAGACCGAAAGAAAATTGGACTAGGAAAATAAATCACTGGCAAACAGAAGACTCAACTCTAATGGGGTAAAGATTTAAGGAGAAGACAAAGTAACATCAACTCAGACATTGAAGAGAGAAAATAAAGGATAATAGTGATCAACAAAAAACTGCGAACGATCCACTCTCAGAGAAGATAACAAAAAAAGGTAACATCGACCCACTGGGGGAGAAAGAGGTGATAAGATAATACCAGCAAACATCAACATCAAGTGTGGTAATAATTGTTTGGCATCAGTACTCATGACTAGAAACAAACAAACTTCTTTAGAGCAAAGTGAATCTCAATGACGAACTATCTCCCATAATAAAGAGACTACCATCCATCGGAAAAAGATCTCAACAACAAACTATCTCCCATAACAACGAGACTACCATTCATTGGAGTAGCAAATCTCAATAACGAACTCTCTCCCATAATGACGAGACTACCATTCATTGGAGTAATAAATCTCAATAATGAACTATCTCCCATAATGACGAGACTACCATTCATTGGAGTAACAAATCTCAATAACGAACTATCTCCCATAATGATGAAACTACCATTCATTAGATTAAAAAATCTCAACAACAAACTATCTCCCATAATGACGAAACTACCATTCATTGGAGTAACAAATCTAAACAATGAACTATCTCCCATAATGACGAGACTACCATTAAATGGAGTAATAAATCTCAATAATAAACTATCTTCCATAATGACGAGACTACCATTCATTGGAGTAACAAATCTCAACAACGAACTATCTCCCATAATGACGAGGCTACCATTCATTGGAGTAACAAATATCAACAATGAACTATCTCCCATAATGACGAGACTACCATTCATTGAAGTAACAAATCTCAACAATGAACTATCTCCCATAATGACGAGACTACCATTCATTGAAGTAACAAATCTCAACAACGAACTATCTCCCATAATGACGAGACTACCATTCATTGGAGTAACAATCGAATCTTCTCAGGGGACTAACATACTTACTGGGGAAGTACAAGTTGCTCAAATAAAGAGACCGTCACCCACTGCCATGAGAAGGTATTATAATAATGGCTTCCTGGGGAAAGAAATATGGCTCCCTGGGGAAAGAAATATGGCTTCCTGGGGAAATGCCAATATATTCCTGATGATGAGCTAAAGTCTTCTCGTGCCAAAATAAATGCACGTTCTCAAACTAGGGCTAAAAGTTTGCAGAAATCAAAATAATAATGTTGTCGGGGACTATAGATTCAAACAAAAAATAAACCGGTGTGAAACAATCAACTGAGATAGCACCTGATGAGAAATAAACTCAAAAGGGCATCACATTCCACTTAGATAAAAGACTGAATAGGAAGGCTAAAGTAAAAATCTTCCACGAGGGATAACTCTGTGGGGAAATTGAAAGAATATACACTTTCTTCTTAAAGTTGGCAAACTATTGGAGAAAGGGTGACACAACTATGCAAATAAGGTAATATGCCAATAAAAATAATAAATGCAAATGAGCAACAAATTTAATTCAGCTATGCATGATGCATGTATGAATGTTATCATGTATAGGCTGACAAAACTATCACACCATACTGGGGATAAACAGAAAAAACCAAATTGGGTAAAGTTAGTACTCGGCTAAAACACATCCAAAAGGAAAATTTATAAGAAAATAAGCACTAACTGAGGAAACAAATTCCTAACCCACAGATTAAATTCACTGGGAAGAAACATAATCCAAAAGTAATCAAATCAAAACAATAAAATTAGTGCAAATACAGAGATATAACATCCTCCTCTAGGCTTCACCGGGGAACATCACATAGACTTCAATGGAGAAAAATGTTTCAACATCTAGATTTTCACTGGAGATTATAATATTGACTTTGTTAGGGTAGATGAAAACCACATCGTTGAGATATTGACTGGGGATTCCGTGTTAGCTTCATTAGGGAGTTCAACACCACATCATTGAGGGGCCCAAAAATAAACTCTTCAATACCAAGAGTGATGATTACACAGTCCTCCCTGGAGATCAATTATGAAAACACATGGGGATAACAACTTCCATCCAGAAACAAAGTCTTAGCTTCACCTGGGGATCTAAGAAATTAAAAAATACAACAATAAATCAAAATTATGGGGATTTTAAGTCAAACCCAGCACTTGGAGGGAGAAAACCCAGAATAGTTGACCACTGTTTTAACACTTCTTAGAAAAGATACTGCCCTTGCCTAGTTTCCTAGGAAAACAACAATAATGCCATTACTAATAAGAAGAAAGATCTTCCATCATATGAGAGAAAACCTTACTGGGGAATCTGAGATAGAGAACTCAAACCATGCAAACCCAAAATCAAAATGGACCAAGACTTGACTGGAGAAAATGGGATCACAAGCCCGATACCGCACCTTACGCCAATTGGTTTCATCTCCAACTATCTGAGAGAGCCTCACTGGGGAAAACAAACTTCCAAAATTTTTGAGTTCGTCCATTCTTGGAATCACCATTTTTGTTTTTCTTGTGTCACAAAATCAAAAGTAAAAAGTAATTTGTAAATTCTTTTCAAAAGACAATTTTTTTAGAGAAAGAAAATTATGTGATGAGTGTGAAATTAGAAAGCAATCCATGATGTCACACCCAATGTTGCAACATCAGACTACTCCCAAAGTGTTAGAACTTATTCATACGGACTTAATGGGACCAATGCAGATAGATAGCCTAGGTGGAAAAAGGTACGTATATGTTGTTATAGATGATTATTCTGGATATACTTAGATGAATTTTCATAGAGAAAAATCAGATGCTTTTGAAGTATTCAAAAATCTATGTCTAAGTATTCAAGAAGAAAAGAAGAGTGTGATTATGAAAGTCAGAAGTGAACATGACATGGAGTTTGAGAATGCAAAATTCTATGAATTTTGTGATGCTGAAGGTATTAATCATGAGTTTCTCATTCCACCACTTCTTTGCAAAATAGAATTGTTGAGCAAAAGACTAGGGCTATACACGAATTAGTTAGAGTTATGCTCTCCACCAATCAACTACCATTGGAGTTTTGGGCTGAAGCTATGAGTACTTCTTGCTACATTCATAATAGGGTAACTTTTAGAGGAGATGCTTCAACTACTCTATATGAGATATGGACTGGTAGAAAGTCTACAATCAAGCATTTTCATACCTTTGGAATTAAATGCTATGTCTTAGTGAACAAAGATAAAAAAAGGTAAGAAAAATCTCATAAGGAATGAAGGAATATTTATGGGTTATTCTTCAAACAAAAGGGCTCATAGAGTGTTTAACTCCAGAACTAAAGATGTTATGGAATCTACAAGTGTGATAATAAATGATTTTTTCTCTGAAAAGGAAAATGATGTTGAAGATAATGTTGGAGCATCTTTTGTGCAGACTGAGGAGACTGAAGTTGGTGAAGTTTATGTGTTTACATATGCTATTGTGTGTTTCTAATTTGTGTTTCCATATGTTTTTATTGCTTGTGTGAAATATGTGTGCTTTCAATTTTGTTTACATTTACTCTAGTTTTTGTCAAGTTTTGGCTAAAAAGTGGATGAGTAAAGTGTTAGTGTTTTTTGTATGTCCTGATGTTATTTAACACATCTTGACATGTTAATTAGAATACTAATAGGATTGTGCTACTACTAAGGAGAGAATAGTGATTATGGTTGCTTATTGGATGCAACTATTTAGGGGGAGCATGATAGTCTGTCATGTTGGTTTGAAGGTTCTGCTTCTCCTAACTGCTTGAGGCTGTGTGCATGATGTTTTATCTAATGTTTTAACATCTTGCCTGATGAGAGGAAATCTTGTTATGAGGCTGTTTTATCTTCTGCTGCCTCTGATGTGTGAAATTGGGTAGTTCATATTTGGTTTACTAGATTTCCTAGTGATTTGGGTTTCTTTTAAGGGGGAGTCTTCATCATGTGTGAGAGATGGAGTATTGGACCTGTCTGATCTATCTAGCTCCTATGTTGCGGAGGAGCTATTTTGTATGATGTCATTCCACATGTCTAGACATATGTTTTTATGAAGTTTTGAAGATAGTGATTTGTAACTGCATAAAGTCTCTGATACATTTTTATGGATGCAGTTTGTACAAAGTTTACAAGTTTGCATGTAGCTTATGTTATGGTGGTATTCCTCTCTCCAACATGATTATGCTTTGGTTGTTTTATCCAAATTTTTCCAAAGGGGGAAATTGTTAGTTCCATGGTTTTATGTTTGGTTAAATTTTGGTAAAACATGGTTCTATACTGATGTTGAGCAAGATGTTGTAACATCTTCATCAACTGTTATAACAGTTTGACTGCTATGTGTTTCAGCAAGATGTCGAAGACAAATGTCTTGACATCTTGGTCTGTATACAACAGACGCTACTGGTGTATATCTCTTGATATATTTATTTTGATTTTAAGAGATCCTTTTAGATATACCTCATCATTATGTGAATATCTTATATCTGATTTAAAAAGTGAATATTGGATTTGATTTGAAGAGTCAAATCCCATTCTGCAAGAGTCTATAAATAAGGACTTGTTATGACTAAAAATAACAAGCATTCACATTGAAGAAACTGTGGGTGCAAAATAAGGGTTTAGGGTTTTTGGAGTCTTTTATGTTTTTAGTGTTTGTGTTCTTTGTATGTCACTCAGGTATCTTTTGATGCATTGAGTTGACTGATTATTGCTTGTTTATCAAGCTATTGTTCTAACCCATGAGCTTTTAAGCAAATGGTTGAGTATTGTTCTTAGTTAAGAGTCTTAACCAAGTATTGTGGATTGGAAGTATAATATTTTGTTTTGATACTAGTTATTAAGATTGTAAGTGGTTTGTTTATCACTATGGTGATTGGAAGTGAGAGGTTCTCATATCTAGGAGGTTCCTAGGTAGAATTTGCATGGGGTAGTGATTAGGAGAAAAGTTGAAAATTGGGATTGCTTAGGATTTTAACTAATATTATAAAGTGGATTTCTTTCATGGCTTGGTAGCCCCTATAGTAGGTGATGTTGCACTGAACTGGGTTAATAATTGATTGTGTTATTTAAATTTCTGCAATTTATCTTTTTGCACAATCAACAACAGGTTTTCTATCAACAGACGTCATAACATCTGTCTTGACATCGTGTTTCTGTGTTAAGACATCAGTTTTAACACTTGTTTAAAGTTCCAGAATTTCAGATAGGAATATAAATAATCCTATTAGTTAATCATCAAATTAATACCCATTCTTGACATCTGATCAAGAGCCCTTTAAATTCACTCAAATGATCTGAAATAGAAGTCCCCTCCTTATACTTTAAACTTATGAAGTTATTCAACAAAAATAGTTTATTATTCCATGATTTAGAGATATACAAGAACTCTATATTCTCCCACAAAGTTTTTGCATGTGTCTCATTAGCAATATTATTATAAATATTATCTTCTACATATTGCCAAAAAAACCACATACATGTAGAAGTTCAAACTCCCATTCTTCATCAGACACAAAATCCGGATTTGCAGAACTAAATACCGGTAAATGCAATTTCTTCATAAATAGTAAGTCTTTCATCTTTCCTTTCCACCAATGGTAATTAGAACCATTCAACAACAACATCTTCATATTTGTATTTGACTCCATTATTCAAACAAGTAAAATAGCCCTTAACCAAGAGCTTTGATGCCACTCTGATGAGAAATTAATACACAATAATAGACCAATATGCGGCGTATATAAAATTCCCAAAATTGTAAGAACTTATTAGGATAAACAAAAAATATATGGCAGAAAATCAAAAAAATAAAGGAATAAAAGAACAACGATACTTTAATGTGGAAAGCCTCTCAATATGAGAGTAAAAACCACGAGTCGTCCAGACCAACTAAATAGCTCCACTAGAATCAAATAAGGGTACAAGAGAGTCTTAAAGTAATTCATAAAATATTTCCAACAACCACAAATCACAAATCAAACTAGCTTACAAATAAGAATCAAGAAGCTGAAAAGTTACCCAAATTTGCAGCTTCAGAGCCAAGCAATTATATCTCAACTCATACTTGTTAGAACATAGTTTGATTCTACAACCCTCGTAAGAGTTTTGATGATAACAAACACAAATAACAAATATGTACTCTAAATTTGTGTTCTATTTTGTACATAAGTTCTGAACGGAAGTGGATCAGAAGTTAAGCTACAAAGGTATTCATGCTGTGTACACAGACTAATATTAGAATGTTCTGATGAATGAAGATCAGAACTTGCGCTAAGAGAAAAACATCTTAACTCTGAACGGAAGTCTAAAGCTACAAACATGACCTTATGATTCTGAATTTCCATGTTCTGAAGCAAAGCAACAAGCAAATTCCTTATGTTCTGAAGCGTTACTATTCCATCAAAGCAGTATCAATTGCAACGGCTACAAACAGACAAGGATCTTTATATTATGGAAAGTGCATTAACTGCCAATTATCAAGTTTCCGTTTGCACAGATTTCTGCGCCTATTTAAAAAAGCATCAAGGTTAAATTATTCACGATTTACATCACTGCTATCATACAATCTCTCAACGCTGCAAATCATATTCATACTATTCTCTAAAATTGTATAATACATCACAAGTTTGTGATACAGTTTTTGTAACGAAAAACATCTAGTACACAGATTAATTCTTACTTTTGTTAGTGAATTTCCTTGAGATAAATCGGGTTGTGGTTTTACTCAAGAAGACTTTGGCAGTTGTCAAAGTAGAATTGTAATCAGTTTGATTAGTGAATTAAGACCTTGTTGGAGAGAGGCGAAATCACCTTGGCGGGTGGACTGAAGTAGTTTGAGATCAAGTGAACCAGGATAAAAATCATCGTGTCATTTGCATATGACCTTAAAGTTTTAATTCACCCCCTTCTTGTGTTTTTCACTTATTCAATTGGCATCAGAGCGCCTGGTTCTGAGTTCATACACTTAACTGTGTCAGTACAAGATCCAAGCTAAGAAAAACACTATGGTGGGACCAAGTCAAAACATCAGTAATGACTATCATGACGATAAGGACATAATCAGTGGCAAACCTCTAGTCTTTGATGGAGAAAACTTTGACTACTGGAAAGACAGAATTGAAAGCTTATTTATGGCTCATGATGCTGATTTATGGGATATGGTAATTGATGGATACATGCATCCTCTGGACGAAAGTGGTCATAAGATTAATAGAAAAAGAATGTTTGACCATCAAAAGCGTGACTTCAAAAATCATCACAAGGCCAGAACAATTCTTCTCAGTGCCATCTCATATTCAGAGTATGAGAAGATCTCAAACATAGAGACAAATAAAAACATGTTTGATTCTCTAAGAATGATGCATGAAGGCAACTTACAAGTTAAAGAAACCAAGGCCCTTGCGCTCATTCAGAAATACGAAGCCTTCAAGATGGAAGAAAGTGAATCCATTGAAGCAATGTTCTCAAGATTCCAGATTCTAGTTGCTGGGCTGAGAGTTCTTGACAAAGGGTATTCAACTGCTGATCATGTAAAGAAGATCATCAGAAGTTTACCTAAGAAATGGAGGCCAATGGTCAATGCTCTCAAGCTGGCAAAAGATCTCAACAAGATATCTCTGGAGGAACTTGTCAGCTCACTCAGAAGTCATGAGATAAAGCTAGAAGATGACGAGCCTCAGAAGCAAGGTAAGCCTTTAGCGCTAAAATCTAACAAAAAATTTGACTCTAAAGTTTTGCAGGATATGGAAGAAATCTCTGATGGATCCTCATCAGAAGAAGACAAATTGTCTCTTCTCTCCAGAAGAGTCAATCAGCTGTGGAAGCAGAGGCAAAGAAAATTCAGAAACTCCAAAAGAACAGGGAATCAGAATGATTCACCCTCTGGATATAGAAAGTCTGAATCCTCCTCTAGATACAGAAAGTCTGAACCCTCCTCTGGACACAAAGTCTGAATCTTCTTCTAGTCACGGAAAATCAAGCAACAGGGACATCGTCTGCTATGAGTGCAATGAACAAGGGCACTACAAAAGCGATTGTCCAAGGCTTCGAAAGGAGAAACCCAAAAATAAGTTCTTCAAGGAGAAGAAGAAAAGTCTCATGGCAACATGGGATGACTCAGATACTTCTGACGCAGACACAGAGTCAGAAGATGAAAGAGCCAACATTGCTCTTATGGCAAATGTTACAGAAGACAGCGAAGCATCTGGGTCAGAATCAGAATTAGACACAGAAGAGGTATTTCCTGACTTTACTGTTAATTTTACTAAAGCTAAATTAGAAGAAAGTCTGAGTGAAATTCTGGAAAGATATCAGCAGCTTCGAGTCAAATTCAAGAACCTGAAAAAGATCTTGTTTCTGACTCTGAAGAAACTGAGAGTCTGAGATTAGAACATTATGAGTTACAAGAAAATATTTCAAAAATTGAAAATGATTTACAAAACTCTTAGAAGGAAACAATCTTAGAAGTTCTCAGTAATGCTGATAAGATCATAAAGGAATATGATCATAGCTTTCAGAAGTTTCTGGCTAAAAACATAGATAGAAGCAAGATGACTTCAATGATCTATGGAGTTAGCAGGAATGTCAGAAAAGGTATAGGATACCAAGGTGAAGTATCCCAACCTAAGAAAGTCATGGACTTAGTTATTAAACACACACCATTAAAATCTCACTTCACCTATGGGCACACACATGATCTAAAATACACCAGTAATGATTATTCTGCTAAATCAAAATTCAAACAGAATTTTGGTAAAACTAATAAACAAGGACTCAAAAAGATATGGGTACCTAAGGACAAAATTATATATGTAGCAGATATCTTTGACAGCAAGACTAAAACACCAGTCATGGTACCTGGACTCTGGATGCTCTCGACACATGACGGGAAGAAAGCATATGTTCCAAAGTATGGAACTTAAACCTGGAGGCTACGTGGTTTTTGGAGGCAATCAAAGAGGGAAGATCATTGGCTCTGGAACAGTAGGTAACGGTAACCTCCCTTCTATTAATAATGTTTTGTTTGTAGATGGATTGATGCATAACCTGTTATCCATAAGTCAATCAAGTGATAACGGTTACGATATAATCTTTAATCAAAATCATGCAAAGCTGTTAGTCAGAAAGATGGAACTATCATATTTAATGGAAAGAGGAAAAACAACATTTACAAGATAAAACTTTCTGAACTAAAGAGTCAGAATGTAAAACGCCTTCTGTCTGTTAACAACAAGCAACGAGTCTGGCACAGAAGATTGGGGCATGTTAGTATGAGAAGAATATCTCAGATTAACAAACTCAATCTGGTCAGAGGACTTCCTAATCTGAAATTCAGCTTAGATGCTCTGTGTGAAGCATGTCAGAAAGGAAAATTTGCAAAAACTCATTTTAAAGCAAAAAATGTTGTTTCTACCTCTAGACCATTAGAACTTCTGCACATAGATTTATTTGGACCAGTGAAAACTGCATCCGTTAGTGGAAACAAGTATGGGTTAGTGATCGTAGATGACTATAGCATATGGACATGGTTAAAGTTCTTAAGACACAAGGACGAGTCACATTCTGTGTTCGTTGTCTTCTGTAACCAAGTTCAGAATGAGAAAGATCTTAGAATTGTCAAAGTCAGAAGTGATCATGGTGGAGAATTTGAAAACAAAAAAATTGAAATATTTTTTAATGAAAATGGCATTTCTCATGATTTCTCTTGTCCTAGAACTCCCCAAAAAAATGGAGTTGTAGAACGAAAGAACATAACATTACAAGAAATGGCCAGAACCATGATCAATGAAACTAACATTGCTAAGATCTTCTGGGCAGAAGCAATTAACATAGCATGTCACATTCAGAATAGAATCTCCATAAGACCTATTCTGGATAAGACTCCATATGAATTGTGGAAGAATAGAAAGCCCAATATTTATTATTTCCATCCTTTTGGATATACCTATTTTATACTTAACACTAAAGCACATCTGAACAAGTTTGACTCTAAAGCACATAAGTGTATTATGTTAGGATACTCTCAATGCTCAAGAGGCTATAGAGTATACAATATAGAAACACAGATTGTAGAAGAGTCAATTAGTGTTAGATTTGATGACAAGCTTGGCCCTCAAAAGTCAAAGCAGGATGAATCTCTTGCAGATATAGAAGTTGAATTCACAGGTACTGAAGGCAATTCATCAGAAGTTCCCAACAAAGACGCTCCAACAACATCAGAAGGAAATGTCACAAGCACTTCAGCAACTTCTGTAGAACATCTCCAGAAAAGACTATCCAGAAGCAGCCTAGCTCACCCTGAAGACAAAATTCTGGGAAAGAAGGAAGATCCAATCAGAACAAGATCAACGTTCAGAAATTCTGAAGAATCTCTCATGGGATTGGTATCTCTAATTGAGCCAACAACAATTGATGAAGCTCTTCTGGACAACAACTGGATTCTGGATATGCAGGAGGAGTTAAATCAATTCACCAGAAATGACGTATGGGATCTGGTTCCTAAACCAAAAGGATTCAACGTCATTTGAACAAAGTGGGTGTTTAGAAACAAACTGAATGAACAAGGAGAAGTCGTCAGAAACAAGGAATGACTGGTTGCACAATGTTATAGTCAGCAAGAGGGGATAGACTATACAGAAACCTTTGCTCCAGTCGCCGGGTTAGAATCTATCAGACTCTTAATCTATTTTGCTGTAAACAGTGACATCACTATGTATCAGATGGATGTCAAAAGTGCATTTTTAAATGGTTACATTGATGAAGAGGTTATGTGCACCAACCCCCTGGGTTTGAAAATTCCAAACACCCAGAATATGTTTTCAAACTAAAGAAATCACTTTATGGTCTGAAACAAGCTCCCAGAGCTTGGTATGAAAGACTAAGCAACTTTCTGTTGGAAAAGGAATTTACCAGAGGGAAAGTGGACACAACCTTGTTATGTAACACATTTAAGAATGACATTTTAGTTTGTCAAATTTATATAGATGATATAATATTTGGATCTACTAAACCTTCTCTGGGAAGAGAATTTTCTAAGTATATGCAGGAAGAGTTTGAAATGAGCTTGATGGGAGAACTCAAATTCTTTCTGGGCATTCAAATCAATCAAACTCCAGAAGGAAATTACATTCACCAGAGCAAATACGCCAGAGAACTTTTAAAGAAACTTGACCTCTCAGAGTGTAAGCCATCAAAGACTCTAATGCATCCCACATGCATTCTGGAAAAGGAAGAGGTAAGTAAAAAGGTAGAACATAAGATCTACAGAGGTATGATTGGATCTCTCCTATATCTTACAGCTTCAAGGCCTGACATTTTATACAGTGTTTGCTTATGTTCCAGATTCCAATCAGATCCTAGAGAATCTCACTTAACAGCTGTTAAGCGAATTTTCAAGTATCTGAAAGGTACTACTAACCTGGGTTTGTTTTATAGAAAAACCAGTGAATACAGTTTAGCAGGGTACTGTGATGCTGACTTTGCTAGAGACAGAGTAGAACAAAAAAGTACTTCTGGAAGATGCCAGTTTCTGGGAGATAATCTGATCTCATGGACCAGCAAGAGGCAGTCTACAATTGTGTTGTCAAAAGCTGAAGCTGAATACATAACAGCTGCTGGATGCAACATACATATGCTCTGGATGAAAAGTAAGCTTGAAGACTTCAACATATTTGAGAGTAACATCCCCATATTCTGTGATAATACTTCTGCAATATGTTTATCTAGAAATCCAATTTTTCATTCTAGGGCTAAGCATATAGAAATAAAACATCATTTTATTAGGGACTATATTCATAAAGGAATCCTTACTTTAACATTTATTGACACAGACCATCAATGGGCTGATGTTTTTATAAAACCCTTTTCTGAAGATAGGTTTAATTTCATTCTGAAACATCTCAGCATGAAATTATGTCCAGAATAAGAAGTTTTATTTGGATATTCTATAATCCTCAGAACTTTATATTTTCTTTGTGAATATCTGATCAACATGTCTTCAGAAGTTAGGAGTAGAGTTGCTTCAGAATCTATCTAAGAAGATCTGAACCTTTCATTTCAAAGATAGAGGCGTGCAGTTCACACCATCAAACATTTGTCATCCTCTCACAAGCTACCTTCTAAGGCTAAACACACGTTCAAATTTTGAAGGGTCTAAGGCTCTGATTGGATGCATTGAGACACATGTCAATGGTAACTGTTCATTATCTACACACAATCCCCTTTTTTCAGGTTTCATAATTGCAGTGTAATCATTAATTTATTTTCTCTCTCTTACTGATTAAGTTTTCAAAACTGTTTATAAATACACAATCACTATTTCGTTCACTTCTTCTCGCTTTTATTACTCTCTCTAGTTTTTGTTTTGCAAAAACCCTTTTCTCAGAAATCTCAAAACAATCTGTGTGAACAATGGCATCCTCCTCAAGCGTCAAAAATCTTCAAAGTGCTCCTGGTTCTTCTTCAACATTTGAACAATATGAGGAACCCATAAGAACTTTTCTCACTCCAGTCAATTCTATTGAAGTTTTATGTGAGCTTATCATTGATTTTGAAAGCTTGAAGGAGAATGGCTTTGATCTGTCTAAAGATGTAACTGCTCATGGCTGGAACAGGTACTTTGATCGCCTGCTAGGTCAAGTGTTCCCCATTCAGGTAAAGGAATTCTAGATTCATGCAACTTCATCTAATCATCAAGTTACGTCTTACGTAATATGGAAGAAGATTGTAATCACTAAAGACTTGATTGAAAAACTGATTGGGTACAATGGCGGAGGAGTTAGGTGCAACGACATGGCTGAAAAATGTTCTGACCTAAAAGCCATTGCAAGAGTTATCTTTACTTCTTGACAACCATCCAGCAAGATTAGGGGTTTGAAGCATTACTACAGAATATGGGCCAAGATCATTCTGGGATGTGTAAACCACAAGAAGCCAACAAGCTCTCCTGACTACATCAACATTGATCAACAGTTTCTGCTATATTTCATCTCAAAGAAGACAAGAATAAATCTTCCACACTTTCTTTTCAATCATCTGACAAGAAGCGTGAAAGAAACAAGGGAAGAAGAAAGGACAAATAGGGATTGGATTCCTCTGGGAAGATTAATTTCTGATATTCTGACGGAGAACACGTTGATAGAGCATCTGACAGAAGCTCAGCAGATTAGCACACTGGAGGCAAGTTCTGGAAAACCCCTTAATGCCAAGAATCTGAAAAAGATGAAGATTATTGACAGCATTAAGAAGGAGCCAACAATTGCTTCTCATGAAGTTATCACGTCAAGGAGAATCCCTCTGAAAGATTTTCCTTTATTTTCTGAGATTGATGCTTCACCAGAGATTGTGGTCAGATACTTAGAAGCTTGCAAGGAGGACAGAACAGCTCCAGAACTTAACATTCGTGATATGCACAAGCAAGCTCCAAAAGTTGTGTGAAAGAAGTCCAGAAAGAGAAAGGCAGCAGGAGAAGGATCTTCTCAGAGGACTCCCAAAGCTGCTAAAAAGAAAGGTAACACTTCCTTTATTTCTGTAGTAGAATCAATAGCTTTTCCAACATCTGAAACACTCCCCTCTCGACCAACAAAAGATCCCACACCTTAAACTTTTGAAGACTTTGATATAGAGTTTGATCCTTCTGTAACCCTAGGAAACTTCCTAAATGAACCTCAATCTCCCAATCAACATCTAGAACAAAATCAGCCAAAACTTGCTAGAGTTCTTTATGATATTGAACTATTTGATCAAGACTTTTAAACTCCTATCCCAGAAAATCCAAACCTTCACACTCCACAACCAGAAAATCCAAACCTTCATACTCCTCAACCAGAAAATCAAAACCCTCATACTCCTCAAACATAATATCCAAATTTTGAAACCCCTCAACAAGAAAATCCAAACGCTCCCGTAAACCAACCAGAAGATTCTTTCACAGACTTTGATACCACTACCCCTATTCCTGGAATAACAGAACCTCTTAAGGTTCATCAACCTCTCTCCATCATAAACATTCCAGAAATACCATCACCCTATCATTCCACTCCACCAAACACACCTCGTTCACCAATCCTAATTTCTGATTCACCTACTACCTCTCCCATTAACCGTCCAGATGATCACCTCAGAACTATCATTGACTTAAAAGAGTTGGACCACCTAGCTTCAACTTCCAATAAAGTTGTCATCCTAAAAACCTAAACCAACAATAACCAAAACAGATGTTGGTAAGATTTCCCTCCCCAAACCTAAACCATCCCCAGAACTAATGGATTGGGTTAATTCTTTGAAGCGAGCAAGTCTAGAAAATTCAAATCCCGCTGCTTCTGATTCTCACTGGGATCGGTTCAAAAGATGGTTCAATTTAGAATCTGAGAGAATGAAAGAATTAAGTTATGAAATGGCTCAACAGAACTTCAGTGATCAGCTGAAAGCTTTCAAAGATCATGTTCTGAGTCATTGGGAAAAGAAATCATTTCTTCAGCTGGACAATGCTCTCTGGAAAGAGCACAAACCTTAAGAAGTTAATGAACCATGTTCTGATAGTCACCCTCTGGCTATTATTCAAGAAAAGGAAAATTCAACTTAAGAAGCAATTGAATCAGAAAATGATGCAGAGTGTTTTGTAAGACTTGTATCCTCTGAGGAAACACCAGCTCCATCATTGGTCATGCAAATGCTAGAAGAGTTAAAGAAGGACAATGCTATAATCAACAAAAGATTGGATAAACAAGAAGACACAACCAAATAAATCAAGGAAATGCTGGGAAAGCAAGAGGAATCAAGCACTTAGATTAAGAGCTTGCTGGAAGCATTGTTCACACGACTTCCCCCTCCATCTTAGATTTTTTATAACTTTTTTTCTTCATTCTTTATCTTGTTTCATCTGGCTCTGCAAATGTTCTTGAAATCTGTTTTAATAAAAATCATCCTTTTTTACTCTGATTGTTAGTGATTATATTGCTTTTTGATTCTTGACAAAAAGGGGGTGAACGTAAGATATTTTAAATAACAGTATACCAGGACAAGGTCTCAAACATTCTGAATATATTAACTTCTTATTTTTTCTGAAAGCATAACAGGAACAAAACTCTAATAAAGACAGAAGGAGATGCATCAACTCAGGGGGAGACTCTCTAAAGCTTTATGTTCTGTTTATTTTTATTGAAAAATTCTAGTTTTTGTCATCATCAAAAAGGGGGAGATTGTTAGAACATAGTTTGATTCTACAACCCTCGTAAGAGTTTTGATGATAACAAACACAAAGAACAAATATGCACTCTAAATTTGTGTTCTATTTTGTACATAAGTTCTGAACGGGAGTGGATAAGAAGTTAAGCTACAAAGGTATTCATGTTGTGTACGCAGACTAATATCAGAATGTTCTGATGAATGAAGATTAGAACTTGTGCTAAGAGAAAGACATCTTAACTCTGAATGGAAGTCTAAAGCTACAAACAGGACCTTACGATTCTGACTTCCCAAGTTCTAAAGCAAAGAAGCAAGCAGATTCCTTATGTTCTGAAGAATTTCTATTCCATCAAAGCAGTATCAATTGCAACGGCTACAAACAGACAAGGATCTTCATATTATGGAAAGTGCATTAACTGCCAATTATCAAGTTTCCGTTTGCACAGATTGTTGCACCTATTTAAACAAGCATCAAGGTTAAATCGTTCACGATTTACATCACTGCCATCATATAATCTCTCAACGCTGCAAATCATATTCATACTATTCTCTAAAATTGTGTAATACATCACAAGTTTGTGATATAGATTTTGTAACGAAAAACATCTAGTATACAGATTAATTATTACTTTTGTTAGTGAATTTCCTTGAGATAAACTGGGTTGGGGTTGTACTCAAGAAGACTTTGGCAGTTGTCAAAGTAGAATTGTAATCAATTTGATTAGTGAATTAAGACCTCGTTGGAGAGAGGCGAAATCACCTTGGCGGGTGGACTGGAGTTGTTTGAGATCAAGCGAACCAGGATAAAAATCATCATATCATTTGCACTTGATTTTAAAGTTTCAATTCACCCCCCCCCCCCCTCTTATGTTTTTCACTTCTTCAATACTTTGTTTTGACGATTCCAATAGTCAAAAGGTACATATTGTGGAACCTTGTTTTTGTAGGTAATAGGTTTTCTTTTGATGATGATAAATGTGAAGAACAGAACAAATACTCAACATGATAACGATGCTACATTATCACAACTATAAAAGAACAGAAAAGAAAGATAACACTTAGCATAGTAAAGATGCAATCATAAAGAAAGCCAATTATTATACTTAAAGAAGTTAAAGACTCAAGCCATGGGTTTGATAAGGATTGACAAAGTTTCAGACATTGACAAAGCTTCAAACAAGCAACCAATGTACTTAATGTAGTTAAATATGCAAGCCATGGGTTTGATAAGGATTGACAAAGTTTCAGACATATATACAACTTCAAGCATCAACAAAGTTTCATACAAAGGCAAACAAATGGATTACATTAAAAACCTCAAAAGAAATCTCAAAGCAAGTGTCAACATAAAAGAATCTATCAGACAAGGCTTAGTGGAGTTAATCTCCCAATTTAGTAAATGAGTGAAACTTTTGTAAAAGCAAAAGTTATTTCTTTGTATAAGTATATAGCTATAAGCACACACACACACACACACACACACACACACACACACACACACACACACACACACACACACACACACACACACACACACACACACACACACACACACACACACACACACACATACACACACACACACACACACACACACACACATACACATGCACACACACACACACACACACTCACACACACACACATACACACACACACACACACTCACTTAAACCTTTTTTATAGATTTTTTTACAGAAAAAGCCTTGAAGAAATATATAAAAGTTGCATGGAAAAAGATGAGAGCATTCAAAAAGCCAAGAAAAAAAATATTTTTTGACTAAATCTAATTGATTAGAACAAAGTGTTAATTGATTAGATTAGTGCAGTCTTGAGGAACAAGGAAATTTGAATGCACTTAACCGATTATCAATGACTATATATACCTTCTTACCTATTTTGAAAATCATAGTCGTTACATTTAAATAAGCTATTTGATTGGTCAATCGATTAACAACAATCATTTTTGATTTAATGAAGTTTCCTCTTTTGGGGATTTTCAATCCTATAAATAGAGGTCTCATTCCTCGTTTCATTGCATCTAGAAAAAGAATTGTGTATTGACACACATACACACACACACTCCCTCTCTCTCTCTCTCTAAGTTTTCATTTTCATTTTCTCTCACTAGTTCTTATAGCCAAATGCTTTTGTGATAAATATCTTTTGTGAGTGAGATGTTCTTGTAATTCTTGATGGATAGAATTGTATAAGTTTTCCAAGATTGTTGTTTATAAAGGTACGAGAAACACAAGAAGGGAGGGTTGAATTGGGTTGCACCAATTTAATATTTTTGCAACTCAACCACAAAGATAACAAGTGAATAAATAAAGGATGAACACATTTATTTTTATCCTGGTTCACTATTAACTAAGTTATTCCAGTCCACCCCACAAGGTGATTTGCCTTATAAATATGGACTTAATCCACTATAATCAATCAGATTATGGACAATCACAATAAGTCTGATCAACCTTATTGGCACCCTGTGATCGGTGGAAATAGAACTGACTGTTTTGAAATGCTGGTTCGCGAAATGTCGCGGTAAGCAAGAGTCGCCACCGTCTTTTATTTTCTCCAACAAGGAAAGGACAAAAGCACAGCAAAATTCCTTTTCGAGATGTTTCTCGGTTCGGGAGGTAGATTATAGAAAGGGAAGGTGTTAGCACCCTTTCTATCTGTGGTTATCCACGGGCTCTTAGGTACTTGCTCACTATGTTTTCAAAAATGTTTTGCTTTTCTTGTGTTTGTGGGTTTTGAAAAAGTTTGTTTGAAAACTTCAATTTAACTCTTGTATCTGTCCTCAAGAGTGTATGAAGTGTTGTTTGAAAACTTTTGTCAGAAAAGTGTAGGTGCGAAAAGTTATTTTTGTTTTGAAAGAGCAAGTACCTGAGAACCTCTACCTACTCAAAAGAAATTAAGTTGTGTAAATGTCCTTTAGACAGTACTATCCCACTATTGAGAAGTAGGTAGCACCGTCGTTGGAATTTCAGGTCAATTCGATTATAGGGACATGTGGTCACTAAAGCAATAGTAGGACGCCTTAGCGGTAACCCTAATGTCCTAGATCCTTTTTATCCGAGTCAACCGTTTCGAGGCAACTTGGATCTTTAGACAGAAGGGCGACCTCTAAAACACCCTATACTCAATGACCACGTCGAGGCAACCAAGTGAGGCGTACCCTAGGAGTGGCATGTGCGAGTGTGTCAGGTTTCAGTTAAGTTATCTTTGAACATGTCATGGTGAACTACGTTTTGATTTTAATTTCAGGCAAGTCTTGTCATGCATAGCCTAGTTAACATACATCTAACAGTTAATAGTTTGCGGAAAGTAAATCTAAACTATTACAAGGCGTCGGGTATTTACATCGCCAAAAACAACCCTTGAAAAATAAATTGCGAGAAAATAAATAAAGCGATAAAAAGTCCTAATTAAAGCTATTACATCCTCGGAGCAATTACATAAATATGGATAAAAAATATGAACAAAATAAACATACGCGCGAGAGAAAATTGAAGTGGAAAAGTCCTTAGGGTTTTGACCCTTATTTGAGAAAGGAGGAAGTTTGCTATTATTTTGCAATTAATTAAATTAAACCTAAAAATAATTAATTAATTAGAAGAAAAGAAATATTTTTTGGTTTTTATGTGTTAAGGAAAATAAATAAAAAATAGTCAAAAGTTAGTAAAAAAACCTAATTCTAATTTATTTTATTTATTGCAAAAAATATTGAAATTAACCTAATTAAAAAGACTAAATTAATTAATTATATTTATTTTCAAAATAACTAATTAAATTTAATAAATAAAAATATTATGTTTTAGTTTTACTGATTTTATTATGAAAATAATTAATTTAGGTTAATTAAGCAATAATAATAATAATTAAAAGTAAAATAATTAAATGGAAAAAATATAAAAGAATAAAAAGAACCCAGGGGGGTGTTGGCCCAATTAGGAGGTGTGCCTGGCAATTCTGAGGCCCAATTGTTTCCAGCCTCTTTGACTTTTTTGGATTGCCCACACGTGCATTGACCAGGGAGCATGGTAGTCATTCCATCCTGGCCTTCAGATTTGCTTTGCAAGCCACTTGGAGCGTTGATGATTGAGGTATATGATGGACATCACCTGGGAAGCTGCATGTGAACACACACAAGAAAATAATAACAAGAGTTTTGGGGGACCTGGGATTCGAACCCAGGTCCCAATGATTCCAAGCCAACGCATCAACCACTACACCACTTGCACGCTTTTGTTATCATAATAATAAGCAAACATTATATTAGGAATTTAAGCAACATGCTGTGACACAATAAAAACGCGGGTATTTTCAAATCAACCAACCATGAATCAACACCTCATCATCTTCCTCGCTGTACCTGCAAAAACAATATTAGATAGCGGGGGTTTTTAACCCCCACAATATGATACGAGGAAAAATAGCGATTAGAGCTATGGTTTACATAAATATTTCGCGAGGGTTTGGTTTTGTTCGTCTTGGTTCAACGAATTCAGTCATGGATCTCACAAGTCTCAATTTTTCCTGGTTTAGGAATCCCCAATTTCAAAGCTTAAGAACCCTAGCAATCGTCCATGGCATCTTGTGATTCTGTGCATTATAATTCAATTAACTTATGCCATTAGCTTCATATGGCCTCTAGCAACACAAAACAATCAAGAAATCATGTTAAATGCTCATGAATTAAGAGTTACGATTATGGATAAACTGTGTAAACCGTGGTTCTGTTCTCAGTGATTTCTTGAGCCTTAAGACCTGAATTTGATTGCAAAACCTTCCTGGGATCCCCTGCAATGTATTGGAATCAATAAAAACCTTTGAATCGTTCTAGAATGCCAAAGTCAGTTTTGAGTTTTCTTTGAAATTTGCAATATGCTACGGCCTTTGTTCTGCAGCTTTTTCACGTATTCTGATCAGGGTTTGCTTGCATATATATAGAGGAATGAAATTAGGTCAAAAACTTGAGCAAAAATCCATTGAATTGATGATTGAATATTTGATTGGAAATCAAATCTTTTTGCATTTTCATGATTGAATAAAGTTGCCAATTTTGGAGATTTTGCATCTTTGACTTGGTGCACGAAATTGCCAGCATATCTTGACCATATTTGCTTCATAAAAAGATTGAAAAAATCAAATCTTCTATTTTCCTACAATTTAAATTAATTAAATGAATTAATATTAATAAAAAATCCAATTAATCAATAAAAATAATAGAATAAATTCAATTAAGCTTGATGGGTCGTGCATAGGCCATGGATGAAGTTTCAAGAAGAGATTTGAGGCCCATTAGCAAAAATAAGGCATTTTGAGCAAAGTTGACTTTTGCAAATTCATGAAAATTTCCCAACTTCTCTAATGCATAACTTGCTCAATTTTGATCATATGAACATGTTCTTGGACATTTTGGAAAGGTATTGAAGTCCTTTAACAAATGCCTTTGGTCCCATGTCATTTATATTTACCAATCTCAAGTTATGGCCTTTGACTTAAAGTGCACTTTTGTTGACTTTTGAATTTGACCTATAATGTAAAAATTGATAACTTTTTGTGAGAGCATTTCTTAGACTTGGAGTGTGAAGATGGATTGTAGTAAATTGCATTTCCTTCAAAATGAGCATTGGATGGGATTTTTCTGATGAACCATGAAAAAGTTATGCCCTGGTCAAGATACAGTTGACTTTTCTGCTGTCCAAAAATAGTAACTTTTTACATCTTGATGATTTTTGAGCTATGCTTGTGGAATCATGATCAATACTTGATCAAATGATGATTGCGAACTCAAAATAAGATGTTGACCAAAAATTCTGACTTTTGACTGTGAAATGACCATTTTGCCCTTGCAGTTGACTGTGGATCAAATGAGGCTTTTGACTGTGCAAATTGACACTGTGAGCCTTGAAGCTTGGCCTGTAGGTGCTTGAGAATGTATATAGGCCCTTGAGACTTGATTGAACCATTGAAAACCTCATATTCCTTGAAAGAGCCAAAACCCTAATTTCAGCTGTCTTAGGAGGTGGTTTGACTGTATAATCTCTGAGCAATTTTGAACCATGTGAAGATGATTCTTGACAAATCTTGAGGAATATGGGAGGGCAAATTTTGGGGTACAACACACCCCAATAAGTCCTTTGATCCTTATTGCAAATACACTATGACCGCAACCAAAGTCTTCTTGAGAATCCAGACTACACCGAGTCTCTCAAGGAACCTATAAACAACAATTAATTACAAAGATGTATATACAAAGATGCTTCTACACAAGATTATTACACAATGTTTAAGTGTAGCAACACAAAAGTGTTGATAGAAATATACGAACAAAAGCTCCTTGATTTTTATAAAACTATACAAAGAATTACTCTACAAAGTTTATGCAGTGGTTGGTGTAGTTTTGTAGAACTGATTCATTAATTTCAAATTCTTCCAAGTACTTCTTTTATATCTGAAAGAAGAGATATGTTGAAGGGTAGAATAGGAAACACAAATACAATTGTTGTGTTCCCAACAATCATGGTGATACTGGTAGACAATAGTACAAACAGGTATGTCCTTGCGCCACTCTAGAGAGTAGAGGTCACAATTTACTTTTGTACTTTTATACTCACCATCACACGCAATCCCTTTAGTCTTGATCTTTCTCTTTATATCTTCATAGGCTTATAATTTGTTTGTTGATGAAGCATGTTGTAGAAGGATCAGATTTATGTATTTTTAGAACCTAAGTCTTTGAGCCTTTTAGTTCTTGTTCAGAGAACCCTTTCCTTCAAAGTCTTCAACACTTAGTCTTCAGAACTTCTCCAAATCTTTAGAACTCATTCACCAGAACCTTTGTCTTCAACATCTTCAGAACTTGGAACATTAGAAGTAAAGCTTTAGAAGGCCTTCAAAGCTTCCTTGCATAAGTCACGATGAGAATCTCTTTTACTAAGGTTCCTTAGAAATTTTTCATAAGAAGCATTCTAGAACCTTGACTTAACTTGCAACACCCCATAGGTAATCTTCCAGATTATTGAGTTCAAAACCGGATGGCATTACATGCCTTCTTACCAGAGTCAGAACCTATTTAGTAAAATTTACACACTAGACAAAAACCATTAGAGTACACAACTTTTCTCTAAGATAACATGTAAAGTTATCATCAAAAATTAAGGCCAAATGTATAACTAATCTTGTTCTTACAATCTTCCCCTTTTTGATGATGACAAAACCATGTTATTTAATAGAACAACTTGTACATGGTAATCACCAGGGAACACAAATTCAGTAAAGCTAACCAGCTCCCCCTGAATTTTTTAATACCTAAAATCTCATATATGCTTGTTCAGAGTCTCCCCCTGAGCGCTAGACTCACAAAATGAATTTTGCAGTACAGAAGGTAATGAGAAGGAATACTTCTCCATTGACATCTCATTAGAGTCTGACTAGAAATGCCTGGTCTTCATCTCAGAATCTGGATTACTATCAGAACACTATGAATTAACATAACTTGTTTAGTCATTGTCTTGATGACTTGCATCAAACATCATAACTAATTCACTGGTTCTTCTAGAAACTAGAATAGTGCCACCAGAAGGTGGACAATAACATGTCATCAGAAGGTTTAACACTTGAGCCATTTCCTGACTGACCATGCCTTTCGAACATCTTATGACCATGTCTTAGACCACGTCTTCTAAACATTTCTTAGAACATGTATTTAGACCATGTCTCTGACCTTGTCTTAGAACATGTCTTAGAACATGTCTTTAGACCATGTCTTAGAACATGTCTTAGACCATGTCCCTTGACCATGTCTTCTGAAGGTTCACAACCTTGAGCAATGCTAGTTCACAACAAACTTACTATACTTTCCAAAATTCACAACTTTTAAAGTATTAGAGTCTGGTATAACATAACCCTGGTTACAAAACTTTCAGACAATTTATAACTTCTGAACAGTCTCGTGGTAATAGAGAAAACTTTGCTAAAACACACATTGACATTCTTTAATATAGTCCATAACGTCTGAAACGAATGTTTAGTAACATATCAACTTTGTTAAGCTTCCAGACAGTTCACAACTTCTGAAGCGTCAGAGTCTGATCACTATATTTTCAGAAAGTCCACAACTTCTGAACAACATGTGTTGTCAAGACACGTGATTACCTTACTTTTAGAAAGTTCACAACTTCTGAACAGTGTGGTGTATAATAGCTTGATTAACCATATTTTCATAAAGTTCACAACTTTTGAACAATAGGTGTTATCAACGCACGATTACCTTACTTTTCAGAAAGTTCACAACTTTTGAACAGTGTGGTGTGGTAGAGCTTGATTAACCATATTTTCATAAAGTTCACAAATTTTGAACAATAGGTGTTATCAATTCAAAATTACCTTACTTTCAGAAAGTTCACAACTTCTTAACAGTAGGTATATCAGAGCTTGATTTAACCATATTTTCACGAAGTTCACAACTTATGAAACATACATTGTATCAGAGCCTATTTCAACCTTTAACCCAGTCAGAAGCTTCTGACAAAAACATAGTATCAGGACATGATTCATTTTAGACAGTTCACAACTTCTAACGAATACATGTTCTCAGATTCTGAGCTCATCAGAGAATTCTTCATGCATCTTGATCTTGTCTTCTGATTGGCAGATGATGATCTTCTAATAGACAATTTAACCCGTCTATGAAAACTAGTGAACTTTTACAAAGTTCCTGAATCAAACAGCAAACTAATTGTTAGCAGTAAAGCACTATATCATACATACAAAAGATATAATCATATACCTTTCCCCCCTCTTGATAAGTTCCTGAATCAAACATCAAACAAACTATTAGTAGTAAAAGCATCAAAATCATATACTCTTTCTCCCCCTTTGTCAGAAAACAAAAAGATTTAAAAGACAAAATAAATATTTCATTGAAATCAAAGGGATAAAGATACAATTGTTTGAGAAACAAAAGAAAAATTTTCATTAAGGAAATGTTCGGGATAACTTCATGGAAATGAACATTTAAGGTATGTTAGTACACATTATACTTAGAGCGAGAATAAGAATAAGTGACATAAAACAAACTTTTATTCATTGAAGAGTGTAACACTCCAATTTTTATTTATTAGTTATTTTACTAGTTATTTATTTTATTAATTATTATATAATGTAGTAATTAATTAATTGTGTTATTTGGTGAACATATGTGTTGTATGTGTATTGGGTTATTGCGTGTGAGAATGGCAAAACAATTAATTGGGTCTTATGTGTTACATTAGTGTTAGTATTGAAAACACTTTACATGGTAAGTATTTAATTATTGTTTTCTACAGAGATTGGTGTGATATCACTGTCATTCTACAATTATAATTGTTTTAAGCTTAAGTTTCATAAAAGGGTTTGGTTTTGGTTTTAGTAACTGAAAGTTTCGATTTTATGGAGAGTATCAAGTATAGGTAAAAGAGAGTTTTGGTTTTAAACGATTGATTAAAATTGTGTCAAGATTAGGGTTCGATAATCTATTTCATATGTATTTTGTTAATAGAGCATGTGAACTCATTTACAATAAATATAATCACATATCCTCTCAATATGTTTCATCTCTAAAACAAATTGTGAGTTTTATCAAATTGATCCTTAGATGATCTATCTACCTAACTATCAATTTGATAACTTTAAAAGCTCAATATTAGTGAATATCAACTCACAAAACTATGTCTTGAATTTTCTTATTGATAAGTGAAACCTAGATCAAGAGATGAACATACTTCTCAATAATGATCAACTCAAATATAAACCATAAAACAAAAGTATTTCACCATATATTTATCATCAAGTTGTTCACATACAAAATATCAAACTAAATACATACGAAAATAATGATTATCTACCACTAACCTTAACACAAAAGAGGGGTTTAGCTACCCATTGTCATGGTAGCTTGATCAACAAGTAAAAAGCAAAGCTTTATAAACATCAAACTTGATATCTCAAAGATTGATGTTGGAAAGCTTTGATTTTAATTAAAATTGGCTTTTTTTCCACACAAGAGTTTTCTAGGTTACAAAGATGAAGTAAAATGTAAGAATGTCCCTAAAATATCTAAAAAGTGGCTTATAAACATGGCATGTCCGCCTTACCTCGCCGGGTAGTACAAATTCTTCGTCGGGTGAGACTCACTTTACAAGTCCACGTGACAGCAACAGTGCACGCAAGCCTCATAAAATATCTTGCCTCACCGAGTGAGACCTTTGCATCATCAGGCGGGTCCTTCTCACATCCTCTGCATCAGGCGAGGCTTTCAAACCACATAAACTGAGCTTTCATCAAATTTTTGACTCTGAGACCGCTTCAAGCTATGACTTCTGAACAAAAAATGCTGGAAAACTAACGAACACATTAAAACATTCAAAATAATTTACATTTAAGCAAAATGACTTAAAATAAGCTATTATCATAATCAAAAGCATATAAGAGAGCTTAAAAGTGTCAATAAATGATATGGAAAATAACCAAAAGTTGACGATTAACAACTTTCCACAACTTGCATCTTTGTTTGTCCCCAAATCAAAGGTAAGATTTCAAAGACAACAAGAAAAACTCAAAAGCACAAAATCATCCGAAAGAAATTTAGAAGGTTCAAACTAGGCAATTGCACACATAAGGTAACTTAATCACTTTGCAAGAATCATAACATGGCAATGAATTAAGCTCTAAACACAAACATTACATAATGCACACTTTAGAAATAACATGCTCATATATGAATCACCTAAATCACTCAACAAAACATGCATTATGAATAATATGTATAATGAACAAAATACTCTGACTAATAATAGTGGAACATCCGAAATAAATCATGCATCCATCTAAGAAAACTAAAAGAAAATTATGGAAACAAGATCACTAAGGGCTTTTATGGTTGTAGCTTGGCTCAGGATAAAAACAAAGGACAATATATACACGATCAATGAAGCAAAACAGGTAAAATAATGAAGAGCATTTTATTTTTTTGTACAACCCCCACATTCTTTTCCATCATTCATTTCTTTTCTTACAATGAATCCTATCCTTTATTTTTCAAGATCGATTCGATTCTCTATTCCTTCTTTTTTCTTTCTTTTTGTGTTCTTTTTCTTTTCTTTCTCTTTTCTTTCTTATTTTTTAAAGGATACATTGTACCACCAATTCTTTTTACTTTTTCTCAAGTAAACTCTCTCCCCAACTTTCAACATTTCTATCACATTAGACAAAACAATTGCTCTTCATTCAAGGGTAAATCATAATTGGGTTAAGTGTTTACAACAAGAAAATTTTGGAATGAATCAATATTGAATTTCTTATTGCTCAACAACAAAGTTACTAAGTGGTCTACTTAATAATTTGTTGAGATTTTGATTGATTGATTCACACAATTTTTAAGGCTCAAAAGGGTTACTAAAGTACACACACTCAAGGTAAAGTGAAGGCTTTTAGAATGGTGGTTCTTCTCATAGTACACAAAAATGCCTTGATCACTTCCAAATTTCCATAATTTCAAAAAGTAATACAAGATTAAACATGAATTAAACGAGTTAGCCACAATTACTAGAATTCTTCTACTTTTGGTGAACAATGGAAAACTACTCACATATGTGGTTTTATCCCAATGATTCACACATGAACACATATTTACAACATAATGCATAACATGATTTTTGCATAAAGCGCTAATTTCATTATCATGCTATCATTCTACAAAGCGATTAAAACAATACCTTTAGTGCGCAACATTGAGAATTTTATCATCACCACCCAAATTAAGAGTTGATGAAGCCTCTTGAAAAAAAACTCAATCTTGCTCCTTGAGCACTTAAGTCCAAAACTACTTACAAGGACAAACACGACAAAATCTCTTTGTATAAATAACAATTAAATAATATAATACTACTTTTAAATTTAAAATAAACTTAATTAAAACAAAAGGTTTCTTTGGTGTACAACACCAACAAAAATACCACCAAAGGGTACAACATCCAGACTAAAATATTATACAAAACCCAAAAATAAACTGTTCAAACATAAACTTAAATAAAAGTACTAAAACATCAAGATAAAACTGAAATAAGAGACCAAAGCAAAAAAAAATTCTTCACTTTGTAGCATCCATGCTTTTGGTCATCTACACATTTTAGTCATCCATTTCATCATCACCATCACCAACATGCCCATCTTCATTACCATCATCTGTTTTGCCCCCTTCGAAAAGAAAGGGCGCCTGCCCATAGGCAAATTGCAATAAGACACATATTTCTCATGAGAAGGAAAAGAAGGAACTTCCTACGGTGCAGACTGATGGAGGTATAATTTAGCCATGGAGTCATGTAAAAACTGGTTCGACCTATGGTTGGCCTCGATCATATCCCAAGTAAAATTGCAAGTCTCCCTCATCCTTGGATCCCAATTAGCATAATCAAGATCCTCAGATGACTCAGTTGCTTGTTGAGCACTTGACGATTCACCTCGACCACCATTTTTTATTCAATGATAACTTTCCCAAGCAGTGCCTCCCAATATAATTATCATTAATAACCCCCTCACTCTCTCATTAATCACATTCGGCTGAAGCACCCACTTACTGTAACACAAAGTAGTAATTAAGCAAGGAAAGATTAAAGGGTGTTTAGAGTATATCCCCGGTCTTCTCGTGCTTTCAATAAAGGCCTTCATTTCTGCAGCAATGACACGAGCAACATCTACCTCTTTATCCTCGAGAATGAACTGCACAAGTAAAGCAACCTCAATAGGTGCCAATGATCGATGCATCCTTGGTTTGATGTTGTGCAGAATTAGTAAAAGTATTGCTTGTGCTTCTGGAGTCATGTGATCTCTTTTATATTGGATTGAATTTCCCATAGAATTTAGATCCACACTCTCTCCTTCTTATAGAATTGACTTTGCAAGTTCATCATGATTTCTTACCAAGCCGAGAGCCTTTGTATAACCATCCATTTCCAGAACTCCCAAAGGACTCAGTCTTCCCAAAATGTTATTTATCGCCTCTCGGTCAAACCAAATCTCTTTTTCCCGCATAAAAGTCTCAAACCGAAAAGTCCCCCCTTCGGGTACCAAAACATTGGCATAGAATTCCCTTACCAACTTGTAGCTTATGCTGTCAATGGGATTGATTAGACTTCCCCATTTTTTCTTTTCAAAAATTCTTGCTACACTCCCGTAAGAGTCATTTCGATTAATGATGAACTTCCTCTCTGATAAAACAACCCTCTCTTCAAGCATCTTGCACCTATCCTCGTGCAAAGCAGCTCGTTAAACTCTAGAGGTTGATTAGAGCCACTAGCCATGGTTGTCTTTTGCTTCTTGGAACCGGCTACACTTTTAGGAGGCATCTGTATCAAAAAATAAACAAACACCCAACATGACAACATCAAACTTCTTAGAACAAACAACACTGAAAAACAGAAACAGAGCATAAATTTGATTTGCCTCCCAGCTTTGCTCGGCCGCGAGCGAGGCCTCGCCTCATCTTTGCCTGACGCTGCAGCCGCGAGAGACCACGAATATGCAGAAAACCAGAGACCATCCAGAATCAACTTTTCTTTAAAAAAAATCATGTCCGAAATTCAAAATCAAGCATGGTATTTTCAAATTATACAATGGGGTTTTAAATCAATTCCTAACCACATGTATTCTACGGATTTTTCTCTAAGAAAACAACCTCAACATGCTTGTAGTGTCCAAGAAAATTAAAGAACAACTATATTTACCTTGATTTTTTAGATGAGCAGATGAAAAATTGCAAGGAATTTTAGGTTGAGAGAGCAAAAGTGCAAGGGAGGCCAGGGATTTCTTTTGTGTTGATAAAGTGGTGAAAGTGAAAGTGAAATGGGTTAAAAGAAAAAATATACCATGTCAGAAATGGAGGGCCCAAATAAAAATGGGTCAAATACTTACCCAGCTAGTAAAATGAAGCAAAACGACCCAGGGTTGCACATGAAGCTTCACCCGACGAAGTATACGCGAGGGTCAGGAGAAAAGCCTTTGCCCCATGCTCTCCCGACGAGCCACACCAGATACAATTTTTTTTATGTTGTAGAAATGCAATGCAGCAGTCTTCACCCGACTCTTCCACACGATTTTAATTCAAAATTAACATAGAAAAATAAATACTTACAATGTTGTGGTGCCTCCCAACAAGCGTTTTGTTTAACGTCGTTAGAGCTCGAAGGTCTATGGTGATTTCATAAATCACCAAGACGAATAACACTAGTTTCCTGATTCACTTCTCCTCCAAGATAGACTTTCAATCTTTGACCATTCACCATCCAAATTTCCTTTGAGATTGGATCCTCAAACACAACCGCTCCATAGCCTTTCACACCCATAATCAAGAACGGACCCGACCATTTGGAGTTCAACTTTCCCGGAAAAAGTTTTAACCACGAGAGAAACACCATTTGACCAACTTTGAAGTCTTTGTGTTGAATTTTCTTGTCATGGTAGAATTTGACTTTTTCTTATACAGCTTGTTTGAATGGTAAGCATCATTGCGCATTTCATCTAAACCCTGCAATTGAATTTTTCTTTTTTCTCCGGCCAAGTTAGAATCAAAGTTTAAAAATTTTAAAGCCCATAGAGCCTTGTGCTCAATTTCAACCGAAAGGTGACAGGTTTTGTCATACACCATTTGAAATTGGGTCAAACCAATCAGAGCTTTGTAAGCGGTGCGATATGCCCATAAAGCCTCATCTAACTTAAGAGACCAATCCTTCTGCGAATTTGACACGGCCTTTTCCAAAATCCTTTTAACTTCTTTATTTGAAACTTCCGCTTGACCGTTAGCTTGTGGATGGTACGGAGTCGCCACTTTATGCTTTACACCATAATTTTCCAAAAAAATTTAAAGAGGTGTATTGAAAAAGTGTGATCCACCCTCACTAATTAAAATGCACGGTGTGCCAAAACAAGAAAAAATGTTTTTCTTTAGAAATTTAATGATCGTTTTTCCATCCTCTCTAGGACAAGTTATCACTTCCACCCATTTAGAAACATAATCAAACACAATAAGGATAAATTCATTCAAAAAAGATGGGGGAAAAGGTCTTACGAAATTTATGCCCCAACAATAAAAAACTTTTATTTCCAACATGCTACTCAAGGGAATTTCATCTCATTTTCCAATTCCCCCACTTCGTTGACATTTATCACAATTCTTAGCATGCAAATATGCATCTTTGAACAAAGACGGCCAATGAAAGCCTGATTGAAGGACTTTTGTTACCGTACGTAAACCATTAAAATGACCTTCATACGGAGAATTGTGACAATACCAAAGTATAATCTTAGACTCCTCCAATGACACACACCTCCTTAACAAATTATCACTTTCAAGTCTAAAAAGATAAGGCTCATCCCAAATATAAAATTACGCATTTTCCAAGAATTTCCGCTTTTGGTCCCAAGTTAGATCCTCCGGTATCAATCCGGATGCCTTGTGATTCGCAAAATCGGAAAACCACGGTCTAACTTGAACCATAAAAAGATTTTCATTGGGAAATTCCTCTCTAACTTCACTTTTTTAGTTAGTGACTTCTACATTGACCAAGCGGGATAAGTGATCCGCTACCAAATTCTCGAAACCTTTCTTGTCGTGAATTTCTAGATCAAATTCATGCAACAAAAGGATCCAATGAATAAGTATTTGCTTAGAATCTGGTTTGGTAAGAAAATACCTTATCGCCGCATGGTCAGTGTACACCACAACCTTTGACCCAATGAGGAACGACTGAAATTTTTCTAATGCATACATTATAGCTAACAATTATTTTTCATTTGTGGCATAATTAATTTGTGTCTCATTAAGAACCTTGCTAGCATAATGTATCGCATGAAATTGTTTTCCTTTTCTTTGACTAAGAACTGCACCAACAACATAACTGCTAGAATCATACATTAGTTCAAAATCAATTTTCCAATTTGGTGCAACAATTATTGGTGCGATTGTCAAATTTTGTTTCAAATTATTAAAATCTATCAAACAAGCATCATCGAAAATAAAAGACTTATCTTTGTTGAGCAAGTTTCTCAAAGGCCTTGCAATTTTGGAAAAGTCTTTGACAAATCTTCGGTAGAAGCCCGCATGACCTAGAAAACTTCATATCCCTTTCACGTTCAATGGTGGTGGAAACTTCTCAATAACTTCCACTTTGGCTTTGTCAACTTCAAGCCCCTTGGATGAAACTTTGTGACCAAGAATAATGCCCTCGGTAACCATGAAATTACATTTCTCCCAATTAAGAAATAAGTTGGTATCCCATACCTCTTCAAGACGATATCCAAAATTTTCAAACAAAGATCAAAAGACGCCCCAAAAACAAAGAATTCGTCCATGAAAACTTCCATAGTCTTCTCAATAAGATTGGAAAATATGGCTTGCATACACCTTTGAAAAGTGGTTGGTGCATTGCACAAACCAAAGGGTATTCTCTTATACGCAAAAATTCCAATCGGAGAAGTAAAATCCATTTTCTCATGGTCTTCCGAATTAACTGAAATTTGGTTATACCCGAAATACCCATAAAAAAACAATAGAACTCTTGACCTGATAAACTTTTGAGCATATGATCCATAAAAGGAAGAGGAAAGTGATCTTTCCTAGTTGCTTAATTAAGCCTCTGTTAGTCAATACACATCCTCTAACTCGTTACGGTCCTTGTCGGAATCAATTCATCATTCTCATTTCTTATCATGGTTATTCCATCTTTCTTTGGCACCACATGTACCGGAATCACCCAAGTACTATCGGAAATAGGATAAATCATCCTGGCATCTAATAATTTCACTACTTCCTTTATCACAACCTCTTTCATTGTAGGATTCAAGCGGCATTGAGGTTGAGCTACCAACTTGAAATCCCCTTCCATCATAATCTTGTGCATACAATAGGCCGGGCTAATGCCTTTCAAATTTGCTAAAATCCAACCTATTGCTTTTTGATTTTCTTTCAAAACTTGAACTAAACAATGTTCCTCCTTTTCCGAAAAAGCATTACTAATGATTACCGGTTGGTTACAACCATTATTAAGAAACACATGCTTTAAGTGAGACGACAACATCTTCAATTCAAGTTTGGATTCTTCTTCTTTAGCTTCCTTTTTCAAGATTTGAACTTCTTCCTCCCAAGGTTGAACTACTTCCACAGTTTCAAGTTCCTTCACACATTCTTCCATTTCCTTTTCTTCTTGGGCATCAAGAACTTGAATCAACTTAGTCAATGTTTTCTCAAGGGGTGCTGAAAGATGAACTTCACTATAAACATCCCAAATAGATTCTTCTATAGAATAAACTATAAATCAAGCTCCTTTATCATTTGAATGTTTCATTTCTTCAAAGAGATTAAAACTCACTTATTTATCTTGAACACAGACCTTCATCAAACCATCGTTGATGTCAATCATCATTCTTGCGGTCTTTATGAATGATCGGCCACGAATGAAAGGTGCATTATGGTCTCCATCCATGTCAATCACAACAAAATCCATCGGGAAGAAAAATTTATCCACTTTCACTAACACCTCTTGAACTACACCGTAAGGACGGGTAATGGATTTGTCGGCTAGTTGAAGTGTCATCTTTGTTGACTTTATCTCGATGCTTCACAATATTTTCACAATAGACAAAGGAAACAAATTTATGCTAGAACCAAAATCAATCAAACAATTAGAGACATAAACATCACCAATGGTAACCGGAAAAGTAACCCTTTCCCGGATCACTTTCCTTCTTCGGTAGAGTTTGTTGAATTATGGCACTACAACTTGCATTAACCATGATAACTTCTTGATCCGTGGATCTTCTTTTTTTTGTAAGGATATCCTTCATGAACTTTGCATACATAGGCATTTTCTCTATAGCTTCGGAAAATGGAATATTTATTACAATTGCTTAAATATATCCATAAAATGAGCATAGTGCCTAGCATTATCCTTCTTGGAAGGAGCATGAGAATACGACAAAATTTGAACCGGAATAATATTAAATTTCCCTTTCCACTTCTTCTTTCTCATTTTTTATTCTATATCCTTCTTTTCTACTTCTTCTTTCTCCACTTTCTCCTTTTCAACTAAGTCCTCCTCAACATTTTTTTCTACTACTATCTCATCTTCTAATTCCTCTGCTACCATAATCTCTTCCTCAACAACCTCGTCATACTTCTTTACATTTTCTTCTCCACCAACTTCTCTTCCATTCATTGTTACAATTGCTTTACAATGCTCTCTAAGATTGGTTTCGGTATTAGGGGAAAATGATGGCCCCGTTTTTTGTTCGGCTAATTGCTTATCAAGTTGCCGAACTTGGTTCTTAAGATTTTTGATAGCCGCTTCATTTGACTTTTGTTTAGCCTTAGAAATTTGCATAAATTAAGTTAGAGTTTCTTCCATCTTGGAACTCTCACTTTGAGGTTGTGAAGGTTGATTGTTACTTTGGTAAGGATTTGTGGGTTTGAATTTCCAGAATCTTGCCTCCAACCTTGTTGATAACCTTGATTACCCCTTTGTTGGTAACCTTGGTTATTTTGATAATTTTGTTGTCTTAGTTGATAAGATTGATTCTGGTTTTGATTTCCCATGTAATTCGCTTTTTCTCCCACAGGAGGAAAAAATCCAGTTTGATGATCTCCTTGGCATAATTCACAATAAGCTACTTGTTGTATTTGCTTATGTGGTAACTAGTTTTTTAATCAGAGTCGCCACCCTTAATTTTTATCCTAAGGAAGGGAATATAAAGTAATAACCATAAAAATTTCAAAGATTCTAGAGCGTTGACTCGGTTCTAGACGAGGGGAAGGTGTTAGGCACCCCTCATCTACCTTGTTCACAAGGATACTAGGTTTAGAAGTGCAATTTTTAGAAATAGGGTTTTAATTACTTATTAGGGGAACTCGCCACGATTTTAATCGTATGCCTACATATCATCCTAGGAGGAATCAGAGTCCCATTTTGTAGTTTGCAGTTGGTTTATATTTTGTATGGGTTAAGAATTGTATTTGAATTTCCCACATACCCAGTCTAGGCGTGTGAATAGCGGAGATATTAGACGGAGTATGCAGTCAGTTCAAATATACTTGTAACCCTTTTTAAAGATTGTTTATTGAATTAGTTTTATTTATGAAAATAATTTGTTATTGTTAAGTATTTTTTAGCATATTAATTATGAAAATATTAATATTAAATGCATGATTAGAAGAAATAATTTAATGCCATAAAATATATTTGAATGTATTTGGAAACAAATTATGGCTTATATGATAATAATAACATAAATAATATTGTAATTAATAAAAATATAAGAAAATATAAATATAAAAATAAAATTATAAAAATAATAAAATAAATAAATTAAAAAAACGCAGGGGGTGCAACTAAAGTTAGTAAAGAGGGGAGGTCTTAATAGCATGGGTCTGAATTCAAATATTGAATTCAGGCCCAAAAGGCAAGGGGGTAAGTTTTGGGCCAAGGAAGAAAGATGGGGGGTGAGAAGTAGGGGGGCCAAGTCCAGATTTTGGACTAGGCCCATCTGGCTAGGGGGTGTATCTTTGTACATGGCTAGAAAAACAAAGACAGGAGTGGGTGTGTTTAGTAATGATTGGGCCTGGCCCAAGATGGTTTAAGGAGTCCACTTGGACTTCGTGTGCGCAGGCGTATAGGTGCTACGATGGAGGTGTGTTTTGGGACGATTGATCTGGATCGCGTGAATGTGATGGGGGGAGTATGGTAGAGTTCATAGATCCGCGCGCACAAGATCCGTGGGAAGATTATATTTTCAACTTACGAAATAAAAATTTCATTTTCCACTTACCCTCTTCTCTCCCGCTCTGCGTCTTTCATCCTTCTTCTCTCTACCATATTCTCTCTCTTTGCTAAACAACAAAACCCTAACTCTGGCCCCAAATCGCGTCGGCATTCCTTTACTTAAATTAAACCCCTTTCGCCTATTCAATCCACACAACTTAAGCTAAGTTTATAATATTACCCTCAAATCATGAATCCAGTGTTGTTACGATTTCTTGATCTACCCTCTGACCTTCTCTCTTTTTCCTTGTTTTCCCAGGCGTTGGAGGTGAATGGTGAGGACGGAGATGGCAGACTGTGGCACTGATGAAGGTGACAACACTAGGGTTTCAGATGTTAAAACCCTAGGTTAAAGCAGAGGATCTACAAATTTCCAGTGTAGCGATGGGTGCACCCTTTCCTCTATTCTTCTTCTTCTTCTGTCCATCCCCTTTTTCTATCAAATCCTTTAGGCTTTTATAGTTTGAGAAAATAGGAATTTTAGGAAATAGAGATTAGGAAGCAAAATAGTTTGTTTGGAATTTTAATTCAACCTTAATTCGTTTCTGTAGTTAGTTTATTCTGTATTGCTTTGGATTATTGTATAAAGACTTGATTTTTGTATGTGTTCATGTAAAGTTTTGATTTTGGACAGTAATGTATTGATTTGTATTGATTAACTTTCTGCTTTGATTTAATTATGTTTCTGATTTTAGTTCATTCTATTTTGGAAAAGATGAACGCACAATCTGATATGATTTCTCTGTATTGATTTGAATAGTAAAGGTTTATCCTAACAACAGGCATTATTTCCTTTCAATTTGCACAGTGCATGTTCATATTTTTGGGCCATTCATTTCCTGGATTTTGGACTTGGAGCGGTTTGTCTTTGGGCCTGAAAAATGGGTCATTTGTGGTGGCCTTTCACGTTTCTCTTCTAAACTTAATAAAACAATTAGATTAAAGAAATATAATGTTTAAAGAAACGATAATACTGTTAAACAAAACCATTTTAATATAATAGATAATAATGATAATTGATAATAATTATAATTAAAACAAAACAATTCAAAACAAAACAAAACTGAACGGACCTCATCAATTCAGTTTATTAGGCCTTAACAACGAAGAAAAAAGAAATTCTCTATACACCATGTTGTACCCCAAAATTTGCCCTCCCATATTTCTCAAAACATTTCAAGAAAAAATTCACAAGTCCAACCCGGTGCGTCATATTCAGGTGTTCTTTCACCAAGATATCTCTGATAACGTATTCTCAAATTCAGGTTCGGCTCAAGAGTCAATTCTTTAAAGAAGGTATCCAAATGTGTGAGTTTTCTCGAAGAAATATGGTGAAAAAGTATGCTGAAAGTGCAGTTTTTACGCGCTAAAAAATTCATAACTTGAAGATCGTGACTCGTTTTGAATCCGTTCCGGTGGCCAAAATTCCGTCTTGACATTATCTACGTTTTCATCTCTCACGGATGGAAGCCAATTTCGATCAGAATGTCTTCAAAAATGTGGATTTATCAAGTATTTTCATACAGAAAATTTGTGACAAAAGTTTATTTGCGTCATGTTTAGAAAATCATAACTTGATCGATTTTCATCGTATCGAGCTGGTTCTGGCGCCAAAATTTCACAAATTGAGTTGGCTACATTTTTACATAAGGTATTGAGTTCAAACGGTATTCAAAAGGCCTTCGTTTTTTGCTCAGAGTGCGCGTGACGCGCCGAAAATCCTGAATGCTGAATATTATTTTATCTGGGTTGAAACTTCGAAAATTCATAACTCAGTCAATTTTTATCGGATTGGGCTCATATTTTTACACAAGGTCACTGACTCATAGATCTACAACTTTGCTTCAAAAGTCAATACCGGATTATGCTCCGATCAATACCAGTTTTTTATTGAAGAACGTGTCAGAGTCGACACTGGAGCCCAAAATAAGTTTGTCTGAGCTGAAACTTCAAAAATTCATAACTAATTCACCGTTTATCCGATTGAGCCGATTTTCGGATAGGAGTTAGTTCTCAATGTCGGCTACATTTTGTTTTCACATTTCAATTTCAAAAATTGCACTTAATTCCCTGCGATTTAGCCTGGAAAGTGACGAACTCAAGTGAATATTGGAGGCCCAATTGCACATTCAAAGCCCATTTTCTTTACCCTAATTTCCTTTATATAATCACATTCTTTTACACAAACAAGAGAAGGGAGAAAAAAACCTTGCCACAACACTGTCAGAATATCAAATTCTTTCAAGAACCTTAAAACCTTGAAATCCTTATTACAAATCCCTCTCTCACTACAAACAAGTCATCCCAGTTACAAACCAACATCTCACTACAAACAAGTCATCTCAGTTACAAACCAACACCTCACTACTTCTTCAGTAAGGGTAAAGCTGGCTTGATCTCCATGATCAAAAGGGCATAAAAGCATTCATGTCACTACTTTTCCAGTAAGGGTAAGGTTGATTTGATCTCCATGATCAAAAAGGTATAATCATTCATACATGTCATATTGACCTAAACATTAAATTTCTTCATATATTGGCTTTATTTGTATTTTATGATATTTAATGTGCATGAGATTCAACACTGCAGATTTAGACAGGATCCCATGCAGGTTCATTAAGGAACGTTGAGGCCAAAACACAAATGGCCAAAAGCCAAAAGCCAAATGGCCAAAACAGAACAGCTTACACATGACACCAATACATGGCGAGACAGACATCCTGAGAAGGTCAAGGAACGTTGAGGCCAGAACACAAATGGCCAAAAGGCAGAACATAAATGGCCAAAAGCCAAAATACAAATGGCCAAAACAAAACAGTTTACACATGACGCCAATAGCTGTTTCACCCCTCCAATCAGACTCGTATACTCCTAATCTCTCTCTCTATTTGTATTATGTTCCTTTAATTAATTAATCTTTATTCTTTTTATTAATCACTAACCAATTAACATTTTTTCCTAATAAAATCTAAAACACAAAAAATATTTTATTTATTAAAATTAACTTCATCACTTTTATTTTTGTAAATAAATTAATTTAATCAATTTAGCTTTAATTAGATTTAACTTTTAATATTTTTTGCAATATTTAAAATCAATTTAGAATATTAGGTTTTTATTAGCATTAATTCAATTTATTTTATTTCTTTAAAAACTCAAAAATCCAAAAATATTTTCATTATTTAATTTAATTTAATTGTTCATTTAATTTAATTCCATTTAATTCAAAAATAACCAAAAAAATCACTTTCTTTCAAAAAAGGGTCAAAACCCAAAAAACTCGCATCCGATTTAATTTCCCGCACGCGATCCATTTTTCCATATTATTGTACTTGCTTCCAGAATGTAATAACTTTAATTAGGACTTTATTTATTTATTGCTTTATTTTACTTTCCGCAATTTAAATTAAAGGGTTTGTTTTTGGCGATGTAAATACCCGACGCCTTGTAATAGTTTAGATTTAATTTCCGCAATTTAAATTCAGCAACTATTAACTGTTAGATGTATGCTAATTAGGCTATGCGTGACAAGACTTATCTCTGAAATTAAAATCAACCCGTAGCTGACCATAACATGTGCAAAGATAACTTAACTGAATCCTGACACACTCTCACATGCCACTCCTAGGGTACGCCTCACTTGGTTGCCTCGATGTGGTCATCAAGTATAGGGTATTTTAGAGGTCGCCCTCCTGTCTAAAGATCCAGTTGCCTCGAAACGGTTTCCTCGGATAAAAAAGGATCTAGGACATTAGGGTTACCGCTAAGGCGTCCTACTATTGCTTTGGTGACCACATGTCCCTATAATCGAATTGACCCGAACAACTCCAACAACGGTGCTACCTACTTCTAAATAGTGGGATAGTACTGTCTAAAGGACATTTACACAGCTTAATTTCTTTTGAGTAGGTAGAGGTTCTCAGGTACTTGCTCTTTCAAAACAAAATAACTTTTCGCACCTACACTTTCAAAAGGTTTTCAAACAAATATTTCATACACTCTTGAGGACTGATACAAGAGTTACCTAGAAATTTTTCAAACGAAACTTTTTTCAAAAACCCACATACACTTGAAAAGCAAACAATTTTTTGAAAATATAAGAGCTAGTACCTAAGAGCCCATGGATAACCACGGATAGAAAGGGTGCTAACACCTTCCCTTTCTATAAATCTACCTCCCGAACCGAGAGACATCTCGAAAAAGGAATTTTGCTGTGCTTTTGTCCTTTCCTTGTTGGAGAACATAAAAGACGGTGGCGACTCTTGCTTACCGCGACATTTCGCGATCCAGCATTAAAAAACAGTCAGTTCTATTTCCACCGATCACAGAACTGGCGACTCTGCTGGGGACACTTAAAAGTGAGGTGTACCTTAGGATTAAACCACTCATGTTTTCAATTGAATGCTTTGCTTGATTTAATATTGTGGGCTTTGTTTTGGAGTTTCATAGATCCTAACCCGGATCTGGGGAATACCCTTTTTTAGGTAGCATAAGCTGTGAGGGACCTGTCCGGCGTAGACCGACACGGGTGAAGCAGTGGCTACATTGGTGTGGCACCTTGGTCTGTACCGATATCCCTTGTGTTGCAACGAGGAGAATATGGGTCTTCTGAGGAGTCATTAAGCACCAACTGACCTTAGAACCCTAATTGACCCAACTTGGCCATAGAACAGTAGCAGTATGCTACACTCATTGAGGCTAAACTCTCGCGATGGTTCTGGCCGCAAGAAAAGATTGTGATGCTGGAGTTATGACCGATTGAGGGTAGTCGATGATATTGAGATCCTCTAGAACCCGGTTACTATTTCTAGGACAGGTCTTAACCAACGAAACTGAAAGAGGGTAGTACCTAAACTTCATGCTGGCCTAAACTCTAAGGGCTGTCTTGTGTGACTTGTGTGCCTTCAAACTTGACTACTTTCATACTTGTTATCTGACACATGAGTTTCTTGCAGGTTTTGTGTATAATCCTTAATTGGGACTCATTACAGGGCTTACTTACATCACTCCATGCATAGCATAACATCATACCATTGCATACATCTTGCATAAGGACTAACCCATTTCAAGGATCTCAAGGGCTTGTGATGCAGGTCATGATGAACCAAATGTCTAGCAAGGGGAAAAGGGGATTTATTTTCCTCTAGCCAAGGTTGATAACTTGAGTCAGGGGCTATGACCCACTCGATATGGTGAGCCTTGACTCTTGAAGAAGGACTCTCAACAATATGCAGTGCCTTCCATCAAGCTACAAAATGCAAATTCTAACAAGTTTCTCTGTTTACCCCGCGAGATTCTTGAAAACATTGCATGCATATCATACACATCAGTGCATTACAGGTACCCTTTTACAGGTCCCTTATCTTCTTCGCTGTTTATTTCAGCAATCATCATGTCTTTTGAATCTTTCGCTGAACAAGCTATCAAGGCCCTCCAGGCCCAGAATGCCCAGTTCCAAGAGTTGGTTATGAGCCTAGCCCAGGGTCAACAGGATTTGAAGACTCTGATTCTGAAGGAAAGGAAGAAGAAGAAGAAGAAGAAGAAGAGGACTGTTTTGTTCAACACTAGACGCAGATCTGGGAATGGACTATAGAATGAGGCTGAGCTGACTACCTCATCTGTAGGCAAAGACAGTCCCCAAGAGAGAAGGGTTCCTAGTCTCGTGGTCTCCGACAACGAGACGGACTATAATGATGAACAGTACCCTCCTGCTGAGGATAGGTACAAACAGCTGGAAGACCGCTTAAGTGCTATGGAGATTCAACATGTGCCCGGGTTGGATTTTGGAGACCTAGGCTTATCCTCAGGGATAGTGATCCCATATAAGTTCAAGGCACATGCTTTTGCAAAGTACGACGGAGCTTCCTGTCCTAAGCTGCATCTCAGATCATATGTAAGGAAGATCCAACCGTATACAGCTGACAAGAATTTGTGGATCCATTTCTTCCAGGATAGTCTTTCAGGGACTCAACTCGAATGGTTCTATCAGCTAGATGGAGCCAGCATTCGTAACTGGGAGGACTTGGCTACTGCGTTCTATAAGCAGTATCAATATAATTCCGACCTCGCTCCTACGCGTACCCAACTCCAGGGTATGTCACTAGGGACGGGTGAAGGATTTAAAGAGTACGCTCAAAAGTGGAGAGACCTTGCTGGAAGGGTGCAGCCACCTTTAACTGACCGTGAGCTTGTGGATATGTTCCTGGGGACCCTGTCTGGTCCATTCTTTAACCATTTGATTGGAAACTCTTCAGTCGGGTTTACAGACCTTATCTTGACTGGTGAAAGAATTGAAGCTGGCATCAAAAGCGGGAAGATTCAAGAGGCTACACCTCCTGATACTCAGAAAAAGCCCTACAATGGAAAAAAAGAGTCCAATGTTGTGTCTGGTAAAAAGAGTCGTCATGATCAACATGTAGGGGCAACCCAGATCTTTGATCCCACGCCTGTTCAACAAAGACAGAGCAATAGGCGTAGGGTAAGATATCAAGAAAGGCAGTATACTGACATCAACATGCCTTTGTCTCAAGCGTTACAACAATTGCTGAAGGTGAAACTGATCACACTAAAGGATCCTCCTCAAAATCCTGATACTTCCTATTCCAAGTATAACCCGAGTGTGAGATGTGCCTACCATTCTGACAGTCCTGGACATGGCACCGATGACTGTTGGAGTTTGAAGAACAAGATCCAAGACTTGATTGATGCCAAGGAGATCAAGTTTGATCACTGATCCTTCACCAAATCATTGAGAATGTCTTTTGTTCATCTGAATTTTCAAGTTGTAATTTTCTTTTGATTGTTCGAACATTTACTCATGTCAAACTTTATTACCTTATCAATGCATTGCATATGTCTGTTTTGAATCAATCCATTCGTATCCACTATATTCAAATTGCTTTCATTCTTTGTGATGTTCAACTCTCGATTAAAAAATTCTAAGCCTTTTGAGGGAGGATGACGAAAACGATACCACGATCTTTACAATATGCTTTTGAACAGACCTCGCTGATGAGGTACAGACATTGTTTCAAATCTTAAACAATGGAGTTATAAGAAAGATAATCCCTAGTCAACCCCTTTGAGCCAAAGAAGTTGGAGTTTTTCTTTTCAAAAATTAAAACCCTTAATCATAACCTGGGGCAGGGTAGTTTTCTCAGCTGATCCAGGTGCACAATGAATGGCATCAAAGAAGTCCTTCCGAGACAAAAGACGGTGAGGGTTCCGACAGGCAGTCATTATCTCTCAAAATAAAAGCTCAATAAGTCAAAACCTATAAAGGAGACTTACACAAAAAATGGGGCATCCCGCTGACTGTAATCACAAAAGAAACAGTTCAGGCAAAAAGACAGGGATAATAAAATCGAAAAGAAAGAGGTCCTAGAAACCCTCAACCAAAAAAGAAATGACTGCCTATTCAAAATAAACTGTTAATATCCGAACCATCACCGGAATATCAGAGCAAAGACTCAAACAAGGTCTAATGTACGATTAGATGAGTTTAGGATCGAAGAACATCACGAAGAGCGGGTGGGTACAAATAAATTTTGAGCCTTTATCCTTTGTTTCTTAAACCGTGCACCAGGCCACATTATAACCCTTAAAAGTCCTAGCTGAAGCGTGGGTTAGTTCGAAAGCATACTGTTACAAAAGGTATCCTGACTCCTTAAGGCCTGCGGTAAAATAACGAGTTGACATCACAGTTTACAAAAAATTCACTTGTTTTTTATGAAAAAATGCATTTTCAAAAACTTCAAGACAGACATAAGCTTTGCATTTTTAATATAACATTGCTGGCATATGACTATTTGTTTGAACAGCATAGAAGTTCGCACGACGAATGCCTAATGAACAAAAGCACCTCCAATCAAGGGGCACGGCATGATCATGATCTATCATCTGGGGCAGTCCAGTCAAGATTCAAAGAATCTCTCAAATGCCAAATAGCCTGGGGCAAATCTCCGCCTGAGTCACTTGGGGCATTGAACAGGAATTCCAGCAACGAATCTTGCATGACCAAACGTCTTCTGGTAGTATGGCGACACAATGCTACCGACAGTGACAACTCCTTACATCCTGAGAGCACAGACATAGTCGAAAAAATACTATGCATAATCAAAGACCCGCTAGGTTGACACACCTAGGCAAAAATAAGGGCTTCCCGGCGAACCAAAAGGGTTCGGGCAAAAATAAGGGACGAAAACAAAAAAAATGTACACTCGGCAAGTCGAAAACCTGAAAAGGCGGCTTGGGCAAAAAAGGGTATCCCGGTGGACTGAAAACCCGAAAGGGCGGTCCAGGCAAAAATTAGGGATCACAGCGTATGACTATGTCACATCATCTCGTCACTTGCCTCCCAGAAGAAGATTTGTCAATCGGCAGTTGTCAAACACCTCTACAGGTACCTTCTCCCACAGAAGCTGGGGCAATAATGAATTGTCTAAGCAATCTAGTTGCTCTGTCCACCAAGGTACCAAGGTAAAGTTCAGCTGAAGAACGTAACCAGGATACCTTCACTCCCCGCAGAGTGAGGCAGGATTCAGCAATACTCTCCTTAAGCAGAGTGGGTCTCCAATCAACCCGAAAAGGCACAATATCTCCAGCAAGTCAGCAATACTCTCCCCAAGCAGAGTTAGCCTACTGTCAACCTTAAGGAAGTGGGATATCCCCAGAAGATCTCAACATTCCCCAGCGGAGTATAGATATTCATCAGCAAACATCCCCCAGTGGAGCCATTTCCCCAGTACGGTTCAAAGGTTCCCCCAGGAGAGTTGAACCATCTCCCCGGTAGATTCTGGAAGCTTATCCCCAATAGATTCTGGAAGCTTATCCCTAGTAGATTCTGGAAGCTCGTCCCCTGCAGAGTACACGTCTCTCCCCGGCTTTATTCAAAGGTTATTCCCCACCAGAGCTTATAATTGGGTTATCCTCAGCTAGTTGCAACGGAAAGATCATCCTCAGCAAGGTTCTTTCTATCCCCCAGCGGAGTTCATCATCAAAATCCTCAACAAAGCTTATCAAACGGAATCCCCAGCGGAGTTATCATCAAATCTCAGCAAAGTATCTCTTCCCACAGAGTAATCCCCCGCAGAGTAATCTCTCCAACAAGTTTATTCCCCAACGGAGTCATCTTCTCCTACCAGTTTAATCTTGCAACCATCATCCCCAGCGGAAATGAAGAACTCTACTCTTCAAACATCAGCCTAGGATTCAAGAAACTCCCGGCATTCGTCAAGGATTTATTTCCTAGACATGAGATACATTCATAAACATCACATTGTCATATATCATGATACATGCATATACGCATCATATCATACAATCTCATTTGTGTTGAGAACATCATTGCTTGATCCATATCATGCATTGCATATGACTGACCTTTACCTTTCAGGAAGGATACAGTTGAATGATCAGTTATGTCAAAGTAGACAAATACAGTCAAAAGAGACCAATCCAGTCAAAAGAGACCAATCCAGTCAGAGAAGACAAGTCCAGTTAAATCCCAAAGGTTTTTCTGATGCTCATCCAGTCAAAGAAGACAAGCCCAATTAAAATTAATTCCTAAAGTCATTGAAGACAACTCGTCGTTATAGACACTCGTCGTTATAGACACTCGTCGTTATATACACTCGTCGTCATAGACACTCGTCGTCATAGACACTCGTCGTTATAGACACTCGTCGTTATAGACACTCGTCGTTATAGACACTCATCGTTATAGACACTCGTCGTTATAGACACTCGTCGTTATAGACACCTGTCGTTATAGACACCCGTCGTTATAGACACCCGTCGTCATAGACACTCGTCGTCATAGACACTCGTCGTCATAGACACTCTTAGTTATAGACACTCGTCGTTATAGACACACGTCATTATAGACACTCGTCGTTATAGACACTCGTAGTTATAGACACTCGTCACTATAGACACCCGTCGTTATAGACACTCGTCGTCATAGACACTCGTCATTATAGACACTCGTAGTTATAGACACTCGTCGTTATAGACACTCGTTGTTATAGACACTCGTCGTTATAGACACCCGTCGTCATAGACACTCGTCGTTATAGACACTCGTCGTTATAGACACTCGTCGTTATAGACACTCGTCGTTATAGACACTCGTCGTTATAGACACTCGTCGTTATAGACACCCGTCGTTATAGACACCCGTCGTTATAGACACTCGTCGTTATAGACACCTGTCGTTAAAGACAACCGGACATTTAAAACGACCTCGTCATTGAAGACAACCTGTCATTAAAGACAACCTCGTCGTTAAAGAGACAACTCGTCAAGAAGGACAAAACCTGGTTCAGTTAAATCGATCCCTAAAGATTTTTCTGAGATAACCTGTCAGTAGAGACAACCTACCAACCTTTTGGAGTTCTAGATTCGATACCTGCACCTAGCCAGGGCATATCTGTAGACGACCAGTTCCGGATTCGATACCTATATCCAGCCAGGGCATATCTGTGAGCAACTGATTGTAGATTTGATACCTGTATCTAGCCAGGGCATATCTGCATGAAGAGTTTAGAGATTCAATACCTGTATCCAGCCAGGGCACATCTGTAGACGACTAAACTCCAGATTCGATTCCTGTATCTAGCCAGGGCATATATGTGAGCAATTGATTGTAGATTCGATACATGTATCTAGCCAGGGCATATCTGCATGAAGAGTTTGAAGATCAACCCCTATAACAGGCCAGGAAATTATCTTTCTTTCTCAGGTACGCAAGTTCTCGCTAAGGAATCTCTTACGCGATCGACAATCTCCCGATGGCATCTTTAAGCCCATCTCCACAACTATCCATCACACTTCCAAATGGCATCTATAAGCCCATTCCCGACGAGGTTCTGTCACATCTCCAGATGGCATCTATAAGCCCATCCTCCTATCCATCATCTCTCCAAATGGCATCTGTAAGCCCATTCCCGTCATCACATTGCTGATACTCCACTATGTGAGTGCAAATTTCTGGGCACTCTAGTGTTCAATCATCTTCCACCTTCGGATCACGAAAGGCACGCAAGCCAATCTACATCCTCAGGTCTAAGAAGATTGAACAGGGGCAACTGTTGTACCCCAAAATTTGCCCTCCCATATTTCTCAAAACATTTCAAGAAAAAATTCACAAGTCCAACCCGGTGCGTCATATTAAGGTGTTCTTTCACCAAGATATCTCTGATAACATATTCTCAAATTCAGGTTCGTCTCAAGAGTCAATTCTTTAAAGAAGGTATCCAAATGTGTGAGTTTTCTCGAAGAAATATGGTGAAAAAGTGTGCTGAAAGTGCAGTTTTTACGCGCTAAAAAATTCATAACTTGAAGATCGTGACTCGTTTTGAACCCGTTCTGGTGGCCAAAATTCCGTCTTGACATTATCTACGTTTTCATCTCTCACGGCTGGAAGCCAATTTCGATCAGAAGGTCTTCAAAAATGTGGATTTATCAAGTATTTTCATACAGAAAATTTGTGACAGAAGTTTATTTGCGTCATGTTCAGAAAATCATAACTTGATCGATTTTCATCGTATCGAGCTGGTTCTGGCGCCAAAATTTCACAAATTGAGTTGGCTACATTTTTACAGAAGGTATTGAGTTCAAACGGTATTCAAAAGGCCTTCGTTTTTTGCTCAGAGTGCGCGTGACGCGCCGAAAATCCTGAATGCTGAATATTATTTTATCTGGGTCGAAACTTCGAAAATTCATAACTCAGTCAATTTTTATCGGATTGGGCTCATATTTTTACACAAGGTCACTGACTCATAGATCTACAACTTTGCTTCAAAAGTCGAGACCGGATTATGCTCCGATCAATACCAGTTTTTTATTGAAGAACGTGTCAGAGTCGACACTGGAGCCCAAAATAAGTTTGTCTGAGCTGAAACTTCAAAAATTCATAACTAATTCACCGTTTATCCGATTGAGCCGATTTTCGGATAGGAGTTAGTTCTCGATGTCGGCTACATTTTGTATTCACATTTCAATTTCAAAAATTGCACTTAAGTCCCTGCGATTTAGCCTGGAAAGTGACGAACTCAAGTGAATATTGGAGGCCCAATTGCACATTCAAAGCCCATTTTCTTTACCCTAATTTCCATTATATAATCACATTCTTTTACACAAACAAGAGAAGGGAGAAAAAAACCTTGCCACAACACTGTAAGAATATCAAATTCTTTCAAGAACCCTAAAACCTTGAAATCCTTATTACAAATCTCTCTCTCACTACAAACAAGTCATCTCAGTTACAAACCAACATCTCACTACAAACAAGCCATCTCAGTTACAAACCAACACCTCACTACTTCTTCAGTAAGGGTAAGGCTGGCTTGATCTCCATGATCAAAAGGGCATAAAAGCATTCATGTCACTACTTTTCCAGTAAGGGTAAGGTTGATTTGATCTCCATGATCAAAAAGGTATAATCATTCATACATGTCATATTGACCTAAACATTAAATTTCTTCATATATTGGCTTTATTTGTATTTTATGATATTTAATGTGCATGAGATTCAACACTGCAGATTTAGACAGGATCCATGCAGGTTCATTAAGGAACGTTGAGGCTAAAATACAAATGGCCAAAAGCCAAAAGCCAAATGGCCAAAACAGAACAGCTTACACATGACACAAATACATGGCGAGACAGACATCCTGAGAAGGTCAAGGAACGTTGAGGCCAGAACACAAATGTCCAAAAGCCAGAACATAAATGGCCAAAAGCCAAAATACAAATGACCAAAACAAAACAGTTTACACATGACGCCAATAGTTGTTTCACCCCTCCAATCAGGCTCGTATACTCCTAATCTCTCTCTCTATTTGTATTATGTTCCTTTAATTAATTAATCGTTATTCTTTTTATTAATCACTAACCAATTAACATTTTTTCCTAATAAAATCAAAAACACAAAAAATATTTTATTTATTAAAATTAACTTCATCACTTTTATTTTTGTAAATAAATTAATTTAATCAATTTAGCTTTAATTAGATTTAACTTTTAATATTTTTTGCAATATTTAAAATCAATTTAGAATATTAGGTTTTTATTAGCATTAATTCAATTTATTTTATTTATTTAAAAACTCAAAAATCCAAAAATATTTTCATTATTTAATTTAATTTAATTGTTCATTTAATTTAATTCCATTTAATTCAAAAATAACCAAAAAAATCACTTTCTTTCAAAAAAGGGTCAAAACCCAAAAAACTCGCATCCGATTTAATTTCCCACACGCGATCCATTTTTCCATATTATTGTACTTGCTTTCGGAATGTAATAACTTTAATTAGGACTTTATTTATTTATTGCTTTATTTTACTTTCCGCAATTTAAATTAAAGGGTTTGTTTTTGGCGATGTAAATACCCGACGCCTTGTAATAGTTTAAATTTAATTTCCGCAATTTAAATTCCGCAACTATTAACTGTTAGATGTATGCTAATTAGGCTATGCGTGACAAGACTTATCTCTGAAATTAAAATCAACCCGTAGCTCACCATAACATGTGCAAAGATAACTTAACTGAATCCTGACACACTCGCACATGCCACTCCTAGGGTACGCCTCACTTGGTTGCCTCGACGTGGTCATCAAGTATAGAGTGTTTTAGAGGTCGCCCTCCTGTCTAAAGATCCAGTTGCCTCGAAACGGTTGCCTCGGATAAAAAAGGATCTACGACATTAGGGTTACCGCTAAGGCGTCCTACTATTGCTTTGGTGACCACATGTCCCTATAATCGAATTGACCCGAACAACTCCAACGACGGTGCTACCTACTTCTCAATAGTGGGATAGTACTGTCTAAAGGACATTTACACAGCTTAATTTCTTTTGAGTAGGTAGAGGTACTCAGGTACTTGCTCTTTCAAAACAAAATAACTTTTCGCACCTACACTTTCAAAAGGTTTTCAAACAAATATTTCATACACTCTTGAGGACTGATGCAAGAGTTACCTAGAAATTTTTCAAACGAAACTTTTTTCAAAAACCCACATACACTTGAAAAGCAAACAATTTTTTGAAAACATAAGAGCAAGTACCTAAGAGCCCGTGGATAACCACGGATAGAAAGGGTGCTAACACCTTCCCTTTCTATAAATCTACCTCCCGAACCGAGAGACATCTCGAAAAAGGAATTTTGCTGTGCTTTTGTCCTTTCCTTGTTGGAGAACATAAAAGACGGTGGCGACTCTTGCTTACCGCGACATTTCGCGAACCAGCATTAAAAAACAGTCAGTTCTATTTCCACCGATCACACACCCCCTCTTCAATATTTAAAATGGGCTAAAAGAATTCCATATGGGCCCTTTCTGATTTATATTGGGCCTCTAAACAACATGAGTTGCTTGTATACCTCCTTGATTTTATTGTATTGGGCTTTAAAAAAACTTGCTTATGGGCCAATTTGATAAATACAAACCCCCATTTTTTGTAAAACAAATGAGTTAACTTTTAATGGGCTTAAACACACCCCCTTCTTCATGAATCAAAACCAAACTGAATTGACCTTAAAAAAATGAATTATGTGGGATTTTTTCCAAAAAAAAACACAGTACATGGCCTACTTGTTTCAAAAATGCATACCTCCTCCTTATTATCTATACCCAGACCCAAAATGTCTTAGTGACCCATCAGATTTTGATGGTTCACTAAAGCAACACATGTAAGTACGAAGTGCGCCTAAGAGGGGGGGGGGGGGGGGTGAATTAGGTACTTTAAAAATTTTTGGTTTTAGTGATGATGGATATTATTTTTCTAGATTATGGTGATTTTATGAAAGAGTAAAGTGTAGAAAAATAAAGAGACACAAGCGATATATCCTGGTTCCCCTCACAGTCTGAGAGTACTCCAGCCCCTTTCAACATGAAAGAGATTTCCTTATTGTGGAAAACTTAAACAAGAACTACCCAAAACCAAGAAAAATCTTCTTGGACCAAGAACAATCCTCTTGGATTTTCACTATGTCAACAATGAGAACAATCCTCTCAAAGTGACTTTACTTGTATCCAACAATCCTGGAAAAACAAGATTTATAAAACCACTTAAACTTATTTCCAACAATCCTGAAAAATAAGCAAGTATATAGCAATATTTGATTTGAGTGAGTTTGAGTAGAAATGATCACTTTGAGTGATTTAATCAATGAATTGATCTTCTCTTCCAATGATAATAGTATACAGTGACTCGAGATATATAATGCTCAAAGTTTTCTGTTTAACAATATGTGAAAGTGTGCAGAAAACTTGTGTATGAAAATGTATAACAGCTTGAGTTTGATTTTTGAAAATTCAGAAAATATAATTGGAAGAGGTACTTAGAATGATTTTGAAAATGAGTATTTATATGTTCATAGAACCCTTTTAAAACATCATAAAGTTCTGTAAATGAATCATGAACAATTGCCAAGATTGAGTGAATGGTTTCCATGAAATGGTGTTATGAACAGGCATGTGTAAAGCTCTTGTTTTTCAAAATCGTGCAGCATGCAATCGATTTCACCCTTTATGTAAATGGATTGCACGGGGTTTCAACAGCTAGAAATTCAAATATTTTAAGTGTGCAATGGAATGCACAAGAGTGTAAATCGATTACATTTGAATTCAGTAGCAAAAATTGATTGAGTGCAATCGATTACATAAACATACAAATCGATTACACTTAGAAATAGTAGCAAATGTTTTGAAAAATTGAAGCATGCAATCGATTGCACTAATATGAAAATCGATTGCACTAATATGCAAATCGATTGCACTCAAGTGAAAAATGATTTTTTAGCTTAGAAAAACTTGAGTAAAGATTTTGGACAAAGTAAAATATTTCTTTTGACCATTGAGAATCTATGTCTTAAGTTCAAAGTAAGTATTATCATTATACCTTAAAATTTGCTAAGTGCTTGAACTGAAGACTTTTTCCACAGATGATTTTAGCTTGATCAATAATCTTTGCCTTCTTTGTCAATCATGGTTTGTCTTCATCAAAACAAAAGTGCATTTGAGAAGCTTGATTTTACATTCTCCTTCTTTTTGATGATGCCAAACGATCTTGCTTGATGCATTGTAATTTCCAGAAAGAGCTTCTCCCCCTAAGATGTATAACTCCCCCTTTGCATGAGAAGGTTGGAATCCTTTGAATTCGTTCATCTTGGTTGAAGAGTACCTTAAAAATTTAAGACTAAAAAATATACAAGCATAAAGTGCCACATCCTTCTCCCCCTTTGACATTATGAAAAAGAAGGGAAGGATGCTACAAAAATGGACAGTAATAAAGAAATATTATAAAAAATTAATTAATCATGCATCACAAATAGTCATAGACATAGTAACATAACGATTACAAAGAAATATAACAACAAACAAAATGTAGCATAGCTGAACAAGGACATAACAGAAAACAATAGACATAATAAAGTTGGACAGGACTTTATGGTTGATTCATGTCCCGGTTGTTATAGAACCAAGATCCTTGATTTGGAAATTATTGTTGTAGAGGAAGTTCTGTGTAATGTTGTGGAGGTGCAGCTGGATTATTTGGGTCATATGGTGGAATGTGAAGATGAGAGTAAAGGTAAGAAAATTGTTGATTCACATCTGTGCGGAAGTCACTAATTCGGGTTGTTGTAGAATCGTTGATAGCATTCCATTGGTTGTTGATGTTGGTATTCATGGAAGAAAATTGTTGAGACATGAAATCCATAAGATCTTGATTTCTTGGACCAGAGGGAGCAGTAGGTGGAGGAGGTACAACTTCACCACCTTCAACTTCTTGATCGTTTCCTTCATCACCGACCATATCTTCACCAATGTAAGTTATATTTTTTGTTTCCGGATTATAATGAACACCCATTCTTGAGTCCACATTTTTGATTGAAATCTTATGCAGATTTGGATCCATATTAACTTTCTCAAACCCAGCAAAATCAACTCCAAATTCTTCCATAATTAATGTAACAAAGTAAGCATATGGTAGAAATTTCGATTTTGCATCAACCCTCGGCAAATGAACCATTATGAGCCTTGCCCAATTAAAACTTATACCTTTCTTTCTTGCATAGATCAACTGCATTTCCAGGTCAGTCACGGTGCAGTGGTTTCCAGCTCGTGGAAACATAATATAGACAATGAAATAATGAAATAGTCGATCATCTATATAAAAGTTACCTGCACTCCATAAATCTCTAGAGGGAATCACTCCTCCTAGACCACAAATCCTTTTGGCACGGAATTCAGGTTCGCTTAATCTCCCAATGTTGTAGTAAAATTCCTTTTTCCTATAGTCATCCCATGCCTCGTTTTTAGGGTCGTACAAAGAGCTTCCAGTGTAGGGAATATGTAGAATCTCACCAACAATCTCAGGGATTAAAGAGATTCATGTACCCAACACATATGTCACCATCTTGCCTTTGTGAGGAGTTAAATTGCTGAAAAATACTCTTACCAGACCCGAATAATATGGACCAAATGATGAAATTAATGGTTCTAGTCCATAAGTAGTTAAATCATTTTGTCAAGAGAATCATTCCTGGGGAAAAGATGATAGCATACCATATTTAGGATTGGACACTATCTTTCTTTGAAAATCCTTTGTAAATCTTGCTTCTTGTTCTTCAGTGAGAGATGAGATTAATGGATTCTTAGAGGATGAACCAACCTTTTTCTTCCCTTTCTCTGAAGCTGACACCTTTCGTTTTTGCCTTGAAGCCATGGATGAGGTGTTTTAGGGTTTGAAGGGTTTTAGGTTTTTGAGAGGAAGATGTTTGATGAGCTGAAATTTGGATATGATTTGTGAGTAAATAAAAATGAGTGGGTTGTATTATATGTAATGAAGTTTAATTGAATTTTCAATAATAGAGATGAGCCTGGGAATATGAGAGAGAGAGAGGAATTCTGATCAACAAATATTTCTGTCATAAAAGCATGTTACAGTGGGTACAATCGATTTGCATACAGATGCAATCGATTTGCACATAAAATAGAAGCAAAATAAAACTGAAACGCACAGAGTGCAATCGATTTGCACTTATGGTGCAATCGATTTGCACTGAAACAGAAAGGTCAAAAATGAAAACACTCAGTGAGCAATCGATTTACAATATTGTGCAATAGATTTACATCAACCAAAAACGACCAAAAACATATTTTTCTTAAACTTAAACACCACTTAACATATATATTCACATATAACAAGGTTAAGACATGTATATAAAATCATAAAAAGGATATAAAGAACCTTATATGTCGTGTTCATCAAGAATGCCAAGCTCTCATCGAATCTTGTAAAACGGTTCTCTTGCCAAAGGTTTAGTGAAGATATCGGCAAGTTGATTATGGGTATCTACAAATGTTACCTCGACATCTCCTTGAAGTACATGATCATGAAGGAAATGATGTCATATATCTATGTGTTTGGTTCTTGAATGCATGACCGGATTCTTCGTAATGTTTATTGCACTTGTATTGTTGCACCATAGAGGAATGCATCCTAGGTCGAGTCCGTAGTCACGAAGTTGTTGTTTGAGCCACAAAATTTGAGCGCAACTACTACCCGCTACAATATATTCTGCTTCGGACGTGCTGAGAGTAATGCATGCTTGTTTCTTGCAGGCCCACGATACTAATGCATTTCCAAGGATGTGACAAGTACCACTTGTACTTTTTCTATCAGTTTTACAACCTGCATGATCCGCGTCAGAATACCATAATCCAAAATTTGTTGTTCCTTTGAGATACTTCATGATCCCATGAGATGATATTCCTTTGGATTTGCTTGAAAACGAGCACATAGACAAACACTAAACATTATGTCAGGACGACTTACCGTCAGATATAATAAGGAGCCAATCATACCTCAATACTTTGTAATATCGATGGAAACACCTGATTCATCTTGATCAACATATGTACCAGAACCCATTGGTGTAGACATTGCCTTACAGTTATCCATGTCAAATCTTTTTAAGAGTTCCTTGAAATACTTGGATTAGTTGATGAAGATGCCATCTTTAATTGTTTGATTTGAAGTCCAAGAAAATAATTCATTTTACCCATCACGGACATCTCAAATTCTCCTTGCATCATTACTAAAAGTTCTTCACACATTTCTTTGTTTGAAGAGATGAAAATGATATCGTCAACATAGACTTGAACTAGCAGATTGTCACCTTTGATTTTCTTGATAAACAATGTCTTGTCAATCTTACCCTTTTTAAAATCTTTTTCGCATAGGAAGTTGCTTAGAAGATCATACCATGCCCTTGGTGCTTGTTTCAAACCATTGAGAGCTTTTCTCAATTTAAAAACATGATTTGGATTCTTAAAATATTCGAACCCCGGGGGTTTCTTAACGTAGACTTCTTCATTGATATATTCATTCAAGAATGCGCTTTTGACATCCATTTGGAAAAGCTGAAAATTTAATGAGCAAGCATAGGTAAGTAAGAGATGAATAGCTTCTAACCTTACAACCGGAGTGAAAGTTTCTTCAAAATCTATTCCTTCTTATTAATTGTAGCCTTGTGCTACCAACCTTGCTTTGTTTCGAACAATTATTCCATTTTCGTCAAGTTTGTTTTTAAACACCCATCTTGTTCAAATAATGTGTTTGTTGCTTGGCCTAGGGACAAGTTCCCAAACTTGATTCTTTCAAATTGATTTAATTCTTCTTGCATAACAATAATTCATTGGTCATTTCCTAAGGCTTCATCAACTTTGGAAGGTTCAATTTGAGAGACAAACGCCATGTTTAGACAAGCATCTTTGAGATTTAGTCTTGTTGTCACACCTTGACTTATATCACCAACTACTTTATCAATAGGATGATCTCTATGAGTTCTCCATTCTTTTGGTATATCATTGAAATTTGATTCTTGTTGGGATGATTCTTCTTGTTGAATTGGTTGATCTTTGGAAGTATTTTCTTGAGGACCTTCTAGTATTTCATCATCATCATTACAAACAATAGTATCCTCCTTGGAGGGGTTAGTTTCATCAAAATATACATGCATTGATTCTTCAATTGTTAAAGTTCTTTTGTTATAGATTCTATATGCCTTACTAGAAAGAGAGTAGCCAAGAAAAATACCTTCATCGGATTTTTCATCAAACTTACCAAGGTTATCTTTGTTGTTGTTTAAGACAAAGCATTTGCAACCGAAAATGTGAAAGAAAGCAATGTTTGGTTTTCTCCCTTTGAAGAGTTCATATGGAGTTTTCTTCAAGATCGGTCTTATTTTAACTCTATTGCTAAAAAAACATGTCGTGCTTACCGCATCCGCCCAGAAATATTTTGGAAGGTTTGAATCGCTAAGCATTGTTCTTGCAAGTTCTACAAGATACCTATTCTTTCTTTCCACCACTCCGTTTTGTTAAGGAGTCCTTGGTTCCGAGAAGTTGTGAGATATTCCATGTTCTCCAAAAAATTCTTCAAATAGAGCATTTTGAAATTCTCCGCCATGATCACTTCTTATGGAGGCAATTGTTAGAGACTTCTCATTCTGAATTTGTTTAGAATACTTATTGAACGCCTTGAATGCATCACTTTTATGCACTAAAATGAATGTCCAAGTATATCTAGAGAAATCGTCAACAATAACCAAAGCATATACATTACCTCCGAAACTTCTTGTTCTTGATGGACCAAATAAGTCCATATGTAACAATTGTAGTGGCCTTGTAGTAGACACCACATTCTTCGATTTGAAAGTTGATTTTGTTTGTTTCCCTTTTTGACAAGCATCACAAAGTCTATCTTTGTCGAAATTTCTCTTAGGCAACCAATTGACAAGATCGTGCTTGATTAGTTTATTCAAGTGTTCCATGTGAATATGAGCAATTCTTTTGTGCCACAACCATGAATCATCGTTGTTCGCCATGAGACATTTTACCTTCAAATATGGATCATCAAGGGAAATCATGAATATATTATTGATTCTTTTACCTTTAAGTATAACCTCATGTGTGACTTCGTCTTCTATCAAGCATTCATCCTTGGTGAACTTGATCTTGAAGCCTTTGTCACAAAGTTGGCTAATACTAAGAAGATTGTGCTTTAGTCCTTCAACATAAAGAACATCTTCAATGGATGTGGAAGGTGGAGCACCAATTTTGCCTTTGCCAAGAATTCTTCCCTTATTATTGTCTCCATAAGTGACAAAACCCTTGGCCTTTAGAGCTAGATTTGAAAATTGGTTCATGTCTCCCGTCATATGCTTTGAACAACCACTATCAAGATACCAAAGATTGCATGTGGTCTTCAAGCATACTTGCAAAACAAATTATGCTTTGTTAGGTACCCAAGTTGCTTTGGGTTCTTCATAATTAGTGCCTTTCTTTACCCACACATAATGCCCACTTGTCACACTGAAGTTTCTAACATAGCAAGCATTACGTGTATGGCCTTTAATACCACAATAGAAACAAGTAGGTTCAAAGTTACTTATATATCTAGAAGGATAAGATTTCTTCTTAGGAAATGTTTTCTTTTTGGGATAGTGATGAACCATTTTAGGTTTGTTTACTTTCTCTTTGGATGATTGATCACTAGCCTCAACAGAGATAGCTTTATTAGAACTTGGTTTTGAAAACTTTGAATATCCAAGTCCACTTTTATCATTGGAGTATCTTTGTTGGCTAAGAACATCTTCTAATCCAATTTGGTCTTTTTCATATCTTTCAATGACTCTTTTTAATTGGACAATTTGGAAAGAGAGTGATTCACAATTTTTGCATACAAAATTTTGTTTTTGTTCATCACTTAATTTTTGTTTTTCTTATTTGAAATATTTTTCCATAGATTCACATTTTTCTTCTAAAGATGAAATTTGTTTCTTTTGAGATGAAATAGTTTTATATAGAATTTTGCATTCATTTAATAGTTCATCTATAGCAGCTTGTGCATCACTATCAAAAAGAGAAAATTCATTACTAACCTTATTGTCTTCATTATCGTAATGGTGTGAGGCCATCAATGCTATATTTTCACTCTCATCACTATCGGAATCAGATGAAGAACTTATTTCATTATCCTCCCATGCAACATAGGCCTTTTTGTTCTTGAATCCCTTTTTGCTTTTGTATCCACCTTTCTTGGAGAGTTTTGGACAATCCAGCTTGATATGACCTTTCTTACCACATCCATAACATGTGACTTCTTGTGTTGATGTGGAAGCTTCCTTTTTCTTGAATTGTTTCTTTCCTTTTGAATGAGAAAAGGATTTTTCATTTCTACCAAAGAACCTACCATGCCTTTTAACAAGAAGCATGAAATTTTCATCTTCTTCCGGATTGTCTTCCTTTTCAACTTCCTTGGGATATATCTTTAAAGCAATATTCTTTGATTTATTCTCTTGATTTTCATGTTTTTCAAGTCTTCCGAGTTCCTTTTCATATTCTTGAAGTTTCCCAAACAACGTTGCGGAAGTTATTGAGGAGAGACTTTTCTTTTCTGAAATTGCCATTACCTTTGGTTGCCATTCCCTAATTAAGGACCTAAGTACTTTCAGATTTAGTTCATCATTTGTCAAAGTCTTACCAAGAGTACTTAGATGATTTGTCAAGTGCACGAATCTCTTTTGTAGGTCAAGGATGGTTTCTCCGGGCTGCATTCGAAATAATTTGTACTCTTGACTCAAGGTATTTAGTCTTGATATTTTAACTTCAACAGTTCCTTCATGAGTTTGTACCAAGGTATCTCATATTTCTTTCGTTGTTTTGCATGCCGAGACACAGAAGAATTCATCCATGCTAAATGCACCTTGAAGAAGATTTATTGCCTTTTTATCATAGACAACCTTCTTCTTATCATCTTTGTCCCATACAGCTTTAGGCTTTGATGATCCAGCACCATTGATTACTGTTATAGGGATAAAAGGACCATTATCGACGACATCCCATATTTCTTCTCCTTGTGGTTCTAGATATGCCTTCATGCGTATTTTCCAGAAGTCAAAATATTCACCACAAAAGAGATGAGGCTTGTTGTTACTACCACCATCTCTGAAAACGAGATTTTGATTTGTGGAAGCCATTCTGGATCTTTTAGGAACAGGTTACCTATAACCTGCTCTGATGCCAATTGTAAGTACGAAGTGCGCCTAAGCGGGGGGAGGGGGGGTGAATTAGGTAGTTTAAAAATTTATAGTTTTAGTGATGATGGATATTATTTTTCTAGATTATGGTGAGTTTATGAAAGAGTAAAGTGTAGAAAAATAAAGAGACACAAGCGATATATCCCGGTTCCCCTCACAGTCTGAGAGTACTCTAGCCCCCTTTCAACATGAAAGAGATTTCCTTATTGTGGCAAACTTAAACAAGAACTACCCAAAACCAAGAACAATCCTCTTGGACCAAGAACAATCCTCTTGGATTTTCACTATGTCAACAATGAGAACAATCCTCTCAAAGTGACTTTACTTGTGTCCAACAATCCTGGAAAAACAAGATTTATAAAACCACTTAAACTTATTTCCAACAATCCTACAAAATAAGCAAGTATATAGCAATATTTGATTTGAGTGAGTTTGAGTAGAAATGATCAGTTTGAGTGATTTAATAAATGAATTGATCTTCTCTTACAATTATAATATTATACAATGACTCAAGATATATAATGCTCAAAGTTTTCTGTTTAACAATATGTGAAAGTGTACAGAAAACTTGTGTATGAAAATGTATAACAGCTTGAGTTTGATTTTGAAAATGATTATTTATATGTTCATAGCACCCTTTTGAAACAGCATAGTGTTCTGTAAATGAATCATGAACAATTTCCAAGATCGAGTGAAATGTTTCCATGAAATGGTGTTATCAACGGGCATGTGTAAAGCTGTTGTTTTTCAAAATCGTGCATCATGCAATCGATTGCACCCTTTGTGTAAATCGATTGCACGGGGTTTCAACATTTAGAAATTCAAATATTTTGAGTGTGTAATCGATTGCACAAGAGTGTAAATCGATTGCAGTTGAAGTCAGTAGCAAAAATTGATTGAGTGCAATCGATTGCACAAACATGCAAATCGGTTACACTTAGAAACATTAGCAAATGTTTTGAAAAATTGAAGCATGCAATCGATTGCACTAATATAAAAATTGATTACACTCAAGTGAAAAATTATTTTTTAGCTTAGAAAAACTTGAGTAAAGATTTTCGACAAAGTAAAATATTTCTTTTGACCATTGAGCATCTATGTCTTAAGTTCAAAGTAAGTATTATCATTATACCTTGAAATTTGCTAAGTGCTTGAACTGAAGACTTTATCCCCAGATGCTTTTAGCTTGATCAATAATCTTTTCCTTCTTTGTCAATCATGGATTGTGTTCATAAAAACAAAAGTGCATTCGAGAAGCTTGATTTTACAACATACCCCTTTTTTAACATTTAAACCCCCTTTATAAAATAATACTCAAACAAATTTAAATATTGTGACTAATAATTAGAAACAAAGTAATAATACGACTATCAAATTGATAGGACAAATTTGGGGTATGACAGTTGCCCTTATTTAATTACCTTTCGATTGAACAGTGTGAGAATACGCAAGTCTCGCACATTTGATCAAAAAATTATTAAATATTGGAAGACCTAAAGATTTTTCTAAGAGATTATAAGGATACATTGTACACCGTTCCCATGAGTATGAAGAACAAGCATATATGATGATGTATCATCTTACCAGCATTTGAACCAAAGTTAATTTGACTTAGATATGACAACACGGATAACCCATCAATATCTAAGAAGAGATCGTTTGCATATTTACCATAACCTAGGAGACAAAATAATACAAGTTTTGCAAAGTTTGTTTACTAATGCTTGGAGACTAATATATTAGTTTTGATTTGATTTTGTTTATCCAACGCAACCTAGGGGATGAATAAAACAAAGTCTGATAACATATTATTGAATGGAGACTGATGCAATGGATTATGCAGATTTATCTGCATATCTATCACAACTTGGGGATAGATATTTGAAAAGAGTTTGATAACTACATTGTTGCATGGAGACTGAGGCAATGAGTTATATCGAGAAAGGAACTTGATAATGACATTGCTACCTGGAGACTGATGCAATGGATTATATCACAAAAAATTTTGATAACAACATTGCTACATAGAGACCGATGCAATGGAAAAGTCTGATAATAGCATTGCTACATGGAGACTAATGCAATAGAAAAAGTTTGATAATAACATCGTTGCATGGAACTGATGCAATAGGTTGAATTGAAATTTTTTCACATTGCTGCATAGAGCCTGACACAATGAGCTATATTGAAAAGGAGGAAACACATTGTTGCATGGAGCCGGACATAATTGGTTATATTGCAGAAAAAAGTTTGATAATAACATTGCTGCATGGGGACTAATGCAATGGATTATATTGTAGATAAAGAAACACATCGCTGCATGGAGACTTACACAACATAAATAGTTTGATAATAACATCGCTGCATGGAGACTGACGTAATGAGTTGAATTGCAGATTTCGCACATTGGTGCATGGAGCCTGACACAATGAGCTAAATTGCGAAGGAGGAAACACATTGCTGCATGGAGTCCGACACAATGGGTTATATTGCAAAATAGTTTGATAATAACATTGCTGCATGGAGACTAATGCAATGGATTATATTGTAAAGAAGGAAACAAATTGTTGCTTGGTGACTGACGCAATGAGTTGAATTGCAGATTTCGCACATTGCTGCAAGGAGCCTGACGCAACGACCTATATCGCAAAGAAGGAAACAAATTGCTGCATGGAGACTGACGCAATAAGTTGAATTGCATATTTCATACATTGTTGCATGGAGCCTAACGCAATGAGCTATATCGCAAAGAAGGAAACAAATTGTTGCATGGAGATTGATGTAATGAGTTGAATTACAGATTTCGCACATTGCTGCATGAAGCCTGACGTAATGAGCTATATCGTAAAGAAGGAAACAAATTGTTTCATGGAGGATGACGCAATGGGTTGAATTGTAGATTTCTCACATTCATGCGTGGAGCCTGACACAATGAGCTATATCACAAAGAAGGAAACAAATTTCTGCATGGAGACTAGCGCAATAAGTTAAATATAGAGGAAGTTGTTTTGATGATCCAAATCTTAGATAACTAAATCAGAGATGAGATCAGATTTTTGCCATTTATATTTGTTTGTAACCAAGGTAATAAACTGATGGAAGGCCCAAAGATATTAGCTCCGCCCAAAGTATGTTTTGAGAAATGCCATGTGTGATGTATGTGCATGATGTCTTAGATATGGAACCCAGAGTGTATATGCAATGAACGTGTGTGTATGCCCCGAAATGTTATGGAAAATGTTTTTGGTATTCTCTATTTTTAAACCATTAGTTTTGAGTTACCAATTCCCCAACATGATGAATTGGTGCGAACATGATGAAGAGTGACTTGATATTTATATCATAGGCATAAGCGTAGGTGTGGATGTATACATGGATGAAAGTGTAGACATGGACATAGGCGTGGGTGTGGAAATAGGTGTGGATCTTCTTTCGATGTGTTTTCTAACCAGAATAAACTTTTATGCTTTATCATATGCTCTTTGGTGTTTTTGTATGTTAGATGCACCAAATGTTGTGAATGACCTTGAGATTTTGATATAGTTATGTGTACGTCATGCTTGATATGAGGCTTTTTAATAGGAAATCTACTGCCAAGATTTCAAGGAATCTAATGCCGAGATTCTGTCGAGAAAATATCTTTTGCCGAGGTCTTCTGGGAAATCAACTGTCGAGATTTACCAGGGGAATCTACTGCTAAGATTCAATTGAGAATCATCTTCTGCCGAGGTCTTCTTGAAAATCATCTACCGAGATTAACCAGGAGAATCTACTTACGAGATTCGATTATGAACTACCTTCTACCGAGGTCTTCTAGATAATCATCTGCCAGGATCAACCAGGGGAATCTACTGCCAAGATTTTGTCGAGAAAATACCTTTTTCCGAGGTCTTATGGGAAATCAAATGTCGAGATTTACCCAGGAGAATCTACTGCCGAGATTCTATTGAGAAATTACCTTCTTCCGAGGTCTTCTAGATAATCAGCTACCGAGATTAACCATGAGAATCTACTGCCGAGATTTTGCATAGAATTACCTTCTATCGAGGTCTTCTGGATAATCAACTGTCGAGATTAACCAGAGGAATTTATTGTCGAGATTCAACGTAGAATTATAACTTGTTTTGACAATGATGATTGTCTTCACATGAAACATGGTTTTATGCTATGCATTTATATTTGATTGATGCATGAAATGTAATGATTGATTGATGCATGTAATGACTGATTTGGATATGTATCGATGGATGTTGGATCTTTAAAAGAGAATGCATAATTGGGCTTCTCTTTTTTTTGAGATGTGCTCCATCCATGTTGTCGGAATTTGTCAGATGGGTGAGATGACAAGTATAACTTGATTCTAGATCGAAGAGCCCGAATGCATGATTTATACAGCTTTATGCTTTATGATTATGACTCGAATGGTTTTTTGAATGGTTCCCCATTGATGGCTCGTGGATGATTAAAGCGTAGAGGTTTGCCTATGCAACAAGGTTGCTTGTGACATGGTGGTTGAATGTTGTGCTATCATGATTTCCCGACACTCTATTTAAACTCAAAATTTCCTGATGTAAGAGAAAGATCCGATGGATATTGTGAAAGTACATAGAGAGCTTGCCACTATGTGGACCGTCCTTTCCTTATTTGTTGGCAGGGCCTTGGAGGAGATTTTAATTGATATGAACTTGGAAACAATTTGATCATAATGTGAATGATCCCGCTATTTTGTATTATTCCCCTGATTAAAAGACTCTTGAAAATGCTTGCTTTAATGAACCATTTTGAATCGACTCCTTTTGATCGAGCCTTGCAGTGGTTTACCCCACCATTAAAATTTTGAAAGATGTCTCCTTGATTAACTGACCCTTGGAATGATTTTCGATTGATGAAGCATTTAGAACCGGCTTCTGAGTCTTGCAATGGTCTACCCTAACATTCAAATTTTGAAAGATGTTCCCTTCAATCTCCAGGATCTGGAGGAAGTACCCTCAGAAAAAACTCATACCTCACCATGAACTTGCCATAGATTTCACCAAGTATTCGAAGCTTGAAAAGTTTGTACTTGAAGTTGCTTGAAGGGTGGATTTGGACCCTATGTGCAGTAGGATGAACTTGGTACGTACTACCCCAACATTTAAATCTTGGTAGGTTGCCCCTGATTATCAATGCCTTGAGAGGTTTTTTAGAACAAGGAAACTGAGCCATACCCTGTTGTGATAGGATTTGATTAAGGAATGCCCCTTCGAAAGGTATGCCCCTGATTGAATAATGCTTTGAAATTTGATCTGAGTTGATTGAATCTCAGACTGATCACCCCTTGTCAATAGTATCTTCATGTGTGTGATACGGTGGGAGAACCGACTGATATACTGGTTTTGCATTTGTATTCGCAAATGTTACGATAAGCAAGAGTTGCCACCGACTTTTCTTTTATCCAACAAAGGAAAGGGTGAAAACAACAGAAAAAGACCTTTTGAGATTTATTTCTGAGTAAGGGGGTAGATTATGGAAAGGGAATGTGTTATCACCCTTTCCATCCATAGTTATCTACAGGCTCTTAGATGCTAGCTCATTTGGAAATACCTTGTGTTTGTGTGTTTGAAAAAAAAGTATTTTGAAAATACGCCTTGGTACGGTAAACTTTGTAATGTTTCTCGTATTGTTGAGAACGTATACAAAGTGTCTTTGAAAATGTTTTTGGAAAGGAGTGTATGTGTGGAAAATGTTTTGTTTTGAGCAAGCATCTAAGAACTATCTACCTACTCGAAAAGGTTTGTTCTTTTCCTCTTTTCCTTTAGACAGTGCTATCCTACTATTAGTGAGTAGGTAGCCCTATCATTGGATGTTTGAGGGACAATTGAAGGGTCATCGTTACAATCACAAAGGAAATTGGGCAAGATACTTTAGTAACCACCCTAGGATTTCAAGATCATACCGAGGCAACATCGAGAGGGTCATTTTTGTGAACTTTAAACCGGAGGGTAGCCACTAAAATCTCTCACGTTTCGAGAGTTGTGACTGTTTTATTTCGAAGGCAACCAAAGTGGGGGTACCCTAGAGGTGCGTGTGTGAGAGGTCAATGTGTTTCAGTTATTTATCTTAATGTTAGGTTTGCTAACGTTTTTTGTTTTAAATTTCTTACCAAGAAGTTCTATTACCATGTATCTAAGCAGTTAATATATGTACAAGAATTTAAAGTGCGAAATTTAAAACCTAACTATTACATGGCTTCGGAGAGGGGGGATTTATAAGTCCAAAATTGGGGGGATAAAAGCAGTGAATGTCCTAGTTTTTAATTATTACAAACCAAGAAGTAGGTACAATAATAAGAAAGAGTAATAATAATGCGAAAGTACTAAACGCGCGCGAATTAGAAAGAACGTCTAAAACCCTAAAAAATTCTAAGTAAAAGAAAATTATTTTTGTTGTTTTTGTTTATTTGAGGAAAATATTAAATTAAATTAAATCTAATTAATTAAAACAAGAAAGAAAAGAAAATTATTAACTAAAAATAATTCTAAAACAAACCTAATATTTTTGGCATTTTTTATTTACGAAAAGAATTGAAAGCAATTAAATCCTAAGTCTATTGATTTTAAATTAAGGAAATAAGTTAAAATAATTAACTAAATTAAAATACTAAAATTATGTTAAATAAAAAAACCTAAATCTGAATTTTTATGTTTTTTTTCTTCTGATTTTATGATTAAATAAAAAATGGTTTTAAAAAAAAGCAAATATAAAATAAATAAATAATAAACTAAATAAATAATTAAAAAAATAATTAGAAAAGAGTTGGCCTAATGTTCAAAGAAAAAGGGGGTGAGATTTGAAATTTGTAAGGCCCAAATCAGGGAGCCCAAAGTTGCGCCTGATCCTATGTTGCTGGCCCTTTGAGGGTTCATGGTGAGGCACACATCTGAGGCCTTCAGATCTGGATCAGATGGTGATGATTTGATGGTATATGGTGTGCGCATGGGGCCTGGGAGCACTGGATCTGCAAGAAACATATTAGAAAAAATAAATATCCAGACCTGGGCATCGAACCCAGGTCCTTCCCTATTGCACGCGCCTGTCTCACCACTCAGCCAACTGTCATTCATTTATACAAACAACAAAATAATAATATATGTGAAACCAAGTCAAAAATATATTTGAATAAGAAAACGCACGCAGTGGCTGAATGGATCAATAGGAGTGTGACGTTTGGGAAAACAGATTCATCCCATCAAAGTTAACTCTCTGGTTGTCTTCTCCGGTGGGCTAAAAAATGAACCTGCAAAAATAACAAAATTCAAGGATTAAAACCTACCCTGCCCCCTTAAAATTTCCCTCTGATTCCAAATATGAGGTTATTTTGGGCTAAAAGTCCATGGATTATGAATTGTGAAGCTTCCAGTTTGTGATGCCCTAACTATGGCATCACACGATTCAGGCATCAAAGCTCTCATGCTATACGTCCCACCCGCTCTAATGGACATGTTGATACAAATCAAACCATTTGCAACATCAATAATGCATAAATCTAAAGTTTTAGATATAGCAAACCTTGTTTGACCAGTGACACACGATCCGGTTGTTTGGGGATGCTACGAGCTTTGAAAATGGCAGGGATAGACTCCTGGTGTCTTCAGGAACGGTAATGAAGTCTTAAGATTGGAACGAGGGAAGCTGGAAATGTGCTTTTGGATTTTTACAACTTTGGAGATTTTTTGAGAAATTTTGGTATGGCTTGCTTAGGCTATTTGAGCGTATATTCTTGGCCTGCCTTGCTCTAGTATATATAGAGGAGTGAGGAGAGTAAACAAACGCGGAAAGAAATTGTCACATTAAGCCAAGGTTTAAACACCAAAATCAAAATTTGAAAAATTTCCTTATTTGAGAGATTTTTTCCAAATATGTTTTTGCAATGAATATGGACAGTCTTGCACGAATTCATGGGCCAAAGGCTGACCCAACACACTAGCCCATATGTCCAAACCATTGACCTATTATTTTATGCATTTTATTTTGTATTTATTTAATTTTAAATTAAATAAAAGTCAAAATAAATGCAAATAAAATCAAATCCATGAAAAAATGGACTTAGAGATCCTTCATAAGGTCATGAAGAAGTTTGAAGTTCAAAAAGTTAAGCCATTGACCTAAAATTTCAAAATTGCATGTTTTGCATTTTATGGATTTGACCAAAATTTCCCAACTTATGCAAACCATAACTTGCTCAATTTTTAACCTTTAAAGATGATCTTAGACTTTTTGGAAATCCCAGGGTGTCTTATTCAATCTCTCTTTTTATCAATTTTGCATTTGAATACTTTTTCTTGATGTAAATGGTCTTGACAAAAAGTGTCTTTTATTGACTTTCTGAAAGTGACATGTAATGTATGAGCTTATATCTTCCAAATGATGCACTTCTAGGAAGTGAGGGAAAAATAAAGGTTGCAGGGACTTGAATTTTCTTCATAACGAGCTTTGGTTGGGGCAAAATGGATGAATCATGTGAAATTTATGCATGGTCAAAGTTCAGTTGACTTTTCCCAAAGAAACCCTAATTTAGAAATTCTTGATTTTTGATAAATTAAGAGCACTCTTTGAGGAATCATGATCAACCCTTGATCAAATGATTGATATCACTTCAAAATGTTGGTGTTGACCAAAAATCTTGAAGCTTGATTGTATATTGGTCACAGCTGAATTTTGACCTAGTACAGTTGATTTCCAAGCATTTGAGTAATTAACTGAGCAAACTTGTAGTGCAAGGCATGAAACTTGGCATGAACATTCTTGAGGACATATTAGGGACCATGGAAATATCTTGAAGCCTTTGCAACCCAAAATTCTTTGTGATAAGTGAAACCCTAGTTGGAAGTGCATTGCTTTGGAGGAAAATTTGTCTGGCCAATTCTTGGTCAACCTTGAGCAAATGAGGACCTCAATGAGCATGTCTTAAGTAAAATGGGAAGGAAAATTTTGGGGTACAACAGATGCCCCTGTTCAATCTTCTTAGACCTGAGGATTTAGATTGGCTTGCCTGCCTTTCGTGATCTGAAGGTGGAAGATGATTGAACACTAGAGTGCCCAGAAATTTGCACTCACCTGTGTGTAAAGTGACGTTGTTAGTTGATGATATCGGGAATAGGCTTACAGATGCCATTTGGAGAATATGACGGAGGTTCGTCGGAGATGGGCTTGTAGATGCCATCTAAAATAAGTGTTGACTTTGAACTGGAAGAAGTATCAGAATAAATCTTTGGTCGATTTACCCTGAGCCATAAGAGGTCTTTTATGGGGAATCTTGTTCTTGTTGTTTAATAAGGACCCTGCTGAGGAATGCTGATTTCTATTTGGGGAATAGAGTCTAGGAGCTTTAGTTGTCCATTGCTCTATTGGGGAGTTATCTCTGACTGGGGAGATGAAAATTAGCTGTTATTTGGTCGAAATCCAGGCTTTACAGTAACTTGCTGAGAATAATAAATTTGACTGTTATCTGGTCGTATTCTAGGCTTCATAGCGACTTATTGGGAAATCTGAAATTAACTGTTATCTGGTCAGTTTCCATGCTTCGCAGTAACTTGCTTAATGTTAAACTGTTATCTGGTCAAATTCCAAGCTTCGCAGTAACTTAGATGAAAGGATGAAGCAAATTGTTATTTGGTCGGATTCCAGGCTTCACAACAACTTACTGAAATTAATTTGTTATCTGGTCGGATCCAGGATTCACATTAATTGAAGAAGTTAAACAGTTATCTGGTTATATTCCAGGCTTTGCAGCAACTTAAACTGTTATCTGGTCAAAATCCAGGCTTCACAGTAGCTTGAACTGTTATCTGGTCGAATTCCAGGCTTCATAGTGTTTGAACTGTTATCTGGTCGAAATCCAGGCTTCACAGTAGCTTGAACTATTATCTGGTCAAAATCCAGGCTTCACGGTGTTTTGAACTTGTTATCTCAAATAGTTGCCGTGTCTTGTTTCAGGAATTAATCTGGAATTGTTGAAAATTGTTGATGATATTCGTCTGTTGATCTTTCCTGAAAAGGTAAAGAGTTAGTTGTATGCAATGTCATGATGCATGAAATGCATTGGGTAATGATGTTCTCAAAAATAAATGAGGTTGCTATATGCATTTTGTATGTATATACTATGACGTTTATAAAATGATGTATGCCTGCAATATGTGAATGTATCAGTTGTTCTTTGCAGTGTCGTTAGAATGTGGAAAATAAATCCTTTACTGCTGCTGGGGATGAAGAATGTAGTTGAAGTTACATTTGTTGGGAGATGGATTTTCGTAACCAGAGAAATAAACTCCGTTGGGGAAAAAACTTCGTAAACTATTTTGGGGATTTTATGAAACCCTATTGGGGAACCTAAGAAACTTATGGACCATGCTTGAGGAAAGCCCTGAGATGCTGGAGAGATGATTGAAACTCTTGATCTGTTTAAGAAATGTCGGAATATCTGAAATCATTAGGCTATACACTGAAGATATGGCGGTGACTTTGTGGGAGGACGTCTCTGTCTCTGCACCTACTGAGGAATGTACCCTTATTGATGATGAATTTTGTGAAAGTGATCCCCTAGGGGTGTTCTGTGGGGATTTACATATGACTTTTCGACATTGTCCTGATTCTTAAAGCCCTTAGCAACTATATTTCTGTTTTTATGCGTGTATTTGTAAACGGTAATCACAGTCAAATGCATATATTCAAAAATAATCATTGGATGTTTTTGCAAACAAAACACAAAAATAAAAAACAAGTAGTTTTGCACTTTCAACGAGATAATTTTGTATTAATTTGAAGAAATTTGCCTACAACGGGCGTCTTTGTACAAGGAGACGAACATCCTAATAAGAGAATGTCGTCGTAACAATGAAAACTATACAGAGTGGTATACAAAGAGAAACAACTATGTGAAATAATCCCATTGGGTTTCAATTCTACTATTGCCTTTATATCTTTGAGTGTCTCATCACTTTGCTGCTAGGCAGAAGCTGACTGGATTGATTCGTACCATTCGAACTTGTTAATTTGATAATGAAGTCTGGATATAAGGTGATCCAACGGGACATAGTCGTACACTTTTAATCCCTAATTTTTTCCTGGACCGCCTTTTCAGGTCATCAGTCCACCAAGATACCCTTTTTTGCCCAAGCCTCCTTTTCAGGTTTTCGACTTGCCGGGTGTAAAGATTATATATATATATATATATATATATATATATATATATATATATATATATATATATATATATATATATATATATATATATATATATATATATATATATATATATATATATCCCTAATTTTTGCCCGAACCCTTTTGGTTCTCTGGGATGCCCTTATTTTTGCCTAGGCCAGTCAACCTAGCGGGTCTCTTTTCATGTGTAGCATCTTTTAACTATGTCCATGTTTGCTTGGTGCAGAAGGTCGTCACCGTCCATAGTGGCTAATATCATAGCTCCACCAGAAAATATGTTCTTAATTATAAACGGCCCTTCGTATGTAGGAGTCCACTTGACCCTGGGATCACCTTATGGCAGGATGATGCGCTTGATTACCAGGTCACCAACATGATATACCTGACGTCTAACCTTCTTGTTAAAAGCTTTGATCATACATTTCTGGTACATCTAACCATGAAAAACAGCCGCGAGCCTCTTCTCATCAATTAGGTTCAATTGGTCAATTCGAGTCTGAGTCTATTCGTCTTTGTTTAAACCTGCATCCTTCATGATTCTCAAAGAAGGGATATGGACTTCAATAGGTAAGACAACTTCCATACCATATACGAGATAAAAGGGGGTTGCCCCTTTTGACGTGTGCACTGAGGTACGACAACCATGAAGATAAAATGGTAACATCTGGTTCCAGTCTTTATATGTCATTGTCATCTTCTGTATGATCTTTTTGATATTCTTATTGGCAGCTTCCACAACACCATTCATCTTCGGCCGATAAGGAGAAGAGTTATGATGATGGATCTTGAATTGCGTACAGAGCTCAGTGATCATAGTATTGTTGAGGTTAGTATTTTTATCTATGAGAATTATTTCTGGGATACCATACCGACAGATAAGATTATGTTTGATGATATGTGCCACGGCGTTCTTAGTAACAGAAGCGAATGAGGCTGCCTCTACCCACTTCGTGAAGTAATCAACGACAACGAGGATGAAATGGTGTCCATTGGAAGCGGTAGGTCTAATCTCTCCGATCATATCAATGCCCCACATTGCAAATGGACAAGGAGCAGTCAAGACATTTAACAGAACCGGAGGCACATGTACTTTGTCAGCATATATTTGGTATTTGTGTCAAGTTCGGGAGTGATGATGACAATATGCTCCCGTAGTGGACCAATAGTATTATGCCCGTAGGATATTTTTAGCCATTGTATGCCCACTGGAATGGGTGCCAAAGGTACCTTCGTGCATATCTTCTATAATTTTCTCCACTTCTCTCTTATCCATGCACTACAGTAAGGTGGAATCATGGTTTCGCTTGTAGAGAACTATGTTACTCAGGAAGAACTTGGTAGAGAATCTTCTTAGAAACTTTTTGTCATTGATGGACGCTCCCTCCGGGTACTCTTGAGCTTCGAGATACCTTTTCACCTCGTGGAACCAAGGCTTTTCTTCTACTCCCTCAACATCAATCTCATAACAGTGGGCCGATTCGTCTAATCTTTCGATGGTGATATAAGGAGCTTCATTATCCCACCTGACTTTAAACATGGATGACATGGTGGCTAGTGTGTCTGCTAACTGATTTTCTTCTCATGGAATATGTTCAAATGTAATCTCTTCAAAGTATGGAATCAATGTCAAAACATGCTCTCGGTAAGGGATGAGATTAGGATGCTTTGTGTCTCATTCTCCTTTGATCTGACTGACTACCAGGGCCGATTCTCCATATACGCTCAATGTTGTACCCCAAAATTTTCCCTCTCATTTTTCAAGGCCTTTCTCGCAAGGATTCTCAAGGTTCAAGCTTGCACAAGTACATTGGGATTTTCCAGTACCAAGATTAAAATGAAACTGTCAAAAAGGGAGAAAACAAATAAAAATAATATTTTTGACAAATTTGGAGAAAAACAAGTGTTCTTCGATTCATCTCCTTCGATTGGCCTTTTGGCCTCTTTCGATGCAAGTTTGGCTTGCATCCTTCGACTGGGCGTGGGCCTCTGACACGTTGGTTTGGAGTCACAAGGCAAAAAGCCTCCTGTAGCCTCCTTCGATTTCAAGGCAAAAGGCCTCCTTTCGGCATCCTTCGATTGCACATTTAAACTTCCTGCATGCATCTTTCATTTGGCTTTGTGGCCTCCTTCTAATGAAAGTTGGAGTTACGTACTTCATTTGGGCAGGAAATCTCCTTCGATGCAAGTTTAATCCATAAGCTTCGTTTGGGCATTTTGCTCCCTTCGAAACAATCTTCTTTAGTACATTTCTAGAACCCTTCGACACAAGTGAAGAATAGGATTTTGAAAGAACACTGATCAAATATTTGGGTCATGCTACATGATCTTACTTTACAGGCCTTAATGCTTGTATTTCACTCAATAATTAATTGCTTACATTTTGGATTAAGTTATTGTCCAGGTGATTAAGCCTTTTTCCAGAAGTTTTTCTTTTTTATGAAAGTAAACTTGCTAGTACAAATCCTGTCCCAAGCCCATGCTTTGCTTAAATCATGTTTGTACTTCACCATAAGTCAGGGAAGTCAGTCCCTTTTAACCAACAAATTTAGTACTTCACCTTGGGATCTTGGAAAATCTGACATAGCTTAATATTCATGTTTCAGCCAAGCCACATCTTTGTTCAAACTCCCAAACCTTTTCCCTATAAATAGAGAAACCATTGACAAAGAAAGGGCCCCGATTTTGCGAGAGAGAAAAATCATAAAAATACTCAAGCACTCAAACTCTCCAATATTCTCAAACTCTCCAACATTCTCAAACTCTCCAACATTCTCAAACCTTCAAAACTCTAAGACTTTTTTTCTCTCACAAAAAACCCTCAGTAGTGTACTTTTCGATTCACTTCCCCTTAACTGCAGCGTAATAACCTTCGATTCACTCATCACCATCATATACTCTCTTTCTATTTAGTGATTGCCCAAACCAAGCAGTAACTGAACTAGCTTCAGGAAGATTCCAGCGAAGCTCCCTCCACCACCAAAGAAGTCACCTACAGATCTTTCGATTAAGCACTTCAAGAGGTAAGTTCTCTCTAAACTTGGAACTCTTTCATTTAAATATCATTTGTACATAACAATAAAAGGAAAATGTAGATATCCCATTTAGGAAGTTGACCATGCCCTAACTTTTGATCCTCACTGCCTGTATGTTGAAAGTCTCAATCCTGACTAGTTAGATTTTTGATTTTGGTGCCTAAAAATCTTGTGCTAACCCCTGGCCTGTAGCTTTTTAAAGTTATACGTGTTAGTTGCATTTTCAAGTTTAGACAGGTTCTCTGTATTCCTTCGATTGGCTAAGCATTGAAGCCTTTCGAATCTCAACATGGGAGCTTTACATTCCTACAATCAAAAGAGGCAACCAGAAGGTACACCATGTTGACTTCTAGGCCCAGACGAAAAGCATGCCTACACTGATTCTAGGCCCAGTCGAAAGGCACTCCCTCACTGCTTTCAACCCCCAGTTGAAGGAGGCAAAAAGGCAGATTGCATCTTGCACTGGTTCTAGGCCCCAATCGAAAGGCATAATATGTTGACCCCCAGGCCTCAATCAAAAGCCATGCCTTCACCCCTTCCAGGCCAGATCGAAAGAAGCCACGAAGAGCAGAATCGAAGGATGTTGCTGCCTGGATCGAAAACGCTTATTTTCCCTTCTTTATTTTGTTTTTTGTTTTTACATTTTCTTTCTATTCAATATGGTTGTAATAGTGTAGGATTTTATCTTTCTGTATTTTATTACTTTTGTATGCTTGCTAGTAAAATAGGGAATGTATGGCAAGATAAAATCAACAAGTATACAATCCCTAATCAAAGACTAAATGCATGCAAATCAAACACACTATTCACACATGCACCCCTAGGGTTAACCCCACTTGTTGCCTAAAAATGGTCATGTTATGCATATGAGACGTCTTAGCAAAACAATCAAAAATACAAGATCATAGTCCCTCGATGACGCTTCGAATGTTACCTTACAAATGATCTTAGTCCCTCAAGAGAAATGCTAAGATATCTCACAACATTGCTATCATGACTATACGATGACCTACACCCGTCCCGTTACATCCAAAGATAAAGCTTCTTATCAATCAATGGTAAGATAGTAACATCTAAGGGAGGAGGAGAAGAATAAAAGACTTTTGAGTAGGTAGAAACGTTCTTAGTTGCTTGCTCATCTTCAAAACACAAACACTTTTTTTCAAATACACCAACACTTTCCATTGAAATATTTTCAAAAGTTCAACACTTTGTACACATTCTTATAGAGACGAGAATCATTACAAAGTTTGCCTAAACGAAGACGCTTTTCAAAAATACTTTCAAAAACCACCACAAAGCACACTTTCAAACAAAAGAAATTATCTAGCAAGCAACTAAGAGGCCATAGATAACTATGGATTAAAAGGGTGCTAACACCTTCCCTTTTCATAATCTACCCCCCGAACTCAAGAAAATAATCTCAAAGGTCTTTCCTATTCTTTTCACCATTTCCTTTATTTGGATAAAAGAAAAGCCGGTGGCGACTTTTTCTATCCGCAACAATTGCGATCAAACACAAAACATCCCAAGTCAGTTCTCCCACCGCGTTACAGAACTGGCGACTCTGCTGGGGAAGTATTAAAAGTGGGGTTACCTTGGGCTAGATCACCTTTACTTGCTTTTGACTTGTTTGCTTTACATTTTGGTTCCTTGTTTGGGCTTGTTTTGATCCTCTACCCGGATCTGGGACACCTTTTTAGGTAAGTAGCAATAGATTGTGGAAACTGTACGGCGTAGACCGATATGGTTGAAGCAATGGCTATGTTAGTGTGACACATTTGTTGGTAATGGTATCCCTTGTGTTGAATCGAGGAGAATACGGGGCCGCTGAGCAGCGTCATGAAGCACTAACTGACCTTAGAACCTTAATTGAACAACTTGGCCATTATGAAGTAGTGAGATAGCCAGTTTCGGTGGAAAGCTGAAAATTGGTTGATACTCGATACTACGCTCATTGAGATCGGACTTTTGGGATATCTCAGCCGCAAGAAAAGATTGATTGTGTTGAGACAATGCCTAAAAGAAAGGTCAGTGATATTGAGATCCCCTAGAACCCGATTACTATTACTAGGACAGGTTGATCCAACTAAACTTCAAGAGGGTACTTACCTACCAACTCCATGCAAGCCTAAACCTAAGGACTTTTTTCTTTGTGTGTATATAACAACTTGCTTACTTGTACATAACATCATAAACATCATAACATCATAAGCATTCTCACTAACCATTTCAAGGATTTAGGAATTTATCTTTGTTTTTATTTTATAGGCCATGAATCTCGTCCGAAGGAATGCCATCAGAATCAGCTTCGTGAAAGCACACCCTCAACTCCAAGAATTAGCATCAAGGGTGCCTTAAGACTCTCCTTTCACCAAGAAATATGGCCAACTCCTCAGTTTGGTCACCTCCAATTTCCAAGAAGAGATGATGTGCGTGCTCTTCCAATTCTTTGATCCCATGCATCATTGTTTCACCTTCCCTGACTATCAGCTGGTGCCAACACTAGAAGAATTCTCTCTACTATTAGGAGTGCTCGTGCTTGATCAAGCACCTTTCACCGGTTTAGAAGGGATTCCAAAACCTGAAGTCATTGCTGAAGCCCTACATATGAAGAGAGCCTACATTATAGAAAATTGGGAGACAAGAAGCAGAGTTAAAGGGTTCCTAGCCAAGTTCTTATTGGAGAAGGATCGCTCATTCTGGGAAGATATGGATTTTCAAGCCTTTGAAGATGTCTTGGCCCTTCTCATCTATGGTTTGGTTCTATTTCCCAACTCAGACCAATTCATAGATGTGAATGCCATCAAAGTCTTTCTCTCTCGTAATCCTATACCTACCTTGCTGGAAGAAATCTTACATTGTTTCCATACCCGCATCATGAAAAAAAGAGGTACTCTTTTGTGTTGTATTCCCCTACTCGCCAAGTGGTTTACTACACACCTACTTCAATCAACATTGAAGAACGAGCAAAGATTGGCATGGTCTCAAAGGATGATGTCCCTCACCCACTCTGATATTCATTGGTGTTCGAGATCCTTGGAAGATACTTCTATCATTGACCGTTGTGGGGAATTCCCTAACGTCCCTCTTCTTGGCATTAGGGGAGGTATCACTTATAACCCTTGCTTAGCTTTATGACAGTTTGGGTATGCCCGAAGAGATAGTCCTCATGATATGCTCATCCAAGGAGTGGTGTTCGATTATGAGAGCGACGATCAAGGCTACCGTCAGAGGTTTGTGCGAGCTTAGATGATGGTAAATAAAGCAGATAGTGAGACGCTAGGACGCAAGAAATCCATTTCCCTTGAACCTTACCTTAGGTGGGTACGAGCTCGTGCTCATAAGCTCATGATGCCTTACCCCTCCATCCTACCAGTTATCGTGGAGCCTGCTGCTGAAGGAGAAGTCCAGTATACTATCCTCCATCCCAACATCCCTACTTCTCTTGAAGACTTGCAAAAGGGTTGGATTCAGCTAAAAGAAGAACGAGATGCCTTCGAAGCTCAGTTCTACACGAGTGAGAAAAGGGTTTTGGAGCTTACAAAGCAACTCGATGAAGAACAAAGCTTGAACGCCTACCTTGCGCCGAAGAGGATGCATTCGACCTTTTTGTCTTAAAGATTTATTTTGTAAGCCCAAGAGGCACGTTGTAACCATTTTGAACTAATTAATGCAAGTTGACGTTTGTTCATTCTTTGTCTAGACAAATTTAAATTTCATAAATCCTTGAAATCATTTGCATGCACATCTTCCATGCATCATAACATAACAGGTTTTTCCACGACAGGATTCCTTATCTTTCTGCTGTTTATTTCAGTAAGATGGATATCGAGAAAACAATGAAAGACCTACAAGCATAAAACTCCCAGTTTCAAGAGACTCTGCTGACCCTAGCCAATGAAAACAACAGTTGATGACGTTGCTGGCATCCAAAAAGAAACCAAAAAGGAAAGCCATAGTCAACATGGGTAAAAGATTTAGAGAGTCGATATGTCAGATACCGGTAGTGGAAGACTCATCAGAGGAAGACGAAAATTAAATTCGAGAAGCAAGGATGACCCAGGCTGAGTGTATCAATGATCAAGTGTCTGATGATGAAGACTATTTTGACGAGCAGTATCCTTCTGCTGATGTTAAGTACAAGCAACTAGAGGATAGATTGAAGGTCGTGGAGATTTAAGCCATCCCTGGTTTGGATTTTGATGATTTGGGTTTAATATCTGGGTTTGTCATTCCCCACAAATTCAAGATACCAGTCTTCGTTAAATATGATGGGGTTTCCTGCCCAAAGCTTCACCTGAAGTCTTATGTGCACAAAATACAACCACACACCATCGACAAGAAACTCTGGGTCCACTTTTTTCAAGAAAGCTTGGCAGGGACTCAACTAAAATGGTTTTACCAATTGGAGGGTTCTCTTATCCATACATGGGAAGACTTGGCCACTGCTTTCTATCACCAATGACAATACAATACCGACCTAGCACCGACTAGGGTTCAACTGTAAGACACGACGATGGGTAAAAACGAAGGGTTCAAAGAGTACGCCTAAAAGTGGAGGGATCTTTCCAGTAGGGTTCAACCACCATTAATTGATAGGGAACATATTGATATGTTTATGGGTACACTATCTGGTCCATTTTTCAACTAATTGCTTGGTTGCTCTTCTTCCGGTTTCACCGAGCTAATCCTGACTGGTGAAAGGGTCGAAAGTGGTATCAAGAGCGGGAAAATCCCTATGGCGTCTGCTTCCACCTCTAACTCTGTAAAGAAACCCTTCACTGGTAAGAAAGAAACAAATGTTGTGTATGGGGCAAGGGCCCGTACCAAGAAGGATGACCGTTCGTTCGTTAATGCTGTTCGGATTTCCAACCCAACTCCTGTTCAAAGACAATCTTCCAATCATCAACAGTTTGAGGCTCCACGAAGGATAGGCATGTCACTATCCCAATCCTTACAACACCTGCTAAAGGATAATTTGGTGACACTGCATGACCCTTCGGCCAATCCGAACACCTCTTCACCTAAGTACAATCCAAATACCAAGTGTGCATATCACTCGAATAGTCCCGGGCATGAGACCGACCAATGCTGGGCACTGAAGAATAAAATTCAAGACTTAATAGACAACAAGATAATCGAATTTGATCCGCCTGCAATTCCCAATGTGATAACGACACTGATGCCAAACCATGGCAAGGGTGTCAATGTTGTTGAAGACACCATTTTTGTTTCCTCCGTCGAATACTTGACCACTCCGTTAACCATTGACAAAAGGAACTGGCTGAAAGCCGGGATTTTCCTTGGCTGTTTGAAGGACTGTGATTACTGTGCCACATAAAGTAATGGATGCAAATGGCTGAAGAAAGGCGTTCAACGCCTGATGAATAGTCATGAGATCCTATTTGAAAGAACCCCGTCCACCAAAAATCTGACTAATAAGATTGAAGACCTCTCCATCATAACCATTTCAAACAAGCCTCTTAGGATCTCCTCCAAGGGTCCTATCAGGATTTCAAATGAACCGACTGTTGCTCCTCTGATAATTACCGCCCCCGGGCCAATTTTGTACTCTTCCAACAAAGCAGTGTCATGGAACTACGGTGCTGAGGTGTTTTACCATAGAATAAAGCAAGATGCTTGGATTGAAGAAAGCAAAGCTGATGACATTGGTAATATTACTGGCTCTAATAAGGTGACCAGAACTCGGAGAATCTTTTTGCCCAACATTTCACCCCCAACTGCTACAACGACACTTGTCCGCATCATTGCTGCTAAGCCTAGCGCTGACACAAGGGGAAAAGAGAAAGTAGTTGAGCCTGTTGAGACAGAAATACCCGCAAAAGACATTGCTGCTGAGGAACCTTCCTCTCAAGAAATGGATGAGATCTTGAAAATTATAAAGAGGAGTAATTTCAAGATAGTGGAGCAGCTGGGGCAAACCCCTTCCAAGATTTCCATGTTATCTTTTCTACTTTGTTCATATGCTCATGCTCGAGCGTTAATCAAATTCTTGAAGAAGGCTCATGTCCCTCATGAGACCATAACTGACCAGTTTGAAAATTTTGTGGAAAGCTTGACGGTCGACAATGGTTTGGGGTTCTCGGATGCTGATCTGACACCACTTGGAAAGAACCATAACAAAGCTCTGCATGTTTCCGTTGAATGTAAGGGGACTACCCTAACACATGTTATGGTTGACACTGACTCTTCCTTAAACATACTACCCAAGGGCTCTTTGGACCGGTTAGACTGCGAAGGACTACTGTTGAAGCCGAGTGATATTATTGTGAGGGATTTCGATGGGTCCAAAAGGACGGTTCATGGAGAGGTGGATCTCCCGATCAAGGTGGGCTCACAGATTTTCAAATCTACTTTCTACATCATGGATATCTGTCCTGCTTACTCCTGTTTGCTGAGTCGCCCTGGGATTCATGGAGCAGGGGCATTAACGTCAACCCTTCATCAAAAGCTCAAGTACCCAGTCAAAGGGAGAACCGTCACTGTTTGTGGTGAGGAGGAATTCATGGTGAGCCATCTCAATTATTTCAAATATGTGTATATGGATGGAGAATTTATAGAAACTCCGTGTCAGGCTTTTGAAGTTGTTTCGCCTGTGATTGCTACTGCCAATGTCTTCTCTGACCTGCCCAAAGCTAATAGATTGGTGCCAAGGATGGCTTCATTTAAAGATGCTCATACCATAGTCGAAGAAGGAAGTTGTGATACTTGGGGATAACTCCCCGAGATCCCATTTAAAGCAGACAAATATGGTTTAGGTTTCACTATCAAGGCTCAAAAAGAAGTGAGGCACGCTTGTTCAGGGAAGCCCCCTCTCCGTATTCTCACGAAGTAAAAACTGTGGAGAATTCTGATGATGAATGTGCATTTGAAGAATGGGTATACCCTACTACAATAGAGCTCAGCAATTGGCACGCAAAGGACTTTGTTCCCATCTCCTTTATTGAGGAGTCCTCGTCCACTTCGGATCTCATTGCCAATGACTTTACTATTGCCAAATATGATTTCGAGTATCCAATTAACCAAGTCGAAGACGAAGGCGAGGAAGATTGTGAGATACCGGGAGAACTAGCCATACTTCTATTGTAAGAGGAAAAAGTTATTCAGATGCATGAAGAGTCAGTTGAAGTCATCAATCTAGGTATCGAGACAAACAAGAAAGAGGTCAAGATCGGCGCTAACCTAGGAAGCAGTGTTAAAAGAAGATTAGTTCAAATGTTACATGATTATGTGGAAGTGTTTGCTTGGTCGTATGAATATATGCCAGGGTTGGATACCGACATTGTTGTTTATCGTCTGCCAACAAAGGAAGATTGTCCTCCTGTCAAACAAAAAGTCCGTCGCATGAGGCCTGACATGTCTGAAAAGATAAAAGCTGAAGTGATGAAACAATTCGATGCAGGATTCCTAGCAGTGACATCTTATCCTCAATGGGTTGCGAACGTGGTGTCGGTGCCGAAGAAAGACTGAAAAATTTGTATGTGCGTAGATTATAGGGATATGAATAGGGAAAACCCCAAGGATGACTTCCCTCTACCTCATATTGATATCTTGGTTGATAACACCGCTCAACATAAAGTCTTCTCTTTCATGGATGGTTTCTCCGGCTATAATCAAATTAAGATGGATCCTGAAGATATGGAGAAGACCACTTTCGTTATGCAATGGGGCACCTTTTGTTACATGGTCATGCCATCCGGATTGAAGAATGAAGGGGCAATATATCAAAGGGCTATGATGGCTTTGTTTCATGATATGATCCATCATGAAATAGAGGTCTATGTGGATGATATGATTTCAAGGTCACAAACCAAAGAGGAGCATCTCAATCACCTATACAAACTATTCGAGAGATTGAAAAAGTACAAGCTGAGGTTGAAACCTAATAAGTGCACATGCGAAGTACGATCTGGAAAACTTCTAGGTTTTGTTGCCAGTGGTAAAGGCATCAAATTCGATCCTGCCAAGGTTAAGGCCATCCAAGAAATACCAGTCCCCCACTTTGAAAAGGAGGTTAGAGGATTCTCGGGTCGTCTTAACTACATCGCCCGTTTCATATCTCACTTAACTGCTACTTGTGAGCCAATCTTCAAACTCTTGAAGAAAGATCAAGTAGTCAGATGGAATGATGAATGCCAAGCTGCCTTCGATAAAATCAAGGAATATCTGCAAGAACCTCCTATTCTCATGCCTCCAGTTGAAGGAAGACCCTTGATCATGTACTTGACTGTGCTAGAGAATTCTATGGGATGTGTATTGGGCCAACATGACGAGTCTGGCCGAAAAGAGCATGCAATATACTACCTGAACAAAAAGTTTACCGACTGTAAAACCAGATATTCACTGCTCGAGAAAACTTGTTGCGCTCTGGCATAGGCTGCTTTTCGGCTAAGACAGTATATGTTGACTCATACCACTCTACTGATTTCTAAGATGGACCCTATCAAGTACATCTTCGAGAAACCCGCTCTTTCCGGACGGATAGCTAGATGGCAGATGATTTTTACTAAGTACGATATTCAATACACAATGCAAAAGGCCATCAAAGGAGGTGTATTAGTAGATCATTTGGCCCATCAAGATGTTGATGATTATCAGTCTATGAACTTTGACTTCCTGGATGAGAATATCATGCTAGTGAACGACTTCCCGAAACCTGGACCGTATGACGAACCTGAACAAGGATCCCGATGGACTATGGTCTTCAATGGGGCTTCCAACTCTTTGGGTAATGGAATTGGTGTTGTGATAATCTCCCCTGAAGGTTGCCACACTCCTTTCACTGCCAGATTATGCTTCGATTGTACAAATAACATGGCTGAATATGAGGCGTGCATTTTGGGTCTGAAAGCTGCCATTGATTTAAGGATCAAGCGCTTGGATGTATTTGGAGATTCCGCTCTAGTAATTAGCCAAGTGAAGGGATATTGGGACACTAAGCACCCTAATATCATTCCTTACAAGGAGCTTGTGCTATCTTTGATCCTTATTTCGAATTGAACACTTCCATAGGGAAGAAAATTAGTTATCCGATGCTTTGGCCACAATGTCTTCTATGTTCAAGGTCAAATGGGACAACGAAGCTCCTATGATTACAATTGAGAGATTTGACGAACTTGCACACTGTTATGAGCTTGACACTGACACAGAAAAACCATGGTACCATGAGGTGAAGAGATACCTTGAAGCACAAGAGTATCCCGAAGGAGTTTCCATCAATGACAGAAAGTTCTTACGAAGATTCTCATCCAAATTCTTCCTAAGTAATTGAATCTTGTACAAAAGCAACCATGATTCTACTCTACTCCGATGTGTGGACAAGAAGGAGGCAGAGGAAATTATGGAAAACATGCATGATGGTCTCTTTGGGATTCACTCTAGCGGACATACTATGGCCAAGAAAATCCAGAGAGTTGGTTACTATTGGTAAACGATGGAGGTTGATTGCCATCACCACTCAAGGACTTGCCACAAATGCCAAGTATATGCTGACAAGGTCCATGTACCTCCTATTCCTCTAAACGTCATGACTACTCCGTGGCCATTTGCAATGTGGGGCATTTACATGATTGGAGAGATTAAACCTACTGCTTTCAATGGACATCGCTTCATTCTTGTCGTTATTGATTATTTCACCAAATGGGTCGAAGCCGCATCATTTTCCTCAGTCACCAAGAACGTGGTAGCCATATTCATCAAACATAACCTTATCTTCCACTATGGTGTCCCCGAAAGGATCATCACTGACAACGAAACCAATCTCAACAATGCTGTGATTACTGAACTTTGCACTCAGTTCAAAATCAAGCATCACAATTCTTCTCCTTATAGTCCTAAGATGAATGGCGCAGTGGAAGCGGCAAAAAAAACATTAAGAAGATTGTGCAGAAGATGGTAATAACATACAAAGACTGGCATGATATGCTACCGTTTGCTCTTCATGGCTACCGTACTTCAGCTCTGACATCAACTGGGGCAACTCCCTTTTCTTTAGTCTATGGAATGGAAGTTGTCTTACCAGTGGAAGTTCAGATCCCCTCACTAAGGATTATGAATGAAGAAGGCTTAGGAGAAGATGAATGGATTCAGACAAGATTGGATCATTTAAACTTGATCGATGAAAAGTGACTGGCTGCTGTTTGTCATGGTCAGATGTACCAGAAGCGTATGATCAACGCTTTCAACAAAGAGATCAGGCCTCGAGTATATCAAGTCGGTGACTTGGTAATAAAGCGCATCATTCTTCCACAAGGAGACCCCAGGGGCAAATGGACTCCCACTTACGAAGGGCCATTTGTTGTCAAGAGAGTTTTCTCTGGTGGTGCCATGATGCTAACTACCATGGACGGTGAAGATTTTCCACATCCTGTGAACGCGGACATAGTTAAAAAAATACTACGCATAAGAGACCCGCTAGGTTGACACACCTAGGCAAGATAAGGGCATCCCGGCATACCAAAGGTTTGGGCAAAAATTAGGGATATATGCAAAAGATTGTACACCCGGCAAGTCGAAAACCCAAAAGGGCGACTTGGGAAAAAATGGGTATCATGGTGGGCTAAAAACCTGAAAGGGTGGTCCAGGTAAAAATTAAGGATTGAAAGCGTATGACTATGTCTCTATGGAATCACCACAGTCGACTTTATTACCAAGGTTCGAGTTCAAACGGTCCAAGATCAATCCAATCAACTTCTGTCAATGGCAAGGGACTTTTGAAGACATTGGGGCAATAGTAGAGTTGGAACGCAATAAGATCACTTCCACATGGCTATTATTTTTCTTTTTAATTTTGTTTTCCTTTCGACAATTTCCTCTTACTAGGATCTCCGTCTCTTTGTACAAAAACGCCTATTCATGGGAAAAATATCAATACAAATATACTTTGAAGTGCAAACTTTTTGTTTTTTGTTTTGAATGAAAAGATGTCCAATGACTAAAATTGAAGGAACATGTGCATGTGAACATAATTAAAACTATTTAGCACATGTGTCCTACCAAGCAGCAACAAGCATCTCTTTATGCATTTGGGATGTCCCCACAGAGTTATTCCATTAACATTATCCCCACAAAGTCCTTTTCATAGGGTAGTCCCCATCCAAAGGCTCAATCTCTTGACAACCCTCTCCCCAGCTGAGTTGGTCCTAAAAGAAGAAGCCTTGTGGATCTCTTCCTAAAAGAACTCACCTTGTCAGCAGTTCGTCAAATATTCCTCAACAGGGTTTATTTCCCCAGCTGAGTCTGTCTTCTCCAACTGAGTCTATCCTCTCCAGTTTGAGTTTGCCTCTCAAACTATTATAAATCAGAGGACCACGACCTCTTTTCCCCAATGAAGTGGCCAACAAATTCATTGCCATCTCCGAAAGTTGCTACAAAGCCTGGAGTCTGACCAGATAACAGTCAACTTCATTCTTTTAAACAAGTTACTATGAAGCCTGGACCCTACCAGATAATAGTTCAACTTTCAGTCACTATGAAGCCTAGACTTGACCAGATAATAGTGTAACTTCTCAAAATACTATGAAGCCTAGACCCAACCATATAATAGTGTAACTTCTCAAAATACTATGAAGCCTAGACCCGACCAGATAATATTTTAACTCCAATAACTATGAAGCATGGACCCGACCAGATAATAGTTAACTTCTCAAGACACTATGAAGCCTGGACTCGACCAGATAATAGTTTAAATCTTTGAGATATTGAAAAACCTGGACTCAACCAGACAAGGGTTTAACTTCCTTTCCCCAGTAGAGTTTGCCTCTACCCCAACAAGTTACTGTGAAGCCTGGACCCGACCAGATATCAATTCAACTTTACCTTTTCAAGAAAGTTATTATGAAGCCTAAAATCCGACCAGATAGCAAATAACTTTATTCCCTCAGAAATTTGTTGTGAAGCCTGGAATCTGGCCAGATAACAACTAATTTCAAGCAAGTTATTGTGAATCCTGGATCCGACCAGATATCAGTTTAACTTCATTTATTAAAGCAAGTTATTGTGAAGCCTGGAGTTCGACCAGATAGAAATTAACTTCATCCACCTCAGAAATCTGCGAAACCTGGAATCCGGCCAGATATCAGTTTAATGTTAGCAAAGCCTGGAACCCGACCAAATAACAGTTTAACTTCATCCTCCCAAGAAATTTTCTGCGAAGCCTGGAATCTGACCAGATACCAGTTAATTTAATCTTCCCCAGTAAGTCACTGTGAAGCCTAGAACCCGACCAGATAACAGTTCAACTTCGACAATTTTCTGCGAAGCCTGGATTTCAACCAGATAACAGTTAATTCAGATCTTCCCCTGCAAGTCACTGTGAAGCCTAGAATACGACCAGATAGCAGTCAACTTCATTATCCCCAACAAATTTGCTGCCAAGCCTGGATTTCGACCAGATAACAACCAACTTTCGATGCTTTCCAGTCAGGAATAATTCCCTAGTAAGAGCATTGAACAATCAAAACTCCTAAACTCTTATCCCCAAGCATAGATTAACACTCTCCACAGAGTCTCCTTAAACAAGCCAGCATTCCCTAGCGGAGTTTCTCCTCAAACAACAGAACAGTAATTCCCAGCAGAAACAGTCTAAACAAAGTTGAAGATATGCCTACTCTCCAACAACAGTTCAAGTCTCAGCCTCCCAAGGCTCCCCAACATGTTGTCAAGGATTTATTTTCCTAGACAAAGACACGCTGCAATAAACACATCACATTCATAAACCATAACACATACATGACAAATGCATACAGCATAATCTCATTTATTTTGAGAACATCGTTGCGCCATGCATTCATCTGCATGCAACTAATCTTTTTCCTTGCAGGAAAATCAACAGGCAAAAGACATATACCATTTCAGTATAAATCAACCAAAATATTTATCCTGATACCATCCGTCATCCCTCCAAATGGCATATTTAAGCCCATTCCCTACACAGTCAGCTAACATATCATCGAGTGCAAATTTTTGGGCACTTTAGTGTTCAATCGTCTTCCACCTTTAAGTCACGAATGGCAGGCTTGCTAATCTAACTCTTCAGGTTTAAGAAGATTGAACAGGGGCACCTGTTGTACCCCAAAATTTTCCCTCTCATTTTTGAAGGCCTTTCTCACAAGGATTCTCAAGGTCCAAGCTTGCAAAAGTACATTGGGATTTTCCAGTACCAAGATTAAAAGGAAACTGTCAAAAAGGGAGAAAACAGATAAAAATAATATTTTTGACAAATTTGGAGAAAAATAAGTGTTCTTCGATTCAGCTCCTTCGATTGGCCTTTTGGCCTCTTTCGATGCAAGTTTGGCTTACATCCTTCGACTGGGCATGGGCCTCTGACACGTTGGTTTGGAGTCATAAGGAAAAAAGCCTCTTGTAGCCTCCTTCGATTCCAAGGCAAAAGGCCTCCTTTTGGCATCCTTCGATTGCACATTTAAACTTCCTGCATGCTTCTTTTGTTTGGCTTTGTGGCCTCTTTCGAATGAAAGCTGGAGTTACGTACTTCATTTGGGAAGGAAATCTCCTTTGATGCAATTTTAATCCATAAGCTTAATTTGGGCATTTTGCTCCCTTCGAAGCAATCTTCTTTAGTACATTTCTAGAACCCTTCGACACAAGGGGAAAATAGGATTTTGAAAGAACACTGACCAAATCTTTGGGCCATGCTACATGATCTTACTTTTCAGGCCTTAATGCTTGTATTTCACTCCATAATTAATTGCTTACATTTTGGATTAAGTTATTGTCCAGGTGATTAAGCCTTTGTCTAGAAGTTTTTTTTTGAAAGTGAACTTGCTAGTATAAATCATGTCCCAAGCCCATGCTTTGCTTAAATCCTGTTTATACTTCACCATAAGTCAGGGAAGTCAGCTCCTTTTAACCAACAACTTTAGTACTTCACCTTCGGATCTTGGAAAATCTGACATAGCTTAATATTCACGTTTTAGCCAAGCCACATCTTTGTTTAAACTCCCAAACCTTTTTCCTATAAATAGGATATCTCCAATAATCTTAAGCTCTCCAACATTCTCAAACCTTCAAAACTCTAAGACTTTTTTTTCTCTCACAAAAAACCCTCAGTAGTGTACCTTTCGATTCACTTCCCCTAAACTGTAGCGTAATAACCTTTGATTCAGTCATCACCATCATATACTCTCTTTAGATTCAGTGATTTCCCAAACCAAGCAATAACTGAACTAGCTTCAGGAAGATTCTAGTGAAGCTCCCTCCACCACCAAAGAAGTCACCTACAGCTCTTTCGATTAAGCACTTCAAGAGGTAAGTTCTCTCTAAACTTGGAACTCTTTCATTTATATATCATTTGTACATACCAATAAAAGGAAAATGTGGATATCCCATTTAGGAAGTTGACCATGCCCTAACTTTTGATCCTCACTGCCTGTATGTTGAAAGTCTCAATTCTGACTAGTTAGATTTTTGATTTTGGTGCCCAAAAATCATGTGCTAACCCCTGGCCTGTAGCTTTTGAAAGTTATACTTGTTAGTTACATTTTCATGTTTAGATAGGTTCTCTGTATTCCTTCGATTGGCTAAGCATTGAATACTTTCGAATCTCAACCTGGGAGCTTTACATTCCTACGATCTAAAGAGGCAACTAGAAGGCACACCATTCTAACTTCCAGGCCCAGACGAAAAGCATGCCTACACTGATTCTAGGCCTAGTCGAAAGGCACTCCCTCACTGCTTTCGACCCCCAGTCGAAGGAGGCAAAAAGGTAGATTGCATCTTTCACTGGTTCCAGGCCCCAGTCAAAAGGCATAACATGTTGACCCCCAGGCCTCAGTCGAAAGCCACACCTTCACCCCTTCCAGGCCAGATTAGAAGAAGCCAGGAAGAGCATAATCGAAGGATATTGCTTCCTGGGTCGAAAAGGCTTATTTTCCCTTCTTTATTTTGTTTTTTGTCTTTACATTTTCTTGCTATTCAATATGGTTGTATAGGATTTTATCTTTTTGCATTTTATTACTTTTGTATGTTTGCAAGTAAAATAGGGAATATATGGCAAGATAAAATCAAAAAGTAGACAACCCCTAATCAAAGACTAAATGCATGCAAATCAAACACACTATTCATACATGCACCCCTAGGTTTAACCTCACTTGTTGCCTAAAAATGGTCATATTATGCATATGAGACGTCTTAGCAAAACAATCAAAAATACAAGATCATAGTCCCTCGATGACGCTTCAAATGTTACCTTACAAATGATCTTAGTCCCTCAAGAGAAATGCTAAGATATCTCGCAACATTGTTATCATGACTATACGATGACCCACGCCCGTCCCGTTACATCCAAAGATAAAGCTTCTTATCAATAAATGGTAAGATAGTAACATATAAGGGAGGAGGATAAGAATAAAAGACTTTTGAGTAGGTAGAAACGTTCTTAGTTGCTTGCTCATCTTCAAAACATAAACACTTTTTTTCAAATACACCAACACTTTCCATTGAAATATTTTCAAAAGTTCAACACTTCATATACACTCTTATAGAGATGAGAATCATTACAAAGTTTACCTAAACAAAGGCGCTTTTCAAAAATACTTTCAAAAACCACCACAAAGCACACTTTCAAGAAAAAGCAATGATCTAGCAAGCAACTAAGAGCCCATAGATAACTATGGATGAAAAGGGTTCTAATACCTTCCCTTTTCATAATCTACCCCCCGAACTCAAGAAAATAATCTCAAAGGTCTTTCCTGTTCTTTTCACCCTTTCCTTTATTTGGATAAAAGAAAAGTCGGTGGCAACTCTTGCTATCCACAACAATTGTGATCAAACACAAAACATCCCAAGTTAGTTCTCCCACCGTGTTACACTCAAGAATTTGATTCTCAAGTCAATAGAAGCTTTAAGATCCATGATGCAGGCTTCATATTCGACCATATTGTTGGTACAGTTAAAGCATAGTGAGGTGGTGAAGGATATATAGCAGCCTTTGAGAGAGATAATCACAACACCAATGCCATTTCTTAGTGAGTTGGAAGCTCCATCAAAGACCATAGTCCATCGAGATTCTTTTTCAGGTCCTTCATCCGGTCCAGGTTCTTCGTAATCAGTTACGAGCATATTATTCTCGTTCGGGAACTCAAAATTCATTGACTAGTAATCATCTACAGCCTGATGAGCCAAGTGGTTAGCTAGTACACTTCCTTTTATCGCTTTTTGAGTAGTGTACTGGATGTCATATTCGGTCAGGACCATTTTCCATCTTGTTATTCTTCCGGAGAGAGCAGGCTTCTCAAATATGTATTTGATAGGATCCATTTTAGATATCAACAAGGTAGTGTGAGTCAACATATATTGTCTCAGTCGGCGAGCAGCCCATGCCAAAGCGCAGCAACTTTTCTCGAGCAGTGAGTATCTTGTTTCACAGTCGGTAAACTTTTTGCTATGGTAGTATATTGCATGCTCTTTTCGACCAGACTCGTCATGCTGCCCCAGCACACACCCCATTGAATTTTTTAAATAATTTTAAGTACATGATCAGAGGTCTTCCTTCAACCGGAGGCATCCAAATTGGAGGTTCTTGAAGATATTCCTTGATTCTGTCAAAGGAAGTCTGGCAGTCGCCATTCAACTTCACTACTTGATCTTTCTTCAGTAATTTGAAGATTGGCTCACAAGTAGCGGTGAGGTAGGAAATGAATCGGGCAATAGAGTTTAGATGTCCCAAGAATCCCCTAACCTCCTTCTCAGTGCAGGGAGTTGGAATTTCTTGTATAGCTTTAACCTTTGCAGGGTCTACTTAAATACCTTTGCCACTGACAATGAAACCTAGGAGCTTACCAGATCTTACCCCAAAGGTGCACTTGTTCGGGTTCAGTCTTAACTTGTACTTCTTCAGTCTTTCAAACAGCTTTTGCAGGTGATCAAGGTGATCTTATTCAGTCTGAGATTTGGCTATCATATCATTGACGTAGACCTCTATCTCGTGATGGATCATATCATGAAACAAAAATACCATAGCACGTTGATAGGTTGCCCCGACGTTTTTCAACCCAAATGGCATAACTTTGTAACATAAAGTGCCCCACTGTGTGACGAAAGTTATTTTCTCCATGTCTTTAGGTGCCATTTTGATCTAATTATAACCAGAGAATCTGTCTATGAAGGATAATATCTTATGTTGTGCGGTGTTGTCAACCAGAACATCAACATGGGGAAGCGGGAAGTCATCCTTGGGGCTCACCCTATTTAAGTCTCTGTAATCCACACACATACGTACTTTACCGTCCTTTTTAGTTACCGGTACCACATTCTCAATCCACTGTGGATAAGAAGTAACAGCTAGGAATCTGGAATTGAAATGTTTCATGACTTCAGCCTTGATGTTTTCTGACATCTCAGGATGCATACGACGAACCTTTTGCTTCACTGGAGGGCAGTCTTCTTTCGTTGGCAGACAGTGAACCATAATATCAATGTCCAGCCCCAGCATGTCTTCGTATGACCAGGCAAAGATCTCATCGTAATCATGAAACATCTGAATTAACCGTTCTTTAACACCACTTTCCAGGTTGGCACCTATCTTGACTTCCTTTTTATTCTCCTCAGTACCCAAGTTTACTGTCTCGACCGGCTCTTCATGAGGCTATATTGCTCTTTCCTCTTGTTCTAACAGTCTATCATGTTCTCCTTCTTACTTCACAATCTTCCTCACCTTCGTCCTCGGCTTGGTAGATCGGATTTTCAAAGTCATAACTGGCAATAGCAGAACCGTTATCAATGGGATCCAGGGTGGATGTGGATCTGCAATTTGATATGTGGGTGTGTGTAAGAGAGCATAACTATTTTGATAAAGTAGAGTAAAAAGAAAGATAGAGAGTGTAAAATTTATATGTAAAACGTCCAATGGTTTATTAATGACATATGAATATGAATTCATAACCCTTACAAATAGACGGTTGTGCCTCGGGTAGGACACAAGGCTTTAGAGTTTAAACTGCTCAAAAAATTACATATCCTCAAAAAACAGAAAAATAATTACTCCTGGATAAAATAAATAGGCACAAAGTCTCTAGCCGTCCAATTATTGAGTCCACCGTTGATAGTAGGGAAGATCCAATTGTCCAGGTCACAATCACTGTCAGTGTCTTCCACAGCATTGACTCCATGGTTGCTAAAGTGTAGTGGTGGTCTTCTAGCGCGAGCCTGACGAACAACTTTTTTGAGCTCCTGAAGTGAAACCCAAAACAAATTGGTCAAACTTATAGGGGATGTCAGGAAGTTGGCCCCAAATAGTATATCCACCTTCTTCAACTACAACCTTAGCATCTTTTAGAGAAGCCATTTTCAGTGGAGGTTTGGTAATCTTTGGAATAGCGGTAGCAGCTTTGGTAACAGCAATCGTATGCGGAACCTCTTCAAAATTATGACAGGGGGTCTCAATGAACTCGCCAACCATATCGACATATCTGAAAGATTTCAAGTGGCTTACCATATACTCTTCTTCTCCACGGACTGTAAGAATTTTCCCATTAACCGGATACTTTAACATTTGATGCAAAGTGGAAGAGACAGCACTGGCCCCATGAATCCAAGGGCGTCCCAATAAGCAAGAGTAAGACGGGCGAATTCCCATCACATAGAAAGTAGAATCGAAAGTATGGGAACCAACTTTAATAGGAATGTCCACCTCCTCGTGTACCATTATCTTGGAACCATCAAAATCCATCACCATAATATTGTTGGGCTTCAATGTAAGTCCTTCATAGTCCAATCTGTCTAAGGCATTCTTGGGTAGATCATTCAGAGATGAACCTGTATCAACTAAAACATGGACCGGAGTAGTGCCCCTGCATTCAATAGAGACATGCAGGGCATCATTATGTTTTCTACCCTTGGGCGTCAAATCGGAATTGGAGAAACTAAGTCCATTGTCAATAGTCAGACTAGCAACACAGTTCTCAAATTGGATGGCAGAAGTCTCTTGCGGCACATGAGCAGACTTCAGGAACTTCACCAAAGCCTTAGCATGGGCTTAGGAGCATAATAACAAAGCCATCATTGAAATTTTTGAGGGGGTCTGCCCAATTGTTCCATAATACTATATTCACTTTTCCTTATAATCTTCAATATTTCCTCCATTTCTTGCTTGGAGGCCTCAGGAATGGCTTCTTTAGGTGCCTCCGTCCGGGCAGGCCCAAAGGATACTTCTTTGCCCTGGGTCTCAGCTGACTCAGTAGCAGGAATAACAACAGGAGTAACAATAGGAGTAGCGATAGGAGTAACAATAGGAGTGACAACCGTCTTTGTAGAGATTTCGGGAGAGAAAATCCTTCCACTTCTAGTAATCTTACTGGTCCCAACAATGTTGTCAATGTTAGGATCAGTATCTTCAGCAACTTTATTTTTAACAGCCAATAGGTCTTGCTTGACACCATGGTAATAAACGTCAGCTTCATAATTCCAAGGAATGACTTTGTCGGAGGAATATGGTATTGGCCCAGGAGAGGTAATAATCAACGGAGAAACCTTAAGAGTAGATGTAATCCTCACAGGACCTTTAGAGGAGACCCTGGGGGGATTGTTAGAAATGGTAATGATTGCCACATCTTTACATAAACTTCTTGTAGAGGGAATCTTCTCAAAGAGGATCTCCTGATCATTAATCAGAAGTTGAATGCCTACTTTCAGTAATAAACAACCATTAGGCAGAGAAGCACAATGGTAGCAATCCTCACCATAGCCTGGAAATAAACCGGCATGTAAGAGATTCTCCTTAACCATTGGAAGAGGAGTAGCTAGTCCATCAACAGAAGAAACAAACAGGTCACCATCAACAACATTGATACCTTGGTCATTCTTGGGTGTTGTACCCCAAAATTTTCCCTCGCATTTTTCCTCAAGAAATCACAGCTTCAGGCGTTTCCTGATTTTTCAGATTGGCTCAAGAATCGGTCAAACAGACTTTTCTCGTCAGTCAAACACAATTAGGGTTTTATTGATTTTTAGGGCTCTAGAATGTTTCAAACAGTTGGCTTAGGGTTTTGGTTGATTTTGGCTCAACTTCGATCAGGCGAACGCTTCTTTGGCATTTAATCAGGAATTAGGGTTGTTCATGCGCGGTTCTTCAGAAAGATTTAATTCTACGGTGCTTTGCAAGTTATTCCGAGATTTGGTTTGAATTCGCATTGTTTGACTTAATCAATATAAAGAATGCATTTGGATTGAATTCACGTTTGTTTGACTGAATCAGTAAAAAGGATACATTCAGTTTGAATTTGCAGAGTTTGGTAAAAATCAGTAAAAAGGGGAATGCGTCTGATCAGTTGTTGTGATTAACTGTTGTTTTGCTTTGGATGTTTGAAACGCCAGGTTTAACTGATCAAATGCTGAAGCATTGTTTATTTAATTATTTATTATTCTAAGATTAAATGATTGGAATTTATTTTCAATTATTGTAATTAAAGAATTATAAATAATAAAACGAACAATTAAAAAAGGAGGAAAAGAATTAATTGGATCAAGAAACTTTTTATTTATTTTTAAATTATTTGTACAATTGTTTTGTTTACAAATTGTTTACAACAATGATTTTACATTTATTTAAATCTAAATAAAAACTATCCTAAATATTTTTCTAATCTTCAATTCTTCATTTGCTATCCCTTGCTCCATTGCTCCATGGAATTTTTATCTGCAAAAGAAAAGAAGAAAAGTCAATAGCAGATAAATAAATGAAAGAGACAGATAAAAATAAGGTTCATCATTAAGGGCAACTGATTGGGATCAGTTAGCCCTCTCTGCAAATCACGGGATTTCTCCCGGTTCACAGAGAGGGATGAATGTTTGTTTGCTAACTTGGAATGCACAAAGTGAAAAAATGCAAAGTTTGTCAACATGCTGCATATTTCAAAACAAACAGGATGGCATAACTACAAGTCCAAACTGAATCACAAATCCCAAACTATCCAAAAAGCTGCCAAAGATATCAAAGATATCAAAGATACAAAAGTACAAGAAGCTGTCAAAAGAGATATGCAAATATGCAGAGAAGACATAAAGTGCAGAATTAGACCACATGTGCAAGCAACATATTTCATTTTCATCATGTCCCAATGCTGCCCTTTCAGAATAAAGTACAAGCACAAACATATTTTAATATATTGACTGTACTGGAGAGAGAAGAAAAATAGAAGAAGAAATAGGGCTTACAGGTTTAGGCTTTAGGCGTGAGAAAGAATATAAAACAAAACTGCCAATACAGTAGAAAAAGGAGGAGGCAGCAAAACAACCATAACAAACACTTAACAACAAAATACTTGTCAAACTAGTTCAAAAGGCCACAACCTGTAAACCCTTCAAACCAGATAAAACCCAAGCCTCACCTGCCTGAGCTGTCAAAAAAAACCTAAACCAATAAAACCTCCATCCCAAAAAACTTGTCAAAAATCTTCAACCTGTCATCAAGCCTAAGTATACCCTGTCAAACCAAAACATAAACAACCAAAACCAGTTCACCACAACCCAACCTGCCTGCAACATAAAACCAAAAACAAATACGCAACCTGCTGTCCAGACCCCAAGCTAACAACCTTGAACCATCAAACATAAACCCACCAAACCATAAACCAGTGGAAACCTGCATTAAGCCTAAAACCTGTAAAAACCAGTTAACCTGCATAAGCACAAACAGAAAACCAGCATATGCCCAAAACCTGTACCTATCATCAAGTCTAAACAAAAATTGCCAAGCCAAAACGCCTACCCTGTCCAGCCTTTCAAAAAACCAGAAATGGTACAAGCCTAGCTTCAAGCATCAAGCCCTCAGAACTCAAAGAGTTCATCATAGGGGCATTCATAAAACACTCAAATATCATAAGCATACATATCAGAAGCTACAGGTAACAAAGCGTTCAAGGCCACCCATCAAAACCCTCAGAGTCCATCATCATTGGGTTACCAACATAAAAATATCAAACACTGACCAAATCAGTCTCAGAGCATACAAGGCAACTCAGGATAAGCATCGAGGCAACCAAAAGCAAAAGCCATAAACCAAGCATACTCAGGTAACTCAGTGTCAAGCACAAGGCCCTCAGAATACTCATCATTGGGCAAAGGATAATAAAGTGTAGCATACAAAATAGGCAACAGAAGTGAGGAATAGGCAACGAGGCAGTTGAAGAAGATAAAGAAGCAAATCAAAAGGCATCCAACACATACCAACAGAAAAGGCAACATAAGCATGTAAACAGGGCGACAAGAAGAAGAAGAAAAAAGGATTTCAGATATATTGTCATCATCACCAAACAAAAGAAGAAAGACACAAATACAGAGTACCAGATCTCCTTGCAAAGCTAGTTCATCACGACCCCTTCACCGTCGAGCCTTCGAAGCGCCTCCACCATTCCTTCCCCTCCTCAGTCAAGGTAGTATATTTTCTTTCATCCCTCTTCACGACCTCGTTAACCAACAATAATGAACATAACATCAGAATATAAAATCATAACATGTAAAAAGGAATGAAACCCTAAACGCGTTTAAAAAAGACAAGAGGATTACCTTTTAAATTTTGCTTCACTGAACCAAGGAAGAAAGAAGGCGAAGGAGGCGCTGATGGCTTAGGCGAAGGGGATGATGTTCAAACAGCCATGGCCAAAGGAACGAAAGATGAACGAAAGACGAATGAAACCCCAAACAGCGCTGTAAACCCTAGCATTTTCCAATTGAAAACAATTCTCACAACCCTAAAAACATTTGTCAAACTTGATGGGCCTTGCCCTTTCTCCAGCACCTAAGCCCAATCACAAACCCGGACACACCCCCCTCATGCCAATTCTGTTTTGGGCCATAACACTCTCCCAAGCCCATTTTATTCTTCTCTTCATTTCATTTTATTTTTTACAAACTAAAATTTTGTTTTAACTTAACTCTTTTGAAATGATACACTAGCTTTGTATAAAATATACTAACATAATTAAATAAAATACAAAACATGACAATAATACATTAATACATTAATACATTAATACAAAAATACAATGTAATTAAAATGTAAAACCTTTTTTTTTCTTTTTTTTAAAAAGTAAAATACTTATTTGTACATAAATTCTTTTTAAGTTAGTACCCTTTCTTTTCTTAGAAATTTTTGTACATAATCAAGACAAAATACATTTTTTTTATATATATAATTTAATTAGAATTTAAAACATTTAATTAAAACATTCTTTTTGTTCATATTAACAATATACAAGATTACAAAAGATTAATTAAATAAATATCTAATTCTTTTCTTTAAGTTAAAACAATGCTTAATTATACATTTAAATTCACATCTCTAACCTGTAAATAAATTACATACATGAACATATACACTTACACAATATACGATACATTTCACATTATACGCTTGATACAAATACATTTACATTGCTCCTATACACATTTGCTTATCTTATACATTGCTATACGTTACATTTACATTTGATCGATTCGATTTGGTTGTAATCTATTGGACACTACATTCCTAAAGTCTCATCCCCATTTGTAAATTTGTACCACCACTCCCGGATACTATTTGTAATAGCGTAGACTTTAAATTCTTGCAATTTACCGCTTTCAATTATACCATGGTTAGACCTAGGGTTTGCATGTACATAAAATCAAACGCTAGATAACCTAATACAAAACAAATACATGAAATCAATACACAATCACACTTGCACCCTCTAGGGTAATCCCACATGTTACCTTCCAAAATGGGCCATGCTTGCACATCGAGTTTCTTTGGCAAAACAAATTCAAATGATCATAAGTCCCTCGATGACGCTTTCAAAAGTTGCTTAAATGGAATGATCATAGTCCCTTCAAAGCAAAATTGCCAAAGACACTTGGCACCATTGCATTCATGGTCCATACGATTACCCGCGCCCGTCCCGTTAAAACATCCTAAACGCAAGATTGTCCACCAAATTCAATGGTGGAACAAAATTGTTAAAAAGGGTTGAAAACATAGAGAAAACCTTTGAGTACAATAGGGGTAGACAAAACTCTTAGTTACTTGAGATCAACTTGCAAAAAGACTTACCTTCTTTTCAAAAACCACACTTCATACACGCTTTCAAAACAAACTCTCAAAAACGTTTGAAACATCTTTTCGAAAAGATCCACACTTTTGTAAAACACTCAAACACGAGTCGAATACATCGGTTGCCTAAGACAAGGCATCTTCTTCAAAAACATTTTCAAAACACACACACACACCACAATTTCGAAGCAATCGAAAATCAAGGCAAGTGATCTAAAAAACCAAGTAACTAAGAGCCCATGGATAACCATGGATGAAAAGGGTGCTAATACCTTCCCTTTTCATAATCTACCCCCCGAACCCACAAAATATCTCAAAAGGTTTTTGCTGTGCTTTTTTAACCTTTCCTTTAGGATAAAATAAAAAGTCGGTGGCGACTCTTGCTCAACCGAACAAGTGCGAATACAAACGCAAAACACTAGTCAGTTCTCCCACCGTATCACAGAACTGGCGACTCTTGCTCAACCGAAACATTTGCGAAAACGAACGCAAAACCCAAAATTTGCCCTCCTATTTTTCTCAATGTTTCTCATCACAAGACCCTTGGAGCTCAAGATCCAGTTAGGGTTTCCTCTGCTCAAGACTTCTCCTCGCACTGTTGACCCAAATTAGGGTTTGTGTTTGGACAAACATATTCTGACCTAAAATGCCTAAGATGACTTTCATGCTTCATGTTGGACTCCCAAGTCTATCCATACCAAGTTTCAAGTCTTAATTCCAAATTTTGCCCAGTCAATTGGACAGTTGACCTAGAAATCAACCATATTGGGGAAAAAGTCAACTGTGGTCAATTGACAGTCAAACCTCATGAAAATTGACCCATATCAACATTATGAACTCACATGGACCATTTGATCAAGTTTGGATCACAATTCCACAAGAAATTTGATCAGATCACCAAAAGGGCAAAATGGTCATTTTTAGGGTTTTGACTGCACAAAGGCAATTTTTGACTGTTTGACCTAGCCAATGGCAAACCAAACTCACATATGGACTCAAGGACCCCATGGAATTGTCTTGAAATACTCAACAAGTTCAAAAGATCCCAAATGCACAAGATTGACAGTTGAATTTCCCAGTCAATTGATCAATTTTGACTGTATACTGAAAAGTCAAACTTTGACTTTTTGGTCAAAATCAAGTGTCAAGATTCATTTTTCATCAAAACATGCCAAATCATGAAACTTGTTCATCAAGAAATCAAGAATTGCAAATTAGGGTTTGAAATGAAGGTTTTTCATAACTTAGAATTTTTCTAAGTAATGAAAAACCCTAATTTTTTCCTAACTTTGTCCCATTTTCTCACCAAGATTCATTTGGATTCAAGCAAAAGTCAAAACATGAAAGTTGTAGTCCATTGAAAAATCTACAACTTTGAATTACAAAGTTTTCCTAAAAGAAGCTTGTATCTCAAGTTACAATTTTTGGAACAAGGGTACCAAACCATTCTTAACTTAGAGAAAATTTGACCTATTTTAGGCAGGATTTTTGCCTAACTTCAAGACCATTTTTCACATACTTCCACTTGGAATTTCAATTTTCATTTCAAAATTGGATTTAAGTACACATTCCAAGCTTTCCAAAATGTCTAAGAACTCATCAAACAACCTCATGGTTAGAGAGAATCGAATTTGGCAATATGGGAAAAACTCACTTTGTTCATGACCAAATTACATGTCCATACACTTAGGCAATTTTGAACTCAGCTTGCATTTCTTGATTACAGGCCCTAAATCCCTTTTGCACTCATAAATTTAATGCAAACTCATTGTGCCAAGACCATATTTTATGTGTTCAAGCATTACATAGAGGTTTAGTCCCAAAGTAGAAAAAGCATAATGTCCATTTTTGCAAAAGTAGAACTTTATGTCAATTAGCAATCCAAGCAAGTACAATGCATATCCTTTTGGCACAAGTTATTAGAATAATTACACTGATCAAGACTAAGTGGTGCAGCACATTAGGGGGGCCTCTATCATCCTAGAACTCAAGTGGACATTTTCTTGCTTAAGTGTGAAGAAACATAGCATAACAATACACAACTCTCATCTCAGTAAAGACCAGCTTAGGCAAACTTGTCAAACACATTACAAACCTCCATCCTGACCTGAGACACAAGCCTATCACCTCCAATACCTCTCCATTCACAGAATCACCATTGAACTGCACAAAAACAGGGCATCCCTGCAGTTTGAGTGGCATAGTTCATTTCCATCGTGCATCTTGGCCAAAACCAGTTCAAACACTTTCCTTACCATCAATCCAAACTATCCAAAGCATTAGAAGTAGATTGTAACTCCTCTAATCAGTTTGGCCATTTTCATTTCTTCCTCTTGCAGGTTGATTTCTGCAGCTTGATATAGAAGGTTTCAAAGCATACCAAGTATTGGAATAGCATCCTCACACTTCAAGCAAGTTGTACAAACCATCATCTTGCCCTGAAAGCTCCTCCATTGCCAGACATGATTCCAACTGAACAGGTATATTCATGAACTTCTATCTCTCAATGTAGGCATTATTAGCTCTAAGTTTGTGAATGAAAAATGTCATGCTCATGTCCCTAAAACTATACATGTCTTTACTTTCCATTTATTTTGCCTGTGCTATGAGAATTTGAGGTCTGAACATTGATAAAAAGTTAGGTTAAGATTTGGGAATGGAGAAATTCTCTCTCATTTCTGAGAGTTAGGATGAGTTCTTTACATGTCCAGAATCGTGGCTTGATGCTTAACATTTCTTATGTTGTAAGTTTGTGCTAAAAGTCCAGGAATCCAGATGTTTGAATCAGTGTACAAGCGCGCGTTTTTTGACAAAGTTTCTGGCCAGAGGTTGAAGAAGGTCCTTTGGGCTGGGCTTGTTCTATCTTTTCTTATTTGCACCCTATTTTTACTTTTACACCTCTTTGGCCCATTATGCTTATTTTCATGATTTTTTGACTTTTTCTTTTTTGTTCTAACTTATTTATTTTCTCTCATAATATTAAAAATATAAAAAATATTTTTTACACCATTTTTGAATTTATTAGGCATTTATTTGTTTAAATAGGTATTTGTACATAAATAAATATATAGATATACTTTTATTCAAAATACTAAAAAATAATGCAAACACATTTATTTTCAAATCTTTATTTTATTTTATTTTATGAAAATATTTTATATAAAATATACTTTTTTTTTATAAATATTAAATATTATTATTTTGTAGATATAATATATATTTAGTAAATAATACAAATACATATATATTTATTAGAATATTTAGGACAAAAATACAAAAATATATACATTTTTATTTTATTAATATTTGACATTAAAAATACCTTTTTTATAAATATACTTCATTTTTATTTTATTTTTGTACATAATTATTAAATATTGTATATATTAAATAATTAATACCTTTTATTTAATAAATTAGGGTTTTGCCCTAAATACATAAAAACTCCAAAAAATAATACTTTTTATTTTGTTTATTTGACATATAAAAAAATACCTTTTTTCATACATATAAAAAACATTTTTGCATCTTGCATATTTATTCCATTTTTATTTAATTATTGTATATTAAATGATTTGATAATTTCCAATTTGATGTAATAGTCTAGGTTTAAATTCCTTGTCAAAATACCCCCCATTTGAACATTTGTACCCCCCTTCCCATATATTGTGTTGTAATAGTTTAGGACCTTAAATTTCGCACTTTAATGCTTTCTAAATATACCATGTTAGAATTAGGGTTTGTATGCGAATCAAAAACAACAAAAATAGTTTGACCTAATTTCAAGATAAACAAGCATGAAAATGGACAACACTAATCACACTTGCACCCCTAGGGTATTCCACTTGTTGCCTTCAATAAATGGGCCATATTGCATGTTAGGTCTCTTTGGGCAAAACAAATACAATACCAATGATCATAGTCCCTCGATGACGCTTTCAAAAGTTGCCTAAAAAATGATCAAGTCCCTTAAAGGAAAAATTGCCCAAAGATACTTGGCACCATTGCAATCATGGTCTAAACAATGACCCGCGCCCGTCCCTTTCACCTCCTAACACAAGATTGTCCACCAAATGCAATGGTGGAACAAAATTGTTAAAAGGGTTAAAACATAGCAAAAATCTTTGAGAACTTTAGGGTAGATAGCTCTTAAGTACTTGTCAACTTGCAAAACAAAAAACACTTGCCTATTTTTCAAACCACACTTCACAAACACTTTCAAAACAAACTTTCAAAAAACCTTGAAACATCTTTTCAAAAAGACAAACACCTTTTGTAAAACATTCGAGTAAAGAATTGTTACAAGGGTAGCCTAGACAAGGCATCTTTTTCAAAACATTTTCAAAACCACGTACAAAGCACCATTTCAAACAATTGAAAATCAAGGCAAGTTGATCTAAGCAAGTAACTAAGAGCCCATGGATAACCATGGATAGAAAGGGTGCTAATACCTTCCCTTTCTATAATCTACTCCCCGAACCCAGAAAATATCTCAAAGGTTTTTGCTGTGCTTTTTAAACCTTTCCTTAGGATAAAATAAAAATTCGGTGGCGACTCTTGCTCAACCGAAACATTTGCGAAAACGAATGCAAAACCCTAGTCAGTTCTCCCACCGTATCACAGAACTGGCGACTCTGCTGGGGAAATACTTAAAAGTGGGGTTACCTTAGGGTTTAGATCACCTTTACTTTCTTGCTTTGATTGACTTGATTGCTTTATCTTTTGGGTTCTTGTTTGGGTTTGTTGTAAATCCTACACCCGGATTTGGGGCACCTTCTTAGGTAAATAGCAAAAAAACTGTGAGGGAACTGTGCGGGGTATACCGACATGGTTGAAGCAGTAAGCTATGTTAGTGTGACATATTTGTGAGTACCGGTAACCCTTGAGTTCAGTCAAGGAGAGTACGGGGCCGCTGAGTGATGTCATGAAGCACTAACGAACTCTTAGAACCTTAATTGACCATCTTAGCCTTTTTAGGGGTAGTGAGATGACCGACTTTGGTGCAGTCCGAAGTTGGTAGATACTCGATACTACACTCATTTGAGGGTTGTTTTCTTGGAATATTTTGGTCGCCAGTAAGTGGCTAAACCGAAACAATGAACACAGAAAACAATCCAATGATATTGAGCTCCTTAGAACCCAGTTTCTATTTTAGGACAGGATGAGCCAACTAACTTCAAGAGGGTACTTACCTAAACCCAATGCAACCCTAAACCTAAGGACTTGTTTGCTTTGTGTGAATATGTTTGTCTGTATATACACTCACTTGCTTTTTTGCACACATGTACATAACATCATGACATCATACTATAGCATTTTCAATAACTATTTCAAGGATCTCGAGGGTTCTTTTGATGCAGGGTTACATTGAACCAGACGTCTACCAAGGGGCAAGGGGTTTCTCCTCTAAACAAATGCCATCAAAGTTCAAGTACAACAACTTGAATCAGTGGCTATGACCCACTCGACATGGTGAGCTTGATTCTCGTGGAAAGATATCCACCGATGCAAAGTTCACTAGTCAAAGATCAAGTGCAACAACTTGAATCAGTGGCGATGACCCACTTGACATGGTGAGCTTGATTCTAGTGGAAAGACATCCGCCGGTGCAAAGTTCTCCGATCCAAGAACAAATTTCAACCTCTAACATTTTCTTGTGTTTACCCCAAGAGATCCTTGAAAGCATGCATCCACATATCATGCATTGCATCTTAACGATCTTTCCTTTTTCAGGTTTCCTTACTCTCCTACTGTTTATTTCAGTAAGGGATGGCTCTAGAAAGGTCTGTCAAAGACATCCAAGACCAGACTGCTCAGCTGCAGGAAATGTTCCTGAACTTGTCTCTGGGGCAAGAAGAAATGAAAGCTCTCCTCACCAAGAGCTTGGAGAATTCAAACAATGCCAGGAGTGATCATCTTGCGAAGCTGCAGTTTGATCTGACAACATTGAGGACCCAAGTGATGGGACAGTTAGTGGGCCAGATGGCTCTCATCCAAGACCTATCTCAAAGACAAGAAGAACTCAGAGTTCTCGTCCGCCAACTGCTTCCAAACAACCAATTGGGGCAAACATCTGAGGTCGAAGAGCAAGTCACCGCTCAGCCTCCATCCACTCAAGAAGACAAGGGGAAGGCTCCTTCGCTTGCTTCAGGGTCACAAGCCCATCAACAACCTCGCCAGCGTCAACGGGGTAATCGGCGTAATCAAGAAACATCGGGAAGACAATTCACGGAGACTGAGATACCATCATTATTCATACTGAAGCGCCTGTTGGAGGTCAACCTGCTTACTTTAAGGGATCCTCCTCAGAAGCTCAATACCTCATCTCCTAACTATCGTCCCGACGCATTTTGTGTTTACCACTCCTACAGCCCGGGACACGACACCAACGACTGTTGGGCCTTGAAGAACAAGATTCAAGATTTGATTGACATTGGAGTGCTGGAATTTATGCCAGACGGCGAGATGAAAATATTCCGTTAAAGGGTTCTCCACCTGAAGTGACGAAGCTCAAGCTGAAAGACTTTTGCTTCTTTTTGAATTTTCAAAGTTGTAATTTCTTTTGCTGTCAAACAATTATCTGTTGATGTTAAACTCTGTTTTCATTAATGCATTGCATATGTTTGTCTTGAATTCATCCATTCGTTTCACTACTCTTATGTTTTTCTTTATGATATTTGACTCTTGATAAAAAAAGCTGCAAGCCTTTAGAGGGAGGATGACGAAACAATACCATGATCTTATACAGTATGCTTTTGAACAGACCTTGTTGATGATGTACAAACATTTCTTTCAATTCCCAAACACGGGAGTTATAAGGAAGTTAATCCCTAGTCAACCCCTTCGAGCCAAAGAAGTAGGAGTTTTCTGTTTCTAAACAATCAAAACCTTTGATATAAACCTGGGGCAGGGTAGTATCTTAGTTAATTCAAAAGAAAAGCGCGCATTGAAGTCGCAAACTCTCAGTTCGTAACACAACGAACGACGTCGAAAAAGAAAAGCATTCCTTTGGAATCAAAAGACAAGGGTGGTTCCCTATCACATAGACAGTCAATCTCTCAAAAGAGAAAAAGCCCACTAAGCCAAAACCTATAAAGGAGGCTTAAGAAAGCTGGGGCATCCCGCTGACGGTAATCTCGAAAAAATGGGAACAGTCAGGCAAAATCCTCAACAACATGAAAAATGTTGAAGGAGATGATGACTGTCTCCCCAAATTCAGCCGGTGAACCATCGCCCAAAAGTCGTTCCAAACTCAAAACAGAGTGTGACGCACAATTAACTGAGCTTAGGTATGAAGAACATCACGAAGAGCGGGTGGGTACAAATATACTTTGAGCCTTTATCCTTTGTTTCTTAAACCGTGAACCAAGCCACGTTACAACCCTTCAAAAGTCCTAATTGAAGCATGGGTTAGTTCGAAAGCATACTGTTACAAATGGTATCCTGACTCCTGTAAGGCTTTGCTCTAAATCTTGTGTTGATCTGTCTTATAAAAAGTTTTCTGCTAAAAACGCATTTTTCAAAACTTCGAGACAAACATAAACTTTGCATTGCTTGAATATCACTGTCTGCATTTGGCTTTTTGTTTGACAGCGAAGAATTTCATACAGCGAATATTCGGAGGAACGAAAACTCTCTCAGTGAGCAAAATCACTTCAAAAGGACGACACTTCCATTACAAAATCTCCTATCAACAAGGGGCATGACATAGCACCATCCAATTAACCTGGGGCAGTCCAGTCAAGGTCCAACAGATCTTTCAAAGTCCAATTAACCTGGGGCAGTCCAGTCAAGGTCCAACAGATCTTTCAAAATCCAGTTAATCTGGGGCAGTCCAGTCAAGATTTCAAGAAATCTCTCAATATGCAGAGTAATCTGATTCAAGACTCCTTCATCACCACTTGGGGCATTCGAATGTCAAAAGTGTTCAACAAATCAACTATCACATTTCCAGACTTGATTCCTGTATCTAGCCAGGGCACGTCTGAAGAGTTTGAGGATTCGATTCCTGTATCCAGCCAGGGCATATCTGTTGACGACTATTTCCAGACTCGATTCCTGTATCTAGCCAGGGCACGTCTGAAGAGTTTGAGGATTCGATTCCTGTATCCAGCCAGGGCATATCTATTGACGACTATTTCCAGATTCGATTCCTGTATCCAGCCAGGGCATATCTGTTGACGACTATTTCCATACTCGATTCATGTATCTAGCCAGGGCACGTCTGAAGAGTTCCAGATCAACACCTGTAACAAGCCAGGAAAATATCTATGAACGACCGATTGTAGACCAACACCTGTAACAAGCCAGGAAATTATCTACATCACCACTTGGGGCATTCGAATGTCAAAAGTGTTCAAAAACCCGATGCAGTTTTACACGGACTCATCATCAGGAAATCCTACACAGATCTCCTCAAAACATTGGGCATGGGTGTAGTTATCACATTGGGAGTCTCAAGAGGGTCAAATTTAACCTCCTTTGCATTAATAAGATCCTGAACTTTATTCTTCAGAGCCCAACAATAATTTGTATCATGCCCTGGACTGTTGGAGTAGTAGGCAGACCTAGCATTTGGATTATAACAGGGAGATGTAAACCATGGATTTTGAGGAGGCTCCCTCAGAGGGACCAAGCTAGCCTTCATTAGATGCTGCAATACTTGGAATAAGGGCATGTTAAGTCTGGTGAATTATCTTCCAAGCGCATCCTGCCTATACTGATTGTTTTGTCGTTGAGTTGATGTAGGGTTGGAGATCATTACAGCTCCTACCGTCGGATGGCGTTAAGCTTTACCCTGATTTCTCTGGCCATAGGCAGCACTAACTTCCTTCTTTCCACTAAAAGGCTTCTTCACAGAAATCGAAGATGCAACCCCCTGAATTTTTCCACTTTTGATGTCAACTTCCACTCGTTCTCCCGTCAATATCAGCTCGATGAATCCAACTGAAGAGCTCTCGATCAGATGGTTGAAAAATGGGCCTGCCAAAGTACCCAAGAACATATCTACTAGCTCTTTATCAGACAGAGGAGGCTGGACTATTCCTGCAAGATCTCTCCAATTTTGGGCATAATCTTTGAAACCCTCACTAAAACCCATAGACATGCTTTAAAGTTACGTACGGGTTGGAGCGAGGTCAGCATTGTATTTGTACTACTTGTAAAAACCAGCAGCCAGATCTTCCCAATTGCGAATGTTGGTTCCTTCTAATTGATAGAACCATTCCAACTGCGTTCCTGACAAACTCTCCTGGAAGAAATGAACCCATAAATTCCTGTCAGTTGTGTGGGGTTGGATCTTTCTAACATAAGACCTTAAATGTAGCTTGGGACATGAAACACCGTCATACTTTGCAAATACGGGAACTTTGAATTTCTGCGGGATAACCACCTCTGAGACCAGTCCTAACTCTTCAAAATCCAGACCAGGTACCCTCTGAATCTCCATAGCATTGAGACGATCCCCTAGCTGTTTATACTTGTCATCGGCAGGGGGATATTGTTCTTCAGGATAGTCTGCTTCCTCTTCATCGGTTCTTAGGTTGTTATCCTCTTCTTTTGTCTTCTTATTATCTACTTCCTGTTTGTCCCCCTCATTTGATGGAGTTGCAAATTCTAGATCTCGCTTGGCTGGTCCTCTAAATCTTCTTCCCATATTCAAGATGCCAATCGGTTTCTTTTCCTTCTTTGCCTTCTCTTTAACAATGAGAGCTTTCAGATCTTCTTGTCCCTTAGCCAGAGCCATGAACATTTGTTGGAACTGAGCGTTATGTGCTTGAAGATCCTTAACTGTTTGTTCAAGAGCCATTTCTTTTTGCTGAAATAAACAGCGAAAAGATAAGAAACCTGTCTTGAAATACCTGCTTATGTAATGATGTGCATGACATGTTTATGTGATGTTTACAAGGACTTCCGGAAATTTAAATTTGCGAACCAAAATAAAACAAAGATTTTATTAGTAGAATTCAAATTACAACTGCCTTCTAGGCTTAAAAAACTCTTAAAATCTAGGAATCAAATCTCCCATGGGCGCTTCCTCTTCGTGCCGAGATAGTCATTAAGACTTTTTTCTTCGTGAAGTTGCTTCGTGAGCTCCAACACGTTCTTCTCACTGGTGTAAAACTGACCTCTAAAGGTATCCCGTTCTTCTTTCATCTAAATCCAGGACCTCTGCAACTCTTCGAGATCAGTGGGCATGTTAGGATGGAGAACTGTATAAGAAACATCCTCTTTGGTGATAGGCTCCACACTCACTGGCAAGATGGCTGTATATGGAAACATAAGGTTTTGGGCGCGAGCTCATACCTATTTGAGATAAGGCTCCATAGGAATGGAATTCTTATGCCCCAGCGTCTTGCTATCAACCTTATTTACCATTCCCCAAGCTCGTATGAACCTTTGACTATACCCTTGAACATCATCCTCGTAGTTGAACATAATGCCTTGGATAAGCTTATCCTGGGGACCATCCCTTCGAGCATAACCGAACTATTGTAGAGCCAGAGAAGGATTATAAGTGATACCTTCCCTAATTCCAAGGAGTGGGACATTAAGGAATTCCCCACAATGCTCGTTGATAGAGACATCTCCCATATATCGGGAGTACCAAAGAATATCCGAGTGAGAAAGTGACATTATCCTTTGCGACCAACCCAAACCTTGTTTGTTCTTCAATGCTGATTGAGGAAGGTGCGAAATAAACCACCTTGACAGCAACAGTACACAACATATCAGAACCCCTCTTCTCTTCATGGTACGAGTGTGAAGGGAATGCAAGATATCTCCGAGCAAAGTAGGTACAGGGTTGCGAGAGAGGAAAATCTTGACAGCATTCACATCTATGAGTAAGTCCAGATTAGGGAATAATACTAACTCGTAGATTAGAAGAGCCAGGACTTCTTCGAAAGCTTGGAAATCCAAATCATCCCAAAACAATTGAGCCTTTTCTAATAGGAACTTGACTAGGAAACCCTTGACTCCGCTTCTTATTTCCTAGTTGGATATAACGTCAAACCGTTTCAGATGTAAGGCTGCTGCAATAACCTCTGGCTTTGGAGCTTCCTCCAAACCGGTTAAACGAATCTTATCGATAATAGGTGCACTCAATAATTGATAGAACTCTTCCATGGTGGGTACCAACTGATAATCAAGAAATGTGAAGCAATGGTGTTTAGGGTCAAAGAACTGAAAGAGTACACCCATCATCTTCTCATCAAAGCTTGAGGTAACCAGGTTGAGGAGTCGACCATATTTCTTAGTGAACGATGAAGTCTCAGGAACCCTTGATACTAGTTCTTTGAGTTGGAGAGGTATTCTCACAAAGCTAATTCGGATGGTGTGAAGCCATGATCTACAAAACAGAACAAAGATAAATTCCCTTGGTCCTTGAAATGGTTAGTGAAATGAAAATGGATGTTATGATGCATGATGTTATGTTTGAACATTTTAATCACACACAAGCAAAACACACAAGACCTTAGGTTTAGGCTTGCATGGGGTTTATAGGTAAATACCCTCTTGAAGTTCAGATGGTTCAACCTGTCCTAAAAAAGTAACCGGGTTCTAAGGAGTCTCAATATTACTGATCTTTCTTTATCAGGTATTGTTTCAGCTCAAGCAATCTTTTCTCGTGGCATAAATATCCCGAAATTCCGATCTCAATGAGTGTAGTATCGAGTATCAACCAATCCTGATCTTTATACCGAGTCCAGCTATCTCACTATTTTTCTAGTGGCCAAGTTTGTTCAACTAAGGTTCTAAGGTCAGTTAGTTCTTTATGACACCACACAGCGGCCCTGTATTCTCCTCGATTTAACACAAGGGATATCGGTACCAACAAATGTGTCATAATAACATAACCATCACTTAAACCATACCGGTCTATGTTGTACAATCTCCATGATTTATTGCTGCTTACCTAAAAGGTGCCCCTGATACGGGTGTAGGATCTTTAATAATAACCCAAGCAATCCCTTTAAAAATAAAGCACACAAAACACACAATGAAAGCAATTAAAATGATTTATATCTAAGGTAACCCCACTTTTTATATTTCCCCAGCAGAGTCGCCAGTTGTGTAATACGGTAGGAGAACCGACTGTTATACTGGTTTTGCATTTGTATTTGCAAATGTTACGGTAAGCAAGAATCACCACCGACTTTTCTTTTATCCAACAAAGTAAAGGGTGAAAAGAACAAAAAAAGACCTTTCGAGATTTATTTTTGAGTAAGGGGGTAGATTATGGAAAGGGAAAGTGTTAGCACCCTTTCCATCTATAGTTATCTACGGGCTCTTAGATTCTAGCTCATTTGGAAACACCTTGTGTTTGTGTGTTTGAAAAAAGTATTTTGAAAAGACGCCTTGGTACGGCAAACTTTGTAATGTTTCTCGTATTGTTGAGAACGTATGCAAAGTGTCTTTGTAAATGTTTTTGGAAAGGAGTGTATGTGTGGAAAATGTTTTGTTTTGAGCAAGCATCTAAGAACTATCTACCTACTCGAAAAGGTTTGTTCTTTTCCTATTTTCCTTTAGATAGTGTTATCCTACTATTAGTGAGTAGGTAGCTTTATTATTGGATGTTTGAGGGACAATCGAAGGGTTATCGTTACAGTCACAAAGGCAACTGAGCAAGATACTTTAGTAACCATCCTAGGGTTTTAAGATCATACCGAGGCAACATCGAGAAGGTCATTTTTGTGATCTTTAAACCAGAGGGTAGCCACTAAAATCTCTCACGTTTCGAGAGTTTTGATTGTTTTATTCCGAAGGCAACCAAAGTGGGGGTACCCTAGAGGTGTGCGTGTGCAAGTGCATTGTGTTTCAGTTATTTATCTTGACGTTAGGTTTGCTAACGTTTTTGTTTTAAATTTATTACCATGCAATCCTATTACCATACATCTAAGCAGTTAATATATGTACAGGAATTTAAAGTGCGGAATTTAGAACCTAACTATTACATGACTTCAGGGAGGGGGGATTTACAAGTCCAAAATTGGGGGAATAAAAGCAGTAAATGTCCTAGTTTTTAATTATTACAAACCAAGAAGCAGGTACAATAATAAGAAAGTGTAATAATAATGCGAAAGTACTAAACGCGCGCGAATTAGAAAGGACGTCTAAAACCCTAAAAAATTCTAAGTAAAAGAAAATTATTTTTGTTGTTTTTGTTTATTTGAGGAAAATATTAAATTAAATTAAATATAATTAATTAAAACAAGAAAGAAAAGAAAATTATTAATTAAAAATAATTCTAAAACAAATCTAATATTTTTGGCATTTTTTATTTATGAAAAGAATTGAAATCAATTAAATCCTAAGTCTATTGATTGTAAATTAAGGAAATAAGTTAAAATAATTAACTAAATTAAAATACTAAAATTAAGTTAAATAAAAAAACCTAAATCTGAATTTTTATGTTTTTTTTCTTCTGATTTTATGATTAAATAAAAAAATGGTTTAAAAAAAAAAGCAAATATAAAATAAATAAATAATAAACTAAAAAAATATAATAAAAAAATAATTAGAAAAGAGTTGGGCCTGATGTTCAAAGTAAAAGGGGGTGAGATTTGAAATTTGTAAGGCCCAAATCAGGGAGCCCAAAGTTGTGGTTGATCCTATGTTGTTGGCCCTTTGAGGGTTCATGGTGAGGCACACATCTGAGGCCTTCAGATCTGGATCAGATGGTGATGATCTGATGGTATATGGTGTGTGCATGGGGCCTAGGAGCACTGGATCTGCAAGAAACATATTAGAAAAAATAAAAATCTAGACCTGGGTATCGAACTCAAGTCCTTCCCTATTGCACGCGCCTATCTCACCACTCAGCCAACCTGTCATTCGTTTATACAAATAACAAAATAATAATATATGTGAAACCAAGTCAAAAATATATCTGAATAAAAAAACGCGCGTAGTGACTGAATGGACCAATAGAAGTGTGACGTTTGGGCAAACTGAATCAGCCCACCTGAGTCAACTCTCTGGTTGTCTTCACAGTGGGATCAAAAATGAACCTGCAAAAATAACAAACTTCAAGGATTAAAACCTACCCTACCCCCCTTAAAATTTCCCCCTGATTCCAAATCTGAGGTTATTTTGGGCTAAAAGTCCCTGGATTACGAATTGTGAAGCTTTCAGTTTATGATTCCCTAACTATGGCATCACACGATTCAGGAATCAAAGCTCTCATGTTATACGTCCCACTTGCTCTAATGGACACGCCGAATACAAATAAAACCATAAGAAACATAAAAAAAACATAAATATAAAGTTTCACATATAGCAAACCTTGTTTGACCGGTGACACACGATCCGGTTGTTTGGGGATGCTACGATCTTTGAAAATGGCAGGGATGGACTCCTGGTGTCTTCAGGAACGTAATGGACTCTTTAGATTGGATCGAGGGAAGCTGGAAATGTGCATTTGGATTTTTACAACTTTGGAGATTTTTTGAGAAATTTTAGTATGGCTTGCTTAGGCTATTTGAGTGTATATTCTTGGCCTTCCTTGCTCTAGTATATATAGAGGAGTGAGGAGAGTAAACAAATATGGAAAGAAATTGTCACATTAAGCCAAGGTTTAAACACCAAAATAAAAATTTGAAAAATGTCCTTATTTGAGAGATTTTTGCCAAATATGTTTTTGCAATGAATCTGGACAGTCTTGCACAAATTCATGGGCCAAAGGCTCACCCAACACACTAGCCCATATGTCCAAACCATTGACCTATTATTTTATGCATTTTATTTTGTATTTATTTAATTTTAAATTAAATAAAAGTCAAAATAAATGAAAATAAAATCAAAGCCATGCAAAAATGGACTTAGAGGTCCTTCATAAGGTCATGAAGATGTTTGAAGTTCAAAATGTTAAGCCATTGACCTAAAATTTCAAAATTGCATGCTTTGCATTTCATGGATTTGACCAAGATTTCCTAACTTGTGAAAACAATAACTTGCTCAATTTTTAACCTTTGAAGATGATCTCGGACTTTTTGGAAAGCCTAATATGTCTTATTCAATCTCACTTTTGATCAATTTTGCATTTTTTGAATACTTTTTCTTGATGTAAATGGTCTTGACAAAAAGTGTCTTTTGTTGACTATCTGAAAGTGACATGTAATGTATGAGGTTATATATTCCAAATTATGCACTTCTTGGACTTTAGGGGAAAAGAAAAGTTGTAGGGACTTGAATTTTATTCACAATGAGCTTTTGTTGGGGAAAAATGGATGAAGCATGTGAAAGTTATGTCTGGTCAAAGTTCAGTTGACTTTTCCTATAGAAACCCTAATTTACAATTCTTGATTTTTGATAAATTTAGAGCACTCTCTGAGGAATCATGATCAACCCTTGATTAAATTATGGATATCACTTCAAAATGTTGGTGTTGACCAAAAATCTTGAAGTTTGACTGTATATTGGTCACAGTTGACTTTTGACCTAGTACAGTTGATTTCCCAGCATTTGAGCAATTGACTGAGCAAGCTTGTAGTGCAAGGCATGAAACTTGGAATGGACATTATGGAAGACATATTAGGGGCCTTGGAAATCTCTTGAAGCCTTTTCAACCCAAAATTATTTGTGAGAAGTGAAACCCTAGTTGGAAGTGCATTGCTTAGGAGGAGAATTTGTTTGGCCAATTCTTGGTCAACCTTGAGCAATTGAGGACCTCAATGAGCATGACTTAAGTAAAATGGAAAGGCAAATTTTGGGGTAAACAATGTGATATACCCCTATGATCATTGGAATTTTCCCCTATTTATAGGGTTCCTCTTAGATGGTTTGCCCTTAGTTAGAAGGTTCTTGGAAATGCTGCCTTTGATCAGCCATTTTCTTTTGAAATCTTCTCGATGCTAAGTATTGACTTGTAAATAAAATTGTACATTTTGAAAAGTAATCCTAATGTGATTTACATGAAAGTTCTTGAAATTGATTATTGAAAAGAAATGGATGATTAGAGATGGATATTCGAAGAAGCAAAATGGTTAGTAATAATTTTAACAAACATTAGGTGTCAGCTTAACACAAATTTCGTCGAGTATGCTTTCATAGTGAACCTAGCTTCAATTAGGACTTTCGAAGGTTGTAACGTGTCCATGGTTCATGGTTAAAGAAATAAAAGATATAAGGCTCAAAATTTATTTAGCCCACCCCATTCTCCTTGATGTTCTCCAATCCTAATTTCAATTAATACAACTGACACGTTTAATCTCCAAGAGAAATTTCATAGTCACGCAGATGATGAGAAGCATGGATAAAGATCTAAGCACCGATGAAAAGCATTGATAAGATCCAAGAATTGCTAAGATCTAAGCATTGATGATAGGCCTTGATGATTCTTGAGGTGGAAGTCACAAGATTGTTTTTCAATTTATTTGTTTTTTAATCCCTTATTTTGCATAGACCAATTTTTTTGAATTTCGGGTCCCTCCGTGTGCCCTGACTTTTGCCTAAGTCAAGTTTTTTTTATTGTTATTTGACTTAGCAGGCTTTCTCCCTTTTTTTTAATTTCTTTTTTTTTTTGCTTTTGATTTTGAAAATTTTGTGACTGTCACGCTGATTGTTGTAAGCTTCATCTTCATCGTTTCCTCGATCTTGATTGATGTACTAAGGAAGAAGATGTCATGGATTTTATCTTTATTGATCCGTCAATCTTGAATGATGAACGCGAGGAAAAGGATGCGCTCGAACCTTTGCTTAGATCGTTTCCTCAATGATGTATCGAGGAAAGGGATATGTTTGAAACTTTGATTTAGATAAATCACTTCTCTTGAGAATAGAATGCGCCATTGAATTAATTGAAAGACTACCCTGCCCCTGGTTAAAATTAAGGTTTTTATTTTTAGAAAATAGAACATAACTCCAACTTCTGGCTCAAGGGGGTTAACTACGGACTAACTCCTTATTTTTCCACTGTTTAGGAAGTGAAACAACGCCTTACATCATTAGTTAAGCCTTACTATTAAAAAGCATACGCCAACAACATTCGATTGTTTTGTATTTTCATCATTCTCCCTCGAAGTTTGTTAATTGAGAATGGAAGAGTGAAAAATGAAATGGAAACTGATGAAAGAGTGAATACGAATGAAAACGATTTCAAAAAACATGCATGATTATTTCATTAGAATTACTGATCCAAAGATACAAGTTTATAACAAATGAAAATTAACAATTAAGAAATCATAAATTTAAATAATAAAGGCCTAATGATCTAGAGATAAGCCTTCTTGTTGATCCACTGACTTTAGGGGATTCTTTTTAGTATCTGGATTTGTCAAAGCAAAGGGGTGTCTGTTTACCAATGGGATCCCTTTTTCAAAATTCAACTGCTTATTGTCGATCAAATATTGGACCTTGTGTCTTAAACTCCAACAACGTTCAAGGGTATGTCTTGGAGAGTTGGTATGATACTCGCGCCTGGAACTTTCATCACACTTAGGCAGGAGTGTCTTGTTCGGAGGATTCAGTGACTTCCTGTCTACCAAAGATGCCTTGAGTAAATGTTGCTATAGCTGACTGTGCAGCATGGGAAGTGGATCAAATATCCTTGGTGGTAGTTTTTGTCTTCCCCTTTGTTGGGCATATCCCTTATGTTGACAGGGTTATTATAATTGTTGTTGAGGTGGGGGAACTTTCCATAGTGGTAGCGTATGTGGTGCTGCATAGGCCTGTGGCTGGGATGACAAAGGGTTACCTTTGCTCCTCAGTAATAATTGCATGATCAAGTTCATTTGAGTCTTCAACTGGTGGACCTCCTATTTCAACAGTTCTTGGCCTCTTTTGAGTTCCTCTATGGCTTCTTGAGACATGATTTTGATGATATCCTACATTGTCTCAAAGATTGAGACATGTAGGAATTCCTTAAGGATTAAGGCAAATGAAAAACGACGAGGAATCCCTACAGGCTAGGGATAGTAGTAGATGAAGAGATAACCCTTTCAGGTTTACAGATTGTAGTGGGATTTGTGAAAGGTATCCTTAGAAGGTAGGTTCTTAGCTTTAGCCTACATATATTCTACCCTTCCCATAAGGTGGTTTCCTTAAGGGTATCATGAATAACACTAGAGGGAAAAGACACAAGGGCCTCCCTTAAGTGGAGCCTCTTTGTAGACCGGAACTTTCGTCTCTAGCTCGCGGAAGGTCTCATCATGAGATTTTGGTTTAAAGGTCATACAAAGAGTCATAGGTGTCATTCCAAAGTCCTATTTCCCAAGAGGATGTCTCTCTAGAGGTATTCCTTTTGCATAATTCCACCTACTCTAGGCGAAGTCGTCACATAAACTCATGGGGCTGATGTATCCCCTTGGCTAATAGACAAACATTCTTTCTAAGGGTTTTTGAAAATATTTTTGCAAAATTTTAAATCCCACCACAGATATAATAATATAATGAATAATAATAAAAAATAATCATAAAATAAATAAATAGTTAAATGAGCAAGAAATAAAAACCCAATAAACAAGAAAAACCCTAAAAACCCTAAAACCAAAAGAGGAGGCTTTTAAACCTAGGGTTGAGTCCCCAGCTGAGTCGCTAGGTGTTGTAACTAGTTTTTTAATCAGAGTCACCATCCTTAATTTTTATCCTAAAGAAGGGAATGTAAAGGAATAACCCTAAAAATTTCAGAGACTCTAGATCGTTGACTCGGTTCGAGACGAGGGGAAGGTGTTAGGCACCCCTCATCTACCTTGTTCACAAGGACACTAGGTTTAGAAGCACAATTTTTAAAATAAGGTTTTAATTACTTATTAGGGGAACTCGCCACGATTTTAATCGTATGCCTATGTATCCTCCTAGGAGGAATCAGAGTCCCATTTCGTAGTTTGCAGTTGGTTTGTATTTTTTATGGGTTAAGAATTGTATTGGAATTTCTCGCATACTCAGTCTAGGCGTGTGAATAGCTGAGATATTAGACAGAGTATGCAGTCAGTTTAAATATACTCGTAAGCCTTTTTGAAGATTGTTTATTGAATTAACTTGACTTATGAAAATAATTTATTATTGGTTAAGTATTTTTTAGCATATTAATTATGAAAATATTATAATTAAATGCATGATTAGAAGAAATAATTTAATGCATAAAGAATGTTTGTATTTAGAAAAAAAATTATGGCTTATATGATAATAATAACATAAATAATATTATAATTAATAAAAATATAAGAAAATATAAATATAAAAATAAAATCATAAAAACAATAAAATAAATAAAATAAATAAATTAAAAAAATGCAGGGGGTGCAACTAAAGTTACGTTAGTAAAGATGGGAGGTCTTAATATAATGGGCCTGAATTCAGATATTAAATTCAGGCCCAAAAGGAAAGGGGGTACGTTTTTGGTCAAGGCAGAAAGATTGGGGGGTGAGAAGTAAGGGGCCCAAGTCTAGATTTTGGGCTGGGCCCATCTGGCTGGGGCGTACCTTTGTACATGACTAGAAAAACAAAGACAGGAGTGGGTGTGTTTAGTAATGATTGGACCTGGCCCAAGATGGTTTAAGGAGCCCACTTGGAATCCGTGTATGCATGTGTATAGGTGTTACGGTGGAGTTGTGTTTTGGTACGCTTGATCTGGATCACGTGAATGTGATGCAGGGAGTATGGTAGCATTCATAGATCCGTGCACACAGGATTTGTGGGAAAATTATATTTTCAACTTACAAAATAAAAATTTCATTTTCCGTTTACCCTATTCGCTCTCTCTCTCTCTCTCTCTCTCTCTCTCTCTCTCTCTCTCTCTCTCTCTCTCTCTCTCTCTCTCTCTCTCTCTCTCTCTCTCTCTCTTTGCGTCTTTCATCCTTCTTCTCTCAACCATGTTCTCTCTCCTTGCTAAACAACAAAACCTTAGCTCTTTCCCCAAATCCCGGCGGAGCTCCTTTACCCAAATCAAACCTATAATACCGTGGCAGAACCGACTGTTATACTGGTTTTGCATTTGTATTTGCAAATATTGCGGTAAGCAAGAGTCGCCACTGAATTTTCTTTTATCCAACAAAGGAAAGGATGAAAAGAATAGAAAAAGAACTTTCAAGATTATTTCTGAGTAAGGGGGGGTAGATTATGGAAAGGGAAGGTGTTATCACCCTTTCCATCCATAGTTATCTACGGGCTCTTAGATGGTAGCTCATTTGAAAATACCTTGTGTTTTGTGTGTTTGAAAAAAAAGTATTTTGAAAAGACGCCTTAGTGCGGTGAACTTTGTAATGTTTCTCGTATTATTGAGAACGTATACAAAGTGTTTTTGAAAATATTTTTGGGAAGGAGTGTAGGTGTGGAAAATGTTTTGTTTTGAGCAAGTATCTAATAACTATCTACCTACTCGAAAAGGTTTGTTATTTTCCTCTTTTACTTTACACAAAGTTATCCTACTATTAGTGAGTAGGTAGCCCCATCGTTGGATGTTTGAGGGACAATAGAGGGTCATCATACAGTCACAAAGGCAACTTGGCAAGATAATTTAGTAACACCCTTAAGATTTTAAGATCATGTACCGAGGAAACATCGAAAGGGTCATTTTATGATCTTTGAATCAAAGGGTTGCCACTAAAATCCCTCACATTTCGAGAGTTGTGACTGTTTTAATCGGAAGGCAACCGAGGTGGGGGTACCCTAGATGTGCGCATGTGCAAGTGCATTGTGTTTCAGTTACTTATCTTGATTTAGGTTTGCTAACGTTTTGTTTTTAATTTCTTTCCATGCAATCCTATTACCATACATCTAAATAGCTCATATATATACAGGAATTATAAGTGCATAAATTAAATCTAACTATTACATGACTTCGGGGAAGGGGGAATTTACAAGTCCAAAAATGGAAAAAATAAAACAAAAAGCAGTAAATAAAGTCCTAAATTTAACTATTACAACCCATAGTCAGATACAATAATATGAAAATGATAATAGGAAAACACTAAACGCGCGCAAATTAGAAAGGACGTCTAAAACCCTAAAAAGTTATAAGTAAAAGGAAATTCTTTTTGTTGTTTTATTTAATTGGGGAAAATATTAAATTAAATTAAATCTAATTAATTAAAATAAAATGGGAAAATAAATTTATTAATTAAAATAAATTCTAGACAAATCTAATATTTTTGGCATTTTTGTTTAAGAAATATTAAAATTTTAACCTAACTCTAATTGGTTTTAATTTATGAAATGAAATCAAAATAATCAAATAAATTAATTTATGAAAATTAAATTTAAATAAATAAAACCTAAATCTAAGTTTCTATGTTTTTTTCCTGATTTTTTTATTAAATAAATAAAAAAATGGTTTTGAAAATTATTAAATATAAAACAAATAAATAATAAACTAAAAAAAAAGAATAAAAATTAGATTAGAGTTGGGGCTGGTGTTCAAAGTAAAATAGGGGTGTAATATGGAAAACGTGAGGCCCATGTCTGGAGGAGGCCCAGACTTGCGCTGACTCTAGTGAGGGAGGCCCCTTAAGGGTCCATGATGAGGCTGCATGTTTGGGGCGCTGGATCCAAATTAGCTGGGATCTGATGGTGATGATTATATGATGTATAGTGCACGCCTTGGATCTGGGAGCACTAGATCTGCAAGAAACATATTAGAAAAATAAAAATCTATACCTGGGTATTGAACCCAGGCCTTCCAGTATTATACGTGTACCCTTCACCACAAGGCCATTTAACCATTTATTATTTGAAATAACAAGGCAACGTTATAAATGAAACTCAGTCAATTGGTCAAACTTTCAAACGCACGCCAGCACAGATTCAAACAGGCCAATAGTGTAGCAACGTGTGGTCCACCGACGTCAACCCACCGGAGTCAACCTTCCGCTTGTCTTCTCCGGTGGGATCAAAACCCTAACCTACAAAAAATGTGCAATCAAAAGATCAAAGTACCCCTTCCCCGTTAAAACAACGCCCCGAGTCCAAATCCGATGCTATTTTGGGCTAAAAGTCCTTGCATTTCGCATTTCGAAGCAAAACTATCATTCAGAGCCAAACATGGTATCTTGTGATTCTGGCCATAAACCTCACATGTTCCACGTTCAACTTGTTCTAAACATGACTATAAACACAAACGCAAATGTTAAATGGATAATAACGCAGATTAAACAAGATTGAATCAGAAAAAAATATCTTACCCACGGTGTGATTCGTGTGCATGATTTAAGGGAGTTTCAGGCTAGTGTAAGGTGTGGAAATGGTTCCTAGATACCTCAGGAACACGCTTAGGCACTTGGCTTTGACTGAAAATGACTGGGAGTTAAGTTTTGGATTTTCACGATTTTGATATTTTTTTGAAATTTTGTGGAGCTTTTCTCAGGCTATGTATGCGTCCTCTTTGCTTATGATTTGGTCTTGTACTTATAGAGGAAAGAGAGAGGGTGATAAACATGGCAAAAGGTCAAGCATTAACCATGGTTTAATCACATAGATCAAGTTTTGAAAACATGCCTTTTTTTAGATATTTCATGACATTTTGGCTTGTGCACGAAAATGGCAAGGTTGACAGGCTATATTATGTTGTATGGTCCTTAGAAAAATCAACTCATGTGTTGGCCCATTGGTTTTATATTTTATTTAATTTATTTTTGAATTTATTTGAATAAAAATACAAAATAAATAAAATAAAAATCAAGCTCATGCATGGATAGGTTTATAGGTTCTTAGACATGTCATGAATATGCTCAAGTCTCAAAAATTAGGCCCATCAATCTAAAAACACAAATTTGCTCAATGTGTATTTCTTGAAATTTCTCAAAATTCCCCAACTTGTGCAAGCCATAACTTTCTCAATTTTTAATCTTTTAAGATTATCTTGGACTTTTTGAAAATCCCAAGATGTCTTCTTCAATCTCTCTTTTGATAAATTTTGCTTTTGAATAATTTTTCCTGATGTAAATTCCCTTGACAAAAAGTGTCTTTTGTTGACTTTTTGAAAATGACCTGTAATGTATAAGCTTATATCTTCCAAATGATGCATTTCTTGAACTTGAGGGCAAAAGAAAAGTTGTATAGAATTGAATTTTCTTCACAATTAGGTTTGGTTTTGGCAAAATGGATGAATCATGTGAAAGTTATGCCTGGTCAAAATTCGGTTGACTTTCTCTAGGAAACCCTAATATTGCACTTTTGGATTCTTGATGATTTGAGAGAATTCGTTGGGGAATCATGATCAAACCTTGATAAAATGATGGATATCACTTCAAAATGTTGATGTTAACCAAAAATATTGAAGTTTGACTATATATTGGTCACAATTGACTTTTGACCTAGTATAGTTGATTTCCAAGCATTTGAGCAATTGACTGAGCAAGCTTGTAGTGCAAGGCATGAAACTTGGAATGGACATTCTTGAGGACATATTAGGGACCATGGAAATCACTTGAAGACTTTTCAACCCAAAATTCTTTGTGAGAAGTGAAACCCTAGTTGGGAGTGCATTTCTTAGGAGGAGAATTTGTCTGGCCAATTCTTGGTCAACCTTGAGAAATTGAGGACCTCTATGAGAATGTCTTGAATAAAATGAGAGGGAAAACTTTGGGATACAACATCTTGCCATGTTCAATCTTCTTAAACTTGATGATTTAGATTGGCTTGTCTGCCTTTCGTAATTTGAAGGTTGAAGATGATTGAACACTAGAGTGCCCAGAAGTTTTCCCTTGCATATACATGAAGTAACATTGTTGGTTTATGATATCAGAAATGGGCTTACAAATTCCATTTGGAGAAGATGACGGAGAGTCATCGGAGATGGGCTTATAGATGCCATCCAAAATAAATGCTGACTTCAGACTGGAAGAAACATTCAAAAATCTTTGGTCGATTTACTCTGAGCCATACGAGGTCTCTTTATGGGGAATCATATTCTTGTTGTTTGAGAAGGACTCCACTGGGGAATGTTGATTTCTGTTTGGGGAATAAAGTCTAGGAGCTTTAGTATTCCATTACTCTACTGGGGAGTTATCTCTTGACTGGGGAGATGAAAGTTAGTTGTTATCTGGTGGAAATCCAGGCTTCATAGTAACTTGCTGAGGATAATAAAGTTGATTGTTATCTGGTTGTATTCCAGGCTTCACAGTGACTTACTAGGGAATATGAGATTAACTATTATCTGGTCGGTTTCCAGGCTTCGTAGTAATTTTCTTGAAAGGATAGAAGTTAATTGTTATCTGGTCAGATTCCAGGATTTGCAATAACTTAATGAGAGTAATCCGTTATCTAGTCGGATCCAGGCTTCACAGTAATTGAAGAAGTTAAATTGTTATCTAGTAGTATTCTAGGCTTCGCAGCAACTTAAATTGTTATCTGGTTGAAATCCAGGCTTCACAGTATCTTGAATTGTTATTTGGTCGAATTCCAGGCTTCACAATGTTTTAGATGAAATTAAAATGCTATCTGGTCGGGTCCAGGCTTCACAGTAATTGAAGAAGTTAAATTGTTATCTGGTCGTATTCCAGGCTTCGCAACAACTTGAACTGTTATCTGGTCGAAGTCCAGGCTTCACAGTAGCTTAAACTATTATCTGGTCGGAATCTAGGCTTTATAGTGTTTTGAACTTGTTATCTCAGATAGTTGCCCCGTCTGTTTCAGGAATTAATCTAGAACCTGCTTTTGTTGGTTGTTGATATAGTTGCCCTGTCTGGTTTTAGGAATTAATCTCTAACTTGGTCTTGTAGATAGTCACCCCATCTTGTTTCGGGAATTGATCTACAATCAGTTGTTCATAAATAGTTGCCCTGTCTGGTTTCAGAGATTAATCTGGAACTGTTGAAAATTGTGGATGATATTTATCTGTTGATCTTTCCTAAAAAGGTAAAGAGTTAGTTGTATGCAATGTCATGATGCATGAAATGCATTGGGTAACGATGTTCTCAAAATAAATGAGATTGTGCTATATGCATTTGTACATATATGCTATGACGCCTGTAAAATGATGTATGAATGCAATATGTGAACATATCATTTGTTCTTTGCAGTGTCGTTGTACTGGGAAAAATAAGCCCTTGACTGCTGTTGGAGATGAAGAATGTAGTTCCTCGCTATGTATTGAAGTTGAATTTGTTGGGAGATGGGTTTCTGTAGCTAGAGAAATAAACTCTACTTGGGGTAAGAAAAACTTTGTAAACTGCTTGCTGAAACCCTGTTGGGGAACCCAAGAAACTTATAGACCATGTTGAGGAAAGTTCCAAGGTACTGGAGAGATGATTGGAACTCTTGATCTGTTTAAGAAATGTCGGAATATCTGAAATCATTAGGCTATATGCTGAAGATACGGTGGTGACTTTGCGGGAGGACACCTTTGTCTTTGTATCTACTGGTAAGTGTATCTGCTGATGATGAATTTTGTGAAAATGATCCCCTAGGGGTGCTCTGTGGGGATTTACAGACGGCTTTTCGATATTGTCCTGATTCTTAAAACCCTTAGCAATTGTATTTCTATTTTTATGTGTGTATTTGTAAACAGTAATCACATTCAAATGTATATGTTCAAAAATAATCACTGGACATTTTTGCAAACAAAACAGAAAAATAAAAACAAGTAGTTTTGCACTTTCAAAGGGATAGTTTTGTATTAATTTGAAGAAATCTTCCTATAATAGGCATCTTTGTACAATGAGACGGACATCCTAATAAGAGAATGTCGTCGTAAAAATGAAAACTATACAAAGTGGTATACAAAGAGAAAACAACTATGTGAAATAACCCTTATTGGGTTCATGTAGCGGTAGAAATGTTCAAGACTAAGCCATTGGATTGACTAGACTTTATACAAATCAAAAATAAAAATCTCCACCGCACTTTATTGTTTCCAAAGGGATGGGAAAAGAGCGAATAACCCAAAAAGAGGGGGAAAGATTCAAGGTAAGGGGGTTGGTTATGCAAAGGGAAGATATTAACACCCTAAACATCTACGGTACTCCGCATGAGCCTCTTTGTAAAATCTGTATATTTTGGCTATAAAAACTGTTGTATATAAAATGGATGGTGGAGGTGAGAAAAGAAATATATTTTTTATGATTTTTGCACCCGCCGCGGTTGCGAACCTTTAGTGCCTACGTACCACCTTTCGTGCAATAGGGGATCAGGGTACGTAGTTCCTCTTTTAAAAATTTGAAACACAAATGCGTTGGTCAATTTTATGATATAAAACATCATCGTCATTGTCCGTGTGGAAAACATACCTACTACCCACAATTATGAGAAAGGAGAATTTGCATCATCTCAAAGTGGAGGATACGACTTGGATTTTAAAATCAACAATGCCTCACTCAACACCCAAGTGGAAAATATCTATCTTCACTACATATTGTAGAAGTATAATTGTTTGCATCACTATAAGGATTGACAAGAGTTTAATCTTTTGAGAAAAGTTTAAAGTAAAAGCCAAAGTGGAAAATGGTTTGGATGAGATTGATTGACTTTTAGTCTTCTCACAAAAAATGTCAAGGTATTATTAAGTTGATTGGAATTTATTTATGAAAATGCTTTGAAAATGCATGAACCTAAGTCCAAGTTTATCATGAAAATGGTTCAAGTTTCAAAACAAGAAGCGTTTTCAAAAAAAGAGGAAGAAGATTTTTGAAATTAAAGAAGATGGGAGGAGAAGAAGAGGCTATCATAAAGCATAAGATAAAAGTTAGGGATAAGAATTATCTAACCAACAAGAAGCCAAAAGTTGACATTATAAGCCAAGATAGAATTCCCATTCCTTGGATTGGAACCAATCAAGCAAATAAATACTAGACCTCTTGAGAGAACTAAACTTTAAGTGTATTGAGTCTTCGCAAAAATTGGACAGAGTAACGGCTGTATACAGGTGAATTCCAGATCACAAATAAGGATGTGATCACAAAAAACCTGCACACAAAACAAACAAGTAACCCAATGTCTTGAGGTAAACCTCAAGAATTCCAGACAAAATAATCAAATAAGATCTCCAAGATAGATCAAGGTTTCTAATCCTAAGTCCAAGAAAAGTCCCATGCTCCATAATGCCAAGGATAGTAACCAAGTAGTCCAAGTATCATTAAATATTTTTTAGGGTTTATGTTGATTATTAAGTATCTTAAGAAAGGAATAAAAAAGCTCAAGTGAGCAAAGTAAAAATGGCAAGAAAATAAATGCTCAAATGAGCAAAGATGAAAATGGCATGAAATGTAAATGCTAAAAGTAAATAGTACATAAAGCATAAAAAGAATAAAAATATAAGATAAAACAAGTCAATAATTAGTGGTTAGTTAGATGACCATCTTGAAACTTGCATTTGGAACTCATTAGAGGATTGGTAGAACCAAAGCCTCCACACAACAAGTTGCATTTGCTTTTTGTCAAGTATATCATCCATTTGGAATTCTCATAAGTACCAATTAATGATCAACGATGTTTAAGTGATCCGCGTTGACCAAAGGTGTTATAGATCCATTAGAGGATTGGTAGAACCAAAGCCTCCACACAATGAATCTCAAGGTTATTGGATCAAAGAGATCAAATTAACATACTTGGGCTTGCAATCATAAGTTTGGGCCATGAATGATCATTTATTCAAATCGGGACAAAATTTAGCGATATGTTAAGCAATCGTAAGTGGACTTACATAAAAGTCGCGCCTATTTTGAGGCCGATCAATAGCAATTTATGCACCATTTGTTTTGAGACATGATATAGAGATCATGCTCCAACAACATTTAGTGCAATAAGAAGGGATGAGATGAAGAGGGATAGGGTAAAGAAAATATACAAACCACATTTGAATTAAATTTTAATCAAACTATTATTAAAATCATTCATCCATTTTTGTGGAGTTAAACTCAACACCATGGATCCAATGATGTTAATAAAGTTCATGATACAAAACCTAACCCAAGATTAGCCAGAAAATAATCACAAAATAATATCATATTTAATATAAAAAGAGGATTAAAAAAATGTTTTTAAAATAGAAAATAATGAGAAAAATATCAATTATATTCAAATTAATCAAGTGAGAAGTAAGGCCATAGAAAAATCAGAAATGGGTCCAAATATTTTTATAAAAATTTTGGTAATTTTTAAAAGTCAGAAACTAATTTTAAACTATTTAAAATTGCTCAAACAAACATAAAATAGGTCAAAAATAGTAAACCTCAACATAAAACTCCATAAAATTTTCAGAAAAGTCAAAAATATGCAAAATAACATTTATGAATTTTTTCAGAATTAAAAAATGTCAGAAAGTATTTTTTAGATAATTAAAAGAAAGAAAATAATACAAAAAATACCAAATGTCAAAATAAAAATGTGAAAAAATAGTCATGAGATCAGAAATAATTCAAAGTATTTTTGTGAATTTTTTCATAATTTTTGGATAAAAAATAAAAGAGTTATGAATTTTTGAAGATTTAATTAATAAAAATATAAAAATCAGAAAATAAAATAAAACCAAAAAGATGTGGACCATCAGATCATAGTCAAAACGTGTTAGTAAGCTAATCCAGTGGACCAGACGCGCTGTGCTTGATATGGACCTTAGTGAGATACACATGGGATCAGAAAAAGGGCAACCAATGATATAAAAATGTTTGGCACGCTATCATTGGCTGAGACAAGACATGTCATCATCTTCAACCTCCAGACACCCTGCAATGGGGATTTTGTGAGATTCTTCAAATGGAAAAGTTAGGATCTCAGGCTAGCATCATTGAACTCGTCTCTTCAAGACGATTCTAACACAACCATCGCGCCAAATTTATATAAGGTATGGAGAGAGAGATGAATTAAAAACCCAGAAAATAGCGAGCACCTTCAATTTGAGATTTCTCTCTCAATTCTCAATGGATTTAAAAATTGTAAGCAGCATTAGAATCAGGAGAAGGAGTAGAATAGATTAGTGCTTGATTTGGATCTAAATGGTGGAGAATTCTACCTTTTCGAAGTTCAAGGAATAAGCTCTGAAACTGGACTTCTGTAGTTTTAATTATGGCTCGTTTTGATTGGTTTAAGTGCTGGAGAGTTTATATGATGATCAAGGATGATGAATGCGCAAAGAATTTTGAAAAAGGGAGCTTAAATCTTAGAAACTGAATTAAAAAAAGATGGGTTCGTGTGAGGTTTTGGCAGGGTGTTCTTGGCTCTCAAAGCTTGAAGAAATGAATGGGGAATGACCCTTTATTTATAGGGAAGTGAATGTGAATGAAAATTTGAAGAAACAAGGAAGTTTGGAGGGAAATTGAGTAAGGGTCGAGCACGAGTGAAGTGTGACTTCATTTCCGTCAAAACTCAACCAAATCTTGCATTTTGGGGTGTTAATCACTTCTGGCAAGTTTTCTAATCAAGTTTAAATCAATAACACGCATAAATCTTGTGTTTAGAAGTCACATTATGGATTTCAAAATTCTGACTTTGTGAAAAAATCAAGTTCAAGTTACCAAATTCAAATCTATGGCATTTCCAACTCAAAGGGTCTAAGGGCATGATTCTTGATGCTTTAGAAAGATGAGGTTACAATCCTTGCAACGGAAAAAGAATGGAATCAAATGGATGATTGAGCTTAAAGTTACATGGAGTCAAAGTTGAAGAAAAAGAGTTGACTTTCCATACTTAGAAATATTTCAAATTCTTCTTCAAAAAATGACCTATAATCTTTTGCATCCAAACATGGCCTTCCACTTGGAATTTGATCTTGACCTAAAAAGATGGAATGAAGTAGATCTCTTGAATGATATTTTGGGACTTGAACCATTCAAAATATCAAAAAATTGAGAGAGTTATAACTTGTTGAAGTTGGCCAAAAATCATGAAATGACCTATAATCTTTTGCATCTTTAAGGCAACTTCCATCCATTTTATCACTTTTCACATAAAAGAAGTCATAAAGTAAACATATTAAAGATCATTATGGAAAAAGAATGGACTCAAGGTGATGAAAAATGACCAAGTTATGGCCATTTGAAGTCACATATGGAAAATTGTGGATTCATCTGGATGACTTGTAACTTTCTTCGTCACCAAGTTCCTTCCACATGAAAAATCTTTGGAATTTTTGAAGTGGTTTGTTGATAACCCTTTTAAGAGAAAGATGTCTTTGGAATTACTCAAAAATACCAAAAGGTGAGCGACATATGCTCCTTTGAAGTTCAAAACCCTAGCTTCTAGATCAAGAGAATGCCTTGGAGAACTTTGACAAGTTTGAACAACCTTCTTGTACCAACACCTTTGCTTTGTAAATAGAGGTTGTTGAGGATGATAATGAGAACTCATATCCACCAAAACCACTTCCATATCTTGAAATTTGAGAGAAATATGCTCTTGTGACCAATATGAACAAGGCCTTGTCCAAATATGACAACTTCTCCAATCAACCCCTTGTACTTTTGGGTCAAACTTAATAACCTTGAAATGTGATGAACCAAAACAATATTGCTATGCCATTTCTTCCAAGACCAATCCAATGACGAGGTTTGAACTTCTCAAGCTTGTATTGACTAGGGCATGGAAATAAACTCATGAACCCATGGGGTAACTTGTTAAATCTCATTGCCCTTACCTACATGGATAACAAACAAGATAAGCCAACATTGTATTTTATAAGTGAGGAAATAAAAACAATATTCATGATCATAAAAGGAACATAAGTCAAGGTGCTTGGTAATCCCTCAAAAGGAGCATAACTCAAAGTAGGGAGGGGAACCAAGAATCCTAGTGTGATCTTGTTGTGAGTGAATCAATATGGTATGATGAATGGATCTTAGGGGAAAATTGGGGTACAACAGTTTCCATTCTGCTATTGCCTTTATATCTTTGAGCGTCTCATCTCTTTGCTGCTTAGTCGAAGCTGACTGGATTGATCCATATCATTTAAATTTGACACTTGATATTGAAGTCTGGCTGTAAGATGATCCAACAGGACATAGTTGTACACTTTTAATCCCTAATTTTTGCCTGGACCGCCCGTTCGGGTTTTCAGTCCACTGTGATACCCTTTCTTTCTCAAGCCTCCTTTTCAGGTTTTCGACTTGCCGGGTGTACAAATTTTTTTTATATATATCCCTAATTTTTGCTGGAACCCTTTTGGTTCACCAGGATGCCCTTATTTTTGCCTAGGCCAGTCAACCTAGCGGGTCTCTTTTCATGCATAGTATCTTTTAACTATGTTCGTGTTTACAGGGTATGGAAGGTCGTCACCATCCATAATGGTTAATATCATAACTCCACCAGAAAATATGTTCTTGATCAAAAATGGTCCTTCGTACGTAGGAGTCCACTTTCCCCTAGGATCACCTTATGGTAGAATGATGCGCTTGATTACTAGGTCACCAACATGATATACCTGACGTCTGACCTTCTTGTTAAAAGCTTTAATCATATGTTTCTGGTGCATCTGACCATGACAAACAGCCACAAACCTCTTCTTGTAAATTAGGTTCAATTATTCAAGTCGAGTCTGAATCCATTCGTCTTTGTTTAAACATGCATCCTTCATGATTCTCAGGGAAGGGATCTGGACTTCAATGGGTAAGACAACTTCCATACTGTATACGAGAGAAAAGGGGGTTGCCCCTGTTGACGTGTGTACTGAGGTACGGTAGCCATGAAGAGCAAAGGGTAACATCTCGTGCCAGTCTTTATATGTTACTGTCATTTTCTGTATGAACTTCTTTATATTCTTATTGGAAGCCTCCACAGGGCCATTCATCTTCGGCCGATAGGGAAAAGAGTTATGATGCTGGATCTTGAATTGCGTATAGAGCTCGGTGGTCATAGTATTATTGTGGTTGGTACCGTTATCTATGATAATTCTTTATGGGATACCATACCGACAAGATAAGATTATTCCAGATGAACCGTGCCACAACATTCTTCGTAACGGAAGCAAATGAGGCAGCCTCTACCCACTTTGTGAAGTAATCAATGGCGACAAGGATGAAGCAGTGCCCATTGGAAACGGTAGGTCTAATTTCTCCAATCATATCAATACCCCATATTACAAATGGCCAAGGAGCAGTCAAGACATTTAGCGGAACCGGAGGCACATGTACTTTGTCAGCATAGATTTGGCATTTGTGACAAGTTCGGGAGTGATGATGACAATCTGCTTACATAGTAGACCAATAGTATCCTTCCCGTAGGATATTTTTATCCATTTTATTCCCACTAGAATGGGTTCCAAAGGTACCTTCGTGCATATCCTCCATAATTTTCTCTGCTTCTCTCTTATCCACACACCGCAATAAGGTAGAATCATGGTTGCGCTTGTAGAGAATTCCGTTACTCAGGAAGAACTTGGCTGAAAACCTTCTTAAGAACTTTTTGTCATTGATGGATGCTCCCTCAGGGTATTATTGAGCTTCGAGATACCTTTTCACCTCGTGGAACTAAGGCTTTTCTTCTACTCCCTCAGCATCAATCTCATAACAGTGAGTCGGTTCGTCTAATCTTTCGATAATGATCTGAGGGGCTTCATTATCCCATCTGACCTTAAACATGGATGAGATGGTGGGTAGTGCGTCCGCTAACTGATTTTCTTCTCGTGGAATATGTTCAAAGGTAATCTCTTCAAAGTATGGAATCAATGTCAACACATGCTCTTAGTAAGGGATGAAATTAGGATGCTTTGTGTCCCATTCTCCTTTAACTTGGAAGATCACCAAGGCTGAGTCTCTGTATACCTGTAAAAAATTGATCCTCATGTCAATAGCAACCTTGATACCCATAATGCATGCTTCATATTGGGCCATGTTATTGGTGTAATTAAAACATAGTCTGGCGGTGAAGGGTGTGTGGTTGCCTTCTGGGGAGATGATCACAACACCAATGTCATTGTCGAGTGCGTTGGAAGCTTCATTAAAGACCATAGTCCATCGGGATCCTTTTTCACGTTATTCATCCGGTACAGGTTCTTCATAGTCAATTACTAGCATAATGTTTTCATCTTGAAAATCAAAATTCATTGACTGATAGTCATATACAGCCTGATGAGCCAAGTGGTCAGCTGTACACTTCCTTTTATTGCCTTTTGAGTAGTGTACTGGATGTCATATTCGGTCAGGACCATTTGCCATCTTGTTATTATTCCGGAGAGAGCAGGCTTCTCGAATATGTATTTGATAGGATCCATTTTAGATATCAATAAGGTAGTGTGAGTCAACATATACTGTCTTAGTCGGCGAGAAGCCTATGCCAAAGCACAACAAGTTTTCTCGAGCAGTGAGTATCTTGTTTCATAATCGGTAAACTTTTTGCTAAGGTAGTATATTGCATGCTCTTTTCGACTAGAGTCGTCATGCTGCCCCAGCACACACCCCCATCAAATTCTCTAATACTGTTAAGTACATGATCAGAGGTCTTCCTTCAACCGGCGACATCAAAATTGGAGGTTCTTGAAGATATTCCTTGATTCTGTCAAAGGAAGTCTGGCAATCGTCATTCCACTTCACTACTTGATCTTTATTCAGTAATTTGAAGATTGGCTCACAAGTAGAGGTTAGGTGGGAAACGAATGGGGCAATGTAGTTTAGACGCCCCAAGAATCCCCTAACCTCCTTCTCAGTGCGGGGAGTTGTCATTTCTTGTATAACTTTAACCTTTGCAGGGCCTACTTCAATACCTTTGCCACTGACAATGAAACTAAGAGCTTACTAGATCTTACCCCAAAGGTGCACTTGTTCGGGTTCAGTCTTAACTTGTACTTCTTCAGTCTTTCAAACAGCTTTTGCAGGTGATCAAGGTGCTCTTCTTCAGTATGAGACCTGGATATCATATCATCGACGTAGACCTCTATCTCGTGATGGATCATATCGTGAAACAAACCTACCATAGCACGCTGATAGGTTGCCCCGGTGTTCTTCAACCCAAATGGCATAACTTTGTAACAGAAGGTGCCCCACTGTGTGACGAAAGTTATTTTCTCCATGTCTTCAGGTGCCATATTGACGTGATTATAACCATAGAAACCGTCCATGAAGGAGAATATCTTATGTTATGCGGTGTTGTCAACCAAAACATCAATGTGGGGAAGTAGAAAGTTATCCTTGGGGCTTGCCCTATTCAAATATCTGTAATCCACACACATATGAACCTTACCGTCCTTTTTAGGTACCGGTACCACGTTCACAAACCATTGTGGATAAGATGTAACAGCTAAGAATCTGAAATTAAATTGTTTCATGACTTCAGCCTTAATGTTTTCTGACATCTCAGGACGCATATGACGAACATTTTGCTTCATTTAAGGGCAGTCTTCTTTTGTTGGCAGACGATGAACCAAAATATTAGTGTCCAGCCCCGACATGTCTTCGCATGACCAGGCAAAGATCTCAATATAGTCTTGCAACATTCGAATTAACCGTTCTTTAACACCATTTTCCAAGTTGTCACCTATCTTGACTTCCTTTTTATTCTCCTCAGTACCCAAGTTTACTGTCTCGACCGGCTCTTCATGAGGCTGTATTGCTCTTTCCTCTTGTTGTAATAGTCTAGAAAGTTCTCCTGGTACTTCACAATCTTCCTCACCTTCGTCCTCGACTTGGTAGATCGGATTTTCAAAGTGATAACTGGAAATAGCAGAATTGTTATCAATGGGATCCAGGGTGGATGTGGATATTCAATTTGATATGTGGGTGTGTGTAAGAGAGCATAACTATTTTGACAAAGTAGAGTAAAAAGAAAGACAGAGAGCGTAAAATTTGTATGCAAAACGTCCAATGGTTTATTAATGACATGTGAATATGAAGTGATAACCCTCACAAATAGACCGTTGTGCCTCGGGTAAGACACAAGGCTTTAGAGTTTAAAATATTCAAAAATTACATATCCTTAAAAAATAGAAAAAACAATTACTCCTGGATAAAAGAAATAGGCATAAAGTCTCTAGCCGTTCAATTATTGAGTCTACCGTTGATAGTATAGAAGATCCAATTGTCCAGGTCATAGCCACTGTCAGTGTCTTCCATAGCATTGACTCGATGGTTGCTGATGCATAGTGGTGTTCCTCCGGTGCTAGCATGACGAACAACTTTTTGAGCTCCTTCTTCAACTACAGCCCTATCATCTTTTAGAGAAGCCATCTTCAGTGGAGGTCTGGTAATCTTTGGAACAGCAACAGCAGCTTTGGTAACAACAATTGTCTGAGGAACCTCTTCAAAATTATGACAGGGAGTCTCAATGAACTCGCTGTCCATCTCGACATATCTGAAAGAGTTCAAATGGCTCACCATATACTCTTCTTCGCCACAGACTGTAACAATCCTCCCATTAACCGGATACTTTAACATCTGATGCAAGGTGGAAGTGACAGCGCCTGCCCCATGAATCTAAAGGTGTCCCAATAAGCAAGAGTTAGACGGGCGAATGTCCATCACATAGAAAGTAGAATTGAAAGTCTGGGAACCAACTTTAATAGGGATGTCCACCTCCCCGTGTACCATTCTCTTGGAGCCATCAAAAGCCCTCACCATAATATTGTTGGGCTTCAACGTAAGTCCTTCGTAACCCAATCTGTCTAAGGAATTCTTAGGTAGAACATTCAGAGAAGAGCTAATGTCTACCAACACATGAGCTAAAGTAGTGCCCCTGCATTCAATAGAGACATGCAGGGCATCATTATGATTTCTTCCCTTGGGCATCAAATCAGCATCGGAGAAACCGAGTCCATTATCAGTTGTCAGACTAGCAACGCAGCTCTCAAATTGGTCATCAGAAGTCTCTTGTGGCACGTGAGCAGACTTCAGAAATTTCAACAAAGCTTTAGCACGGGCTTCAGAGCATAACAACAAGGCAGGCATTGAAATTTTTGAGGGGATCTGCCCCAATAGTTCCATAATATTGTAGTCACTTTTCCGTATAATTTTCAATATTTCCTCCATTTCTTGCTTAGAGGCCTTAGGAATGGCTTCTTTAGGTGCCTCCGTCCGGGCAGGCTCAACCGATACTTCTTTTCCCCGAGTCTCAGCTGACTCAGTAGTAGGAATAACAACAGCAGTAACAATAGGGGTAGCAACAGGAGTAACAATAGGAGTAATAATAGGAGTAGTAATAGGAGTATTAGCAGGAATAATAACAGGAGTGGAAATAGTCTTTGGAGATATTTCAGGAGAGAAAATCCTTCCACTTCTGGTAATCTTACTGGTCCTAACAATGTTATTGATGTTAGGATCAATATCTTCAGCAACTTCATTTTTGATAGCCAATAGGTCTTGCTTGACGCCATGGTAATAAACGTCAGCTCTATAGTTCCAAGGAACGGCTTTGTCGGAGGAATATGGTATTGGCCCAGGAGAGGTGATAATTAAAGGAGAAATCTTAGGAGTGGATGTAATCCTGACAGGACCTTCAGAGGAAACCCTGGGAGGATTGTTGGAAATGGTAACAATTGACACATCTTCACATCTTATATCTTCACATAGACTTTTCATAGAGGGATTCTTCTCAAACAGAATTTCCTTGTTATTCATCAGGCGTTGGTCACCCATCTTCAGCAATATGCAACCATTATGTAGGAACGCACAATGGTAGCAATTTTCACCGCAGCCCAAAAATAAATCGGCTCGTAAGAGGTCCTTCTTAACAATTGGCAGAGGAGTAGTCAAATCATCCACAGAAGATACAAATAGAACATTATCAACATCATTAATACCCTGGTCATGCTTGGGCATTGGTGCAGTTATCACATTGGGGGTTTCAGGAGGGTCAAATTCAATCTCCTTTGCATCAATAAGATCCTAAACTTTGTTCTCCAGAGCCCAACAATCATTTGTATCATGCCCTGGACTGTTGGAGTGGTAGGCACACTGAGCATTTGGATTATAACGGGGAGATGTAATGTTTGGATTTTGAGGAGGCTCCCTCAGAGTGACCAAGCTAGCCTTCATTAGATGCTGCAATACTTGGGATAAGGGCATGTTGAGTCTGGTGAATTGTCTTCTAGGTGCATCCTGCTTGCGCTGATTGTTTTCTCGCTAAGTTGATGCAGGGTTGGAGATCATTACAGCTCCTACCATCGGACGGTGTTCAACTTTACCTTGATTTCTATGGCCATAAGCAACACTAATTTCCTTCTTCCAACTGAAAGGTTTCTTCGCAGCACTCGAAGATGCAACCCCTTAAATTTTGCCACTTTGATGCCAGCTTCTACTCGTTCTTCCGTCAATATCAGCTCGGTGAATCCAGCTGAAGAGCTTCCGATCAGATGGTTGAAAAATGGGCCTGATAAAGTACCCTAAGAACATATGTACCAGCTTTCTATCCAAAAGAGGAGGCTGGACTCTTCCCGGAAGATCTCTCCACTTTTGGGCATAATCTTTGAAACCATCACTAGAACCTATAGACATGCTTTGAAGTTGCATACTGTTGGAGCGAGGTCAGCATTATATTGGTACTGCTTGTAAAAGGCAGCGTCCAGATCTTCCCAATTGCGAATATTGGTTCCTTCTAATTGATAGAACCATTCCAACCACGTCCCTGACAGACTCTCCTGGAAGAAATGAACCCATAAATTCCTGTCAGTTGTGTGGGGTTGGATCTTCCTGATATAAGACCTTAAATGCAGCTTAGGACAAGAAACACTTTCATACTTTGCAAATGCGGGAACTTTGAATTTCTGCGGGATGACCACCCCTGAGACCAGCCCTAACTCTTCAAAATCCAGACCAGGTACCCTTTGAATCTCCATAGCATTTAGACGATCCTCTAGTTGTTTATATTTGTCATCAGCAGGAGGATATTGTTCTTCAGCATAGTCTGCTTCCTCTTCATCAGTCCCTGGGCCGTTATCCTCTTCTTTTGTCATCTCTTTGTCCTCTTCCTGATTATCCCCCTCATTTAATGGAGTTGCAAATTCTAGAGCTCGCTTGGCTAGTCCTCTAAATCTTATTCCCATATTCAAGATGCCATCCAGTTTCTTGGCCTTCTTTGTCTTCTCTTTGACAATGAGAGCTTTTAGATCTTCTTGTCCTTTAGCCAGAGCCAGGAACATCTGTTGGAATTGAGCGTTATGTGCTTGAAGATCCTTGACTATTTGTTCAAGAGCCGTTTCTTTTGGCTAAAATAAATAGAGAAAAGATAAGAAACCTGTCTTGAAATACCTGCTTATGTAATGATATGCATGACATGTTTATGCGATGTTTTCAAGGACTTCGGGAAATTTAAATATTGAAATACCTGCTTATGTAATGATATGCATGACATGATATGCATGACCTGCTTATAGGTAAATACCCTCTTGAATTCCAGTTGGTTCAACCTGTCCTAGAAAAGTAATCGGGTTGTAAGGAGTCTCAATATCACTGATCTTTCTTTATCAGGCATTGTTTCAGCTCAGGCGATCTTTTCTCGCGGCCGAAATATCCCAAAAGTCTGATCTCAATGACTGTAGTATCGAGTATCAACCAATCTTCAGCTTTATACTGAAGCCGACTATCCCATTACTTTTCTAATGGCCAAGTTTGTTCAACTAAGGTTCTAAGGTCAGTTAGTGCTTTATGACACCACACAGCGGCCCTGTATTCTCCTCGATTTAACACGAGGGATACCGGTACCAACAAATGTGTCACACTAACGCATCGGTCTATGTTGTATAGTCTCCATGATCTATTTCTGCTTACCTAAAAGTGCCCTAGATCCGGGTATAGGATCTTTAATAGTAACCCCAACAAACCCTTTAAAAATAAAGCATATAAAACACACAAGGAAAGCAATTTTAAAATTATTTAACTCTAAGTTAACCCCACTTTTTATGTTCCGCAGCAGAGTCGCCAATTCTGTAATATGGTGGCAAAACCGACTGTTATACTGGTTTTGCATTTGTATTCGCAAATGTTGCGGTAAGAAAGAGTCACCACCGACTTTTCTTTTATCCAACAAAGGAAAGGATGAAAAGAACAGAAAAAGACCTTTCAAGATTATTTCTGAGTAAGAGGGGGTAGATTATGGAAAGGGAAGGTGTTAGCACCCTTTCTGTCCGTAGTTATCTACGGGCTCTTAGATGCTAGCTTATTTGAAAATACCTTGTGTTTTGTGTGTTTGAAAAAAGAGTATTTTGAAAAGACGCCTTAGTGCGGCGAACTTTGTAATTTTTCTCGTATTGTTGAGAACGTATACAAAGTGTTTTTGAAAATATTTTTAGGAAGGAGTGTAGGTGTGGAAAATATTTTGTTTTGAGAAAGCATCTAAGAACTATCTACCTACTCGAAAAGGTTTATTCTTTTCCTATTTTCCTTTAGACAGTGTTATCCTACTATTAGTGAGTAGGTAGCCCCATCGTTGGATGTTTGAGGGACAATCGAGGGTCATCGTACAGTCACAAAGGCAACTTGGCAAGATACTTTAGTAACACCCCTAAGGTTTTAAGATCATGTACCAAGGCAACATCGAAAGGGTCATTTTATGATCTTTAAACCAAAGGGTTGCCACTAAAATCCCTCACGTTTCGAGAGTTGTGACTGTTTTAATCCGAAGGCAACCGAGGAAGGGGTACCCTAGAGATGCGCATGTGCAAGTGCGTTGTGTTTCAGTTATTTATCTTGATGTTAGGTTTGCAAATGTTTTGTTTCTAATTTCTTGCCATGCAATCCTATTACCGTACATCTAAACAGTTCATATATATACAGGAATTTAAAGTGCGAAAATTAAATCTAACTATTACATGGCTTCGAGAAGGGGGGAATTTACAAGTCCAAAAATAGGGAAAAAAGAAGTAAATAAAGTCCTAATTTTAACTATTATAACCCATAGTCAGATACAATAATATGAAAATGATAATGCCAAAACACTAAACGCGTGTGAATTAGAAAGGACGTCCAAAACCCTAAAAAGTTCTAAGTAAAAGGAAATTATTTTTGTTGTTTTGTTTATTTGGGGAAAATATTAAATTAAATTAAATCTAATTAATTAAAATAAAAAGGGAAAAGAAATTTATTAATTAAAATAAATTCTAGACAAATCTAATATTTTTGGCATTTTTGTTTAAGAAATATTAAAATTTTAACCTAAGTCTAATTGGTTTTAATTTATGAAATGAAATCAAAATAATCAAATTAATTAATTTATGAAAATTAAATTTAAATAAATTAAACCTAAATCTAAGTTTTTTTGTTTTTTTTTCTGATTTTAAATAAATAAAAAAATGGTTTTGAAAATTTATAAATATAAAATAAATAAATAATAAACTAAAAAAAGAATAAAAATTAGATTAGAGTTGGGCATAGTGTTCAAAGTAAAATGGGGGTGCAATCTGGAAAACGTGAGGCCCATGTTTGGAGGAGGCCCAGACTTGCGCTGACTCCAGTGAGGGAAACCCCTTAAGGGTCCATGATGAGGTTGCACGTTTGGGGCGTTGGATCCAAATTAGCTGGGATATGATGGTGATGATTAGATGATGTATAGTGCACGCCTTGGATATGGGAGCACTATATCTGCAAGAAACATATTAGAAAAATAAAAATCCAGACTTAGGTATCGAACCCAGGCCTTCCGGTATTATACGCGCACCCTTCACCACCAAGCCATTTAACCTTCAGATTTGGACTCAGGGCGTTGTTTTAAGGGGGGTAGGGGTACTTTGATCCTTTGGGCTAAAAGTCCCTGGATTTCACATTTCGAAGCAAAACTACCGTTCGGAGCCAAACACGGCATCTTGTGATTCTGGATCTAAACCTCACATGTTCCACGTTCAACCTGTTCTAAACATGACTATGAACACAAATGCAAACGTTAAAATGGACAATAACACGGATAAAAAGAGATTGAATCAGAAAAAAATATCTTACCCATGGTGTGATTCGTGTGCACGATTCAAGGGAGTTTCAGGCTAGTGTAAGGTGTGGAAATGGTTCCTAGAGACCTCAGGAACACGCTTAGGACCTTGGCTTTGACTGAAAATGGATGGGAGTTAGGTTTTGGATTTTCACGATTTTGATATTTTTTTGAAATTTTGTGGAGCTTTTCTCAGGCTATATATGCGTCCTCTTTACTTCTGATTTGGTCATGTACTTATAGAGGAAGGGGAAAGGGTGATAAACATGGAAAAAGATCTAGCATTAACCATGGTTTAATCAAATAGATCAAGTTTTGAAAACATGCCCTTTTAAAGATATTCCATGACATTTTGGCTTGTGCACGAAAGTGGCAAGGTTGACAGGCTATATTATATTGTATGAGGCTTAGAAAAATCAACTCATGTGTTGGCCCATTGGTTTTATATTTTATTTAATTTATTTTTGAATTTATTTGAATAAAAATCCAAAATAAATAAAATAAAAATCAATCTCATGCATGGATAGGCTTATAGGTTCTTAAACATGTCATGAATATGCTCAAGTCTCAAAAATCAGGCCCATCAATCTAAAAACACAAATTTGCTCAATGTGTATTTCTTGAAATTTCTCAAAATTCCCCAACTTGTGTAAGCCATAACTTACTCAATTTTTAACCTTTGAAGATGATCTTGGACCTTTTGGAAAGCCCAATATGTCTTTTTCAATCTCTCTTTTGATCAATTTTGCATTTGAATACTTTTTCTTGATGTAAATTGCCTTGACAAAAAGTATCTTTTGTTGACTTTCTAAAAATGACCTGTAATGTAGAAGCTTATATCTTCCAAATGATGCATTTCTTGAACTTTATGGAAAAAGAAAAGTTGTAGAGAATTGAATTTACTTCACAATGAGGTTTGGTTGGGGAAAAATGGATGAAGCATGTGAAAGTTATGCCTGGTCAAAATTCGGTTGACTTTCTCTAGGAAACCCTAATTTTGCACTTTTGGATTCTTGATGATTTGAGAGCATTCCTTGGGGAATCATGATCAAACCTTGATCAAATGATGAATATCACTTCAAAATGTTTATGTTAACCAAAAATCTTGAAGTTTGACTGTATATTGGTCACAGTTGACTTTTGACCTAGTACAATTGATTTACAAGCATTTGAGCAATTGACTGAGCAAGCTTGTAGTGCAAGGCATGAAACTTGGAATGGACATTCTTGATGACATATTAGGGACCATGGAAATCACTTGAAGACTTTGCAACCCAAAATTCTTTGTGAGAAGTGAAACCCTAGTTGGGAGTGCATTGCTTAGGATGCAAAATTGTCTGGCCAATTCTTGGTCAACCTTGAGCAATTGAGGACCTCTATGAGCATGTCTTGAAAAAACAAGAGGGAAAACTTTGGGGTACAAAAAAAACCCTTTCGCCTGTTCAAGCTACACAACTTAAGCTAAGTTTCGAATATTACCCTCAAATCGTAAATCTAGTGTTGTTACAATTTCTTGATCTACCCTCTGACCTTCTCTCTATTTCCTTGTTTTCCCAGGCATCGGATGAGAATGGTGAGGACAACAATGGCGGACTGTGGCACTGATGAAGGTGATGACACTAGGGTTTCAGATGTTGAAACCCTAGGTTAAAGCGGCGGATCTACAAATTTCCAGTGGCGCGATGGAGGCACCCTTTCCTCTATTCTTCTTCTTCTTCTTCTGTCCATCCCCTTTTTCTATCAAATCTTTTAGGCTTTTATAGTTAGAGAAAATAGGAATTTTAGGAAATAGAGATTAGGAAGAAAAATTGTTTGTCTGGAATTTTAATTCAACCTTAACTCGTTTCTGTAATTAGTTGATTCTGTATTGTTGTGGATTATTGTATAAAGACTTGATTTATGTATGTGTTCATTTAAAGGTTTAATTTTGGACAGTAATGTATTGATTTGTATTGATTAACTTTCTGCTTTGGTTTAATTATGTTTCTGATTTTAGTTTGTTCTATTTTGGAAAAGATGAACGCACAATTTGATATGATTTCTATGTATTGATTTGAATAGTAATGGTTTATCCTAACAACATGTGTTATTTACTTTCAATTTGCGTAGTGCCTGTTCATATTTTTGGGCCATTCATTTCCTGGATTTTGGACTTGTAGCGGTTTGGCTTTGGGCCTGAAAATGGGTCATTTGTGATGGTCTTTCATGTTTCTCTTCTCAACTTAATAAAACAATTAGATTAAAGAAATATAATGTTTAAAGAAACATTAATATTGTTAAACAAAACCATTTTAATATAATAGATAATAATGATAATTTATAATAATTAAAACAAAACAATTCAAAACAAAACAAAACTGAACGAACCTCATCAATTCAGTTTATTGGGCCTTAACAACAAAGAAAAAAGAAATTCTCTATACACCCCCTCTTCAATATTTAAAATGGGCTAAATGAATTCCACATGGGCCCTTTATGATTTATATTGGGCCTTTAAATAACATGAGTTACTTGTTTACCTCCATGATTTAATTGTATTGGGCTTTAAAAAAAACTTGCTTATGGGCCAATCTGATAAATACAATCCCCCTTTTTGTAAAACAAACGAGTTAACCCTTAATGGGCTTAAACACACCCCCTTCTTCATGAATCAAAATCAAACTTAATTGACCTAAAAAAAATGAATTATGTGGGATTTTTTCCAAAAAAAATGGCATGGCCTACTTGTTTAAAAAATGCGTACCTCCTCCTTATTATCTATACCCGGACCCAAAATGTCTTAGTGACCCATCAAATTTTGATGGTTCACTAAAGCAACATACCCCTTTTTAACATTTAAACCCCCCTTATAAAATAATACTCAAACAAATTTAAATATTGTGACTAATAATTAGAAACACAGTAATAATATGACTATCAAATTGATAGGACAAAATTGGGGTATGACAACTTACTTGGAATTTCTTGCATCTCCTTGATTTGTTAAGGTAATTTGGCCATTCTCTTTGTATGTTACTCAACTTGCTGAGAAAGTAACTTGATCTGAGTTAAGATAGCACCATTGATACCAAATTCAAGAACTCTGTGTTTCCTTTGTGAGGAACTTCGGTCATGCTGAACTTGATGATCATTTCTCGCCATATTCCCAATGATTTCAATTACTTCCTCCAAAGTCTTTGACATTAATATACCACCTGATGTAGCATCCAACAATAGTTTCAGTTGAGGTTGAAGACCATTCTGGAAAATATGTAATTGTGTAGTCTCATCAAAACCATAGCTAGGACACTTTCTCAACATTGACTTGTACCTCTCCAAAGCTTCATTGAGGGACTCATTCCCACCTTGAGAAAACATTAATATTGCGGTTTTGGCCTCCATAAACCTAAACTGAGGAAAGAATATTTCTATAAATTTCTCTTCTAAAAATTTTTACTCCATCATAACTTGAGTGGGTTGGTCAAGATACCAATCTTTGGCTTTCCCCACCAAAGAATGAGGGAATAGTCTCTTGAAGACTTGCTCTTCTTCAGCTTCTGAAGCTCCCGTAGAACTGGCAATCTCATAGAATTTGGTGAGGTGAGTATACGGATCTTCATGGTATAGACCTGTGAAGGGATTTGCATACAAGAGTCGAAGGTTGCCTGTTTTCATCTCAGAATGCCTCGCGTTAGCATGGCGAGCAAACAGAGCGTTCCGTCTCAGACTATTTTTGCATGGACCTCTAGGAGGAGGTGGTGGATCTGCCATATATTCTTCTAGATTTTGAACTGTTGAAGAATTATATGCTTCCTCTCTTTCTTTCCTTTCCTTATCTAGCTTTCTCCTCCTTCATGTTTTGCTATTAAGTCTTCTGCAAGTCCTTTCGATTTCAGGGTAAAAAAGGAGTTGATCTTCAGAAACACTTCGTCGCATAAACAAAAGTATGAAAATTCTAGCCAAACAAGTGAAAAACAAGAGATATTATAATGTTACAATTTAACTTAAAACAATAGAACTATTTCAATGCTTGCAATATCAATTGCCAATCCCCGACAACATCGTCATTTTGTTGAAAACACTTTACAAGGCAAGTATTTAAATCATCGCTTTCCATAGAGATTGGTGTGATATCACCGTCGTTCTACAGTTATAATTGTTTTAAGCTTAAGTTTCATAAAAGGGTTTGGTTTTGGTTTTAGTAACTGAAAGTTTCAATTTCATGCAAAGTATCAAGTATCAGTAAAAGAGAGTTTTGGTTTTAAACGATTAGATAAAAATGTGTCAAAATTAGGGTTCCATAATCTATTTCATATGTATTTTCTTAATAGAGCATGTGAACTCATTAACAATAAATATAATCACATATCCTCTCAATATGTTCCATCTCTAAAAGAAATTGTGAGTTTTATCAAATTGATCCTTAGATGATCTCTCTACCTAACTATCAATTTGATAACTTTAAAAGCTCAATATTAGTGAATATCAACTCGCAAAACTATGTCTAGAATTTTTTTATTGATAAGTGAAAACCTAGGTCAATAGATGAACATACTTCTCAATAATGATCAACTCCAATATAAACCATAAAACAAGGGTATTTCACCATATATTTATCATCAAGTTGTTCACATACAAAATATCAAGCTAAATACATACAAAAATGATGATTATCTACCACTAACCTTGACACAAAAGAAGGGTTTAGCTACCCATTGTCACGGTCGCTTGATCAACAAGTAAACAACAAAGCTTTATGAACATCAAACTTGATATCTCAAATATTGATGTTGGAAAGCTTTGATTTTGATTAAAAATGGCTTTCTTTCCATACAAGAGTTTTCTAGGTTACAAAGATGAAGTAAAATGTAAGAATGTCCCTAAAATATCTAAACAGTGGCTTCTAAACATGGCCTATCCGCCTTGCCTTGCCGGGAGGTACAGATTATTCGTCAGGCAAGACCCACTTTATAAGTCCACGTGACAGCAACAATGCACACAAGCCTCATAAAATATCTTGCCTCACCGGGAGACACCTTTGCACCGCCGGGCAGGTCCTTCTCGTCTCCCTTTACACGGGGCGAGGCTTTCAAACCACGAACATTGAGATTTCATTAAATCTTTGATTCTGAGACCGTTTTAATCTACGACTTATGAACAAAAAATGCTGGAAAACTAACAAAAACATTAAAACATTCAAAATAATTTACATTTAAGCAAAATTACTTAAGATAAGCTATTATCATAATCAAAAGCATACAAAAGAGCTTAAAAATGTCAACAAATGATATGGAAAATAACCAAGAGTTGACACTTAACAGTGTGATAAGCCCATTAGAGAAAAACAATAGTTAGTAAGTGTTTGTAAAACAAAGATAGAATTGAGTTAGAAAGAGAAAGTTGTCAAAATAAGATAAGAGAAGAAAGAGGAAAAGAGGGGAAAATGGAGAAAAGGGAAGAGGAAAAGGAAGAACCCTAGAAGGATCTACATCCAAGGTAAGAGTGGGTTTTCATTTGATTATTGGCGTATGTGATGTATGTCATGGATAGTTACATTATTTAGGGATTTTGTTCTTCAATTTCTAGATTTTAAAATGTTAGCGTTTTAAGTGGAATCCCTGAAATTGATGTTTGAATCATGTTTGGAGGTTCTAAATAGACACTACATGTTAGGTATGTATCTTAATGCCATAAATCATAGAATCTTGGGTGATATAATGGGTTTTTAGAGTTAAAACTCGGACTGATGTGATGTTGTCTTTGCAGAATTCGTTTTGCAGAAATCACAGAGCGCGAATTTCTGTGCTTAGCGGGTTCGCTATTGACTTGAGGGTGCTTAGCGCAAAAGAGTGCCCTTAGCGCGACCTACAATGTGAAATTTTAATATTTAATTTAATTTATTGGCAATCTTGTATGCTTATGATTATAGAGGATTACCATGAATTTTAACAATTTATTAAATGTGTATTTGATAAGTTTTGGATGACTTTTGATGAAAACATAACACTTGAATTATGTGTATATGTATATTGAGAATTGACGTTGGATGTGAATAACATGGTGTTGTACCCCAAAATTTTCCCTCTCATTTATCAAGATTATTCTCACAAGATCTCTTAAACTCAAGACTGGATTAGGGTTTGACCAGCTCAAGACCTCTCATCATGCATTGATCACCCAAAATTAGGGTTTGAGATTGCACAAGGATTTTTGGACTATCAATAATTCATATGACTTTCAAACATCATTATGGACCCCTAATATTACTCATGACAAGTTTCAAGCCTTGAACCACATTTTTGATCAGTCAATTGGACAGTTGATCTAAAAATCAACTATATTGGGGAAAAAGTCAACCATGGCCAATTTACAGTCAAACTTCATAATTCTTGATCCACATCAACATTTTAGACTCATATGTATCATTTGATCAAGTTTGGACCACAATTCCTAAAGAAATTTGATCAAATCATCAAAAGGGCAAAATGGTCAAAATTAGGGCTTTGACTGAGAAAGGGCAATTTCTGATTTTTAACCTGGAAAATGACCAATTGATTTGAAGCATGATTTCAAGGATTCAATTGTATCATCTTGACTTAATGACATGGTTCAAAACATTGCAAATCCATTGGATAGACAAATGAAATTTGCAGTCAACTGATCAAAAGTCAACTGTATACTGAAAAGTCAAACTTTGACTTTTTGATCAAAATCAAGTTCCAAGGACCATAATTCATCAAAACATGTCAAAATGTGAAACTTGTTCATCAAGAAACCAAAGATTGAAGATTTGATTTTGAAATTTGAAATTTTTCTTAACTTAGAAATTTTTCTAAGTATAGAAAATTTCCTATTTTTTCTCAACTTTAAGCCATTTTTTCACCATGATACAAGGTGATTCAAAGAAAGTTCCCAACATGAAAGTTGTAGACCTACATGAAATATACAACTTTTCTTCACACATTTTTCCCTAAATATTATTGGATCTCAAGATATAATTTTGTGAATACATGCCCATGAACTAAAATAACTTAGTGAAATTTTGCCCTAATTTAGGCAGGTTTTTGACCCAACTTCATGGCAATTTTTCACCTAGTTCCAAGAGGAATCTTGAAATGCATTTCAAAGATAAGTTATATAGAACATTGCAAGCTTTCCAAAATGTCCAAGAACTCCTTGAGATCATTTTTGAGTAGGGAGAATCAAAGAGATGAAGTTGGCAATTTCTCACTTTGTTTTCAAGCCATTTCATGAAGAACAAAATTCAAATCAGAACCTATGCTGCCTAATCCATGCTTTACAGGTCCCAAACTTTTTTATCACTTCATAATTTAATGCTTACTCAGTTGACAGAGCCTTAATTCAAACCCAAGGGTCTTTGTCCAAGCTTTAATTCCATAAATGGCACAAAGTTGCCATTGCCATTTTGGAAAAGCTTCACTTTTGCAACTTTTCAATTCTTGAGCATTGGACCTGTCTTCTCTGCACACACAAGTCCTACAGACCTAAAGAAATTTGTATAGAGCTTATACCAACTCCAAGCAAGCCAGTACAAGCATGTAGAGACTTGTCCCTTCACTTTGCTTCAAAAGCAAGAAAGTGTGCAAAAAGCCTACAATTGAAAAATCCATTGAGAAGCTGACTTGAAACTTTTTCCATACTAATACACAAACATATTACAATTGAGGACACGATTGCAAAAAGCCTGGAATACTCCAAAACTCCATATCACCAAAAAACTGTCAAAACTAGCAGTTTGTGTCTAAGCATAGCAATCCATCAATTTGCTCGTGTGTTTCAAGTTTTAATCATTCAAACACTTTACCTACTTCATATCTAAGTGATCCAGACCATCATCCCTGGACTGTAACTCCTCCTTCTTCATATGCCATTTTTATTTTTCAAGCTTGCAGGTTGACTTGGATAGAGAGTTCCAGGCACTTCCAAAGCAAGGCAAGGATTGGAACACACTCAGGGAGGTTCAAGCAAGTTAAAGCAACCTTCAGGCCTTCCTAAATCTCACTCAAACTCCATTCACGATCTCAGCTGAAAGAGGTAAGAATTCCAACTTCTATCTCTTCATACAGGCATCCATTGGCCATGATTTGTGAAAGAAAAATGTAGATGTTATAGTGCTGAAGCCAACCATGTGCATATATTTCATTTCTGATCATTATGTATAGAGAATTTTAGCATTCAAATTTCTGTAAAAATTAGGTTTAAAATTAGGGCTTTCAAAATTCGTCTTAATCTTTGATTGTTAGTTTCCATAAGTTACATGGTTGAAATCGTGGGGATGAGTACTATCATTTTCATGTTAGAAGTTTTCATTTTCATGGAGAAATGAGAAAGATACAGGAGGTCTGGCCAGCTTGAGGAAGAAGACGAAGTACAAGGCAAAGGAAGTTGTTTATGTTATGTTTTTATTTTTTCATTTGAACTAACGGATGTACAGCCACCCCAGTGGAAAGGCAGCGCGCTGAGAATGCCAAGGTCATGGGTTCGAGCCTTGGTGCCTGCCTTTTTGCATTTTCACATATTTTTTCATCTTTTTTTGGCTGTTTGCAGGATGGGCTTCAATACTTGGGCCTAGCATTTTTTTCTAACATGATAACACCTGATTACTCAGGATACCCCCTGGCCCAACTATTTTCACTCGCTTTTATTTATTTGTTTTATTTTCTTTTTTCTGTTTTATTAAATATTTTCTTAAATACATAAAATCATGAAAAATATAAAATATGACAATTTTGCATTGTTGTTTATTTTATTTTATTTTCACATGAAAAAATATTTTTATTAAACTATATATTAATTATTTCTTTCTTAAATAAATTTGTAAATATAATAGATTTAGTTTAACTATTTTATTCCTTTTTTATTATTCATACTTATAAATATTTATTTTGACATACAAAAACTAAATATTTTTTATAGAATATTATTTATTATTTTTAATACAAAAAAATACATAAAAATAATACATAAGAACTTTATTTTCTTTTAAATTATAAATTAGGGTTAACTTTTGTTTTCAAGAATTAATTTCTTTTTCTTAAGTTATTAGGTTTAGTTCAAAATTTCTTTTCACATAAGAAACAAAACAAAAATCCTTTTCTTGCATATACATAATATTGCATATTTAAATATTGTATTTATTTATTCCAATATTTGCACGAATTCGATTTGGTTGTAATAGCTTAATTAAATTTACATTATTACAAATCCCAATTCACAATTTGTATTCCCCCCTCCCATAAAAATATTGTAATAGCGTAGTAATCTTTAAATTATGCAATTTACCGCTTTTATATACCATGCTAGGAATTAGGGTTTGTATGGAAAGATCAAAACAAAGCAAATAGAAAACCCTAATACAAGACAAACAAAGCATGAAAATAACACACTTGCACACAAGAACCCTTAGGGTTTCTCCACTTGGTTATCTTATACAAAAAATGGCCATGTTACGCATGCGAAGTATCTTGAAAAAACAAACAAATATAAGATCATAGTCCCTCTTTGACGCTATTCAAAGTTGCCTTACAAAAATGATCTTGGTCCCTCAAAAATGCTAAGATACTTTGCAACATTGCTAATCATGGTTATACGATGACCCACGCCCGTCCCGTTTACATCCAAAGATAGGGTTGCTTACCAAATCAATGGTAAGACAACAATGTCAAAGGAATAGAAAATGAACAACAAAGACATTTGAGTAGGTAGATTGCTTTTAGTTACTTGCTCTATTTTCAAACAACTATCCTTGCTATTTTCCAAAATAAACACACACATTTCCAAACATTTTACAAACATTGAAAACATTTTCAAAAAAGACAAACATCTTTGTATATATTCTTACGAACGAGAATCATTACAAAGATTGCCTAAACAATGGCCTCTTTTATAAAATACTTTCAAAACCATACAAAGCACAATTTCCAAAACAAAAGCAAGTGGTCTAGCAAGTAACTAAGAGCCCATGGAAAACCATGGATGAAAAGGGTGTTAATACCTTCCATTTTCATAATCTACTCCTCGAACTCAAGAAACAATCTCAAAGGTCTTTCCTGTGATTTTTCACCTTTCCTTTTGGATAAAAGAAAAGTCGGTGGCGACTCTTGCTAACCACAACATTTGCGATAAAACACAAAACCCTCAAGTCAGATCTCCCACCGTATCACACATGGTTTGGCATTGTTTGCTATGTGTTATTGTGGTGTTTTGAGTTGCTTAATTCTATGAGAATGCATTGTGTTGTACCCCAAAATTTTCCCTCCCATTTCATCAATATTTTCTCACCACAAGACCCTTGGAGCTCAAGATCAAGTTAGGGTTTACTCTGCTCAAGACTCCTCCTTGCACTGTTGACCCAAATTAGGGTTTATGTTTGCACAAAGATGTTTTGACCTAAAATGCCATAAATGACTTTCATGCTTCATGTTGGACTCACAAGTTTATCCATACCAAGTTTCAAGCCTTGATTCCAATCTTTGCCCAGTCAATTGGACAATTGACCTAGAAATCAACTATATTGGGGAAAAAGTCAACTGTGATCAATTGGCAGTCAAACCTCATTATTTTTGACCCACATCAACATTATGAACTCATATGGACCATTTGATCAAGTTTGGATCACAATTCCACAAGAAATTTGATCAGATCACCAAAAGGGTAAAATGGTCATTTTTAGGGTTTTGACTGCACAAAGGCAATTTTTGACTGTTTGACCTAACCAATGGCAATTCAAGCTCACATATGGACTCAAGGATTCAATGGCATGGTCTTGACACATTCAACAAGTTCAAAAGGTCCCAATTGCACAAGATTGACAGATGAATTTTCCAGTCAACTGATCAAATTTGACTGTATACTGAAAAGTCAAACTTTGACTTTTTGGTCAAAATCAAGTGCTAAGATTCATTTTTCATCAAGACATGTCAAATTATGAAACTTGTTCATCAAGAAATCAAAAATTACAAATTAGGGTTTGAAATGAAGAAATTTCATAACTTAGAAATTTTTCTAAGTTATGAAATTTCCTAATTTTTTCCTAACTTTGTCCCATCTTTTCATCAAGATACATTTGGATTCAAACAAAACTCAAAACTTGAAAGTTCTAGTCCATTGCAAAATCTACAACTTTTATTCACAAAGTTTCCTCAAAAGAAGCTTGTAACTCAAGTTATGATTTTTGGAATAGGGGTGCAAAACATTCTTAACTTAGAAATTTTTTGACCTATTTTAGGCAGGATTTTTGCCTAACTTCATGGCCACTTTTCACATGCTTCCACTTGGAATTTCAACTTGAATTACAAATATGGATTGTAGTACACATTCCAAGCTTTCCAAATTGTCCAAGAACTTCTCAAACACCCTTGTGGTTAGGGAGAATCGAATTTGTCAATATGGGCAAAAGTCACTTTGATTCATGGCCAAATGCATGTTCATAACTTGGGCATTTTTGAAATCAGCTTGTACAAGCTAGGTTACAGGCCTCTAATCCTTCTTACACTCAATAATTAAATGTCAATCCATTGTGTTCTAGCATTATTTTTCTCATTTGGACATTACATGCAAGTTTAATCCATAATTAGAAAAAGTAACTTATCTATTCTTGTAAAGATCAACTTTATGTCAAACACAAATCTAAGAAGTACCAAGGCAGATCTTTTGGGCACAAGTTCAGGAACCAATTCCACTGATCAAGAGTGATTTGTGCAGCATACTTGAGGGGCCTGTATGAGCCTATAACCCAATTTGACAAACTTTGCTTATCATAGAAGAAAATTTGCATATTGAAACACAACTCACATTGCTGCAAGAACTAACTCAAGCAAACCTTGTAAACACTTTCCACTTGATCCAACTGACCTGAAACACGACCAAACCATCCCCAATACCTCCTCATCCATCAAAGCCCATTTTTTCTGCAAAACAGAGTCCATGTTGCAGATTGACTTGGCCAGTTCATTTCCATCGTGCATTTTCATCCAAGCCACCTCAAACATCTTCCATGACATCCATACAAACTATCCCAAGCCTTGGAAACAGACTGTAACACCTCTAACCAAGTTTGCCATTTTCACTTTTCTCTCTTGCAGGTTGACTTTTGTAGCTTGATACAGCAATATTCAAAGCACACCAAGCATTGGAGAAGCATCCCTGAACCTCAAGCAAGCTATACAAGTCCTCACATTGCATTGAAAGTACCTCCATTGTTGCACACGATTCAAGCTGAACAGGTAAAAGTTTGAACTTCTATCTCTCTATCCAAGCATATCTAGGCTTAGGTTTGTGAAGAAAGCATGTTTTATTCATGGCCCTGAAGCTACCTGTATCTTCACTTTTCATTTATATTGTGTGTGTTAAGAGAATTTGGAACCTGAACATTAGGAAAAAGTTAGGTTAGGAATTGGGGGAGAAGAAATTATCTCTCATTTCTGAGAATTAGATCAACTTCTTTATATGTTTGGAATCGTGACATGATGCTCTATAACTTTGATGTTGTAAGTTTTTGTTGAAAATCAAGGAATCAGAAGTTAGCGGGGAAGGAAGAAAACGCGCGTTTTTTTGTTTCAAAGTTGCTGGAGGTTGAAGACAACTCCTTTTGGGCTGGGCTTGTTTCTTTTTTCTATTTGCACCACTTTATTTCACATACACCCCCTTGGCCCATTGTGTTATTTTTTAATCATTTTTGACTTTTTGTTTTTTCCCCTGACTTATTATTTTTTGTCAAAATATAAAAAATATTAAAAATATTTTTTAACCATTTTTGCATTTTATTTGGATTTTATTCATTTTATTTTGAACTTGTACATAAATAAACATAATACTTTTTTTTATTTAAAATACTAAAAATAATACAAATACATTTTTATTTTCTGATTTTATTTTATTTTATCTTTTGAAAACATTTTCTAAAAAATATACTTTTTTTGTAAATAATAAATATTTTTATTTTTTTGTACATATTTAATATATTTAGTAAACAATATAAATACTTATATATTTATTAGAATATTTAGGATAAAAACATAAAAATAATACATTTTTATTTTTATTAATATTTGACCTCAAAAATTACTTTTTCATAATATACTTCCTTTTTATTTATTTTTTGTATATAGTTAATAAATATTGTATATAATAAATAATAAATACCTTTTATTTACAAAATTAGGGTTTTACCCTAAACCATGAAAAAACCCAAAAATTAACCTTTTTATTTTTGTTTATTTGTCACATGAAAAATACTTTTTACATACATATAAAAATCATTTTTTGCATCTTGCATATTTATTGTATTTTATTTAATTATTGTACAATTAAATAACTTGTATATTCCATTTGGATTGTAATAGCTTAGATTTAAATTTCTTGTTAAATATCCTCATTTGGACATTTGTACCCCCCATCCCATAATTGTGTTGTAATAATTTAGGATTTTATTTTTCGCATTTAAAAGCTTTCTAAATATGCCATGATAGATTTAGGGTTTGTATGCAAAAATCAACCAAACAAATAGCTTGACTAAACAAAAGACAAAAAGCATGAAAATGGATGACACTAATCACACTTGCACCCCTAGGGTTACTCCACTTGTTGCCTTCAATAATGGGCCATGTTGCATGTTGGGTGTTTTTGGCAAAACAAAACAATATCAAATGATCATAGTCCCTCGATGACGCTTTCAAAAGTTGCCTAAACAAATGATCAAGTCCCTTAAAGGAAAAATTTCCCAAAGACACTTGGCACCATTGCAATCATAGTCTAAACGATGACCCGCGCCTGTCCCGTTAACATCCTAACGCAAGATTGTCCACCAAATACAATGGTGGAACAAAATTGTTAAAAGGGTTAAAACATACAAAAAAACCTTTGAGTAAATTTAGGGGTAGACAACTCTTAGTTACTTGAATCAACTTGCAAAACACACTTGCCTACTTTTCAAAATCCACATCATAACACACTTTCAAAACAAGTTTCAAAAACATTGAAAACTTTTCAAAAGATAAGTACACCTTTGTATACATCCAAACATGGGTCATTACAAAGGTTGCCACAACAAATGGCCTCTTTTCAAAACATTTTCAAACCCACACACAAATCACCATTTCAAACAATTGAAAACACAAGGCAAGTGATCTAAGCAAGTAACTAAGAGCCCATGGATAACCATGGATAGAAAGGGTGCTAATACCTTCCCTTTCTATAATCTACTCCCCGAACCCAAGAAAACATCTCAATGGTTTTTGCTGTGCTTTTTAACCTTTCCTTTAGGATAAAATAAAAAGTCGATGGCGACTCTTGCTCAACCGAAACATTTGCGAAAACAAACGCAAAACCTCAAGTCAGTTCTCCCACCGTATCACACATTGTATGTGAATGATGACATGAAATATGTATGTTTGTGTAATGGTGAGATAATTCAAATGTGATGAATTATGTGATATATGTTTATATAATTAAGATTGAGGAATGGTCTTAATTTCATATGATTGTTGATATTTAACATGCATCATTTGTTGTCAAGAGGCAATATTTTCTAGTTTTGTGGAGGCTAGTGACTTGTCCCAAACCTAGAAGACTGAATTGAAGCTTAGAGGACATGCTTTTTGGTGGTTATCTGTCTAAGAGATTGACGTGGTTTAAACGTAAAAATCATAAAGGATAACAATTTGTACCACATGAATATTGCATTGAGTTGCATTCAAGTCACATGTGTTGATGTGAAATATGAATTAGTGTGTAATATGTGATATTGATGTGAATGTTACATTTGTGGTATTTATGATTGATTATCTTTAAATTCATGAGTTGTTGAGCAATGTTGTATATGTAAACATGTGAATTGGATTTGATAATGTTGAATACAATAATAAGTGAAGTGTGATGAATTTAATTAATGTATATATGCTATACATTACTTATTACTATATATTTCTATAATGATGTGAATTCTCACCCTTCTATTGGAATGAAGTTTTATACAACATCGCTCAGGTACCGAAGGTAGTGGTGCTTATTGCAAGGATTAGTCGAAGGAGCTAGTTTTTTGTTTATCCGTGTTTAGGTAGTGAGTCATGCTCTGGTTATGTAACACGGGGAAACGTTTGAACTCATGTTGGTTTTAAGAGATGTTTGATATACTCTCTTTTTATTTTATATTATATTTTAGATTATGTGATGAGTGGCCTTTAGTGCCTAATGTTTTATAACATTATTTCTATTATAAGATTCCATCATTGGTATCATTTTGAAAATAGAATTATTCCACTGTAATATGCATATGTGTTAGTATATGGAACATGATTTTAAATGTGTGTTATGAGCACGAATAATATATTTGTGTTGGTTTTTTAAATACATGTGATGCCCTCTTTTGATATGCATGCTAATTTACTCTGATTATACTATATTATTGTGATGGGGGTTTAAAGAGTGTTACATTTGTGGTATCAGAGCATGGTCGGCCAGTTGGCCAGGATATTAATGTATTTATTTCCTTTTGTATTCAATATATGTATATGACACAATCGATATTGTTTTCCTGATGAGAATTGTTGGTCGATTGGAAATCTCAGGATGATGGTCGCAAGAAGGAATGACGATGCTATTGCCAAGGTGTTAGCAATGTTGGCAGGTGCAATTGGACGGGTTCCGAATATCAATGTTGGTAGCAGGATGATGATGAATTTTGAGCTTTGAGGAAGTTTCAGAGGAACAATCTGCCAATCTTTGAGGGAGATCATGAACCTGACAAAGCACAAGTATGGATGAAAGCGATTGAGAAGATCTTTCGGGTCATAAATTGTTCGAATGCGCAAAAGGTGCAGTTTGGCACCCATATGCTTGAGAAGGAAGCTGAGGATTGATGGAGTAACATTGTTCACAAATTTGATGAAGATGGGATTGAGGTTACTTGGGCATTTTTCATAGATGCATTTCTGGAGAACTATTTTCCAAAGGATGTGCGTGGGAAGAAGAAGGTTGAGTTTCTTGAGCTAAAACAGGGTAATGGAACTGTGGTTGAGTATGCTGCAAGGTTTGAGGAGTTAATTAATTTTTGTCCTCATTACAACACCGTTGATGCTGAGAGATCTAAGTGTATTAAGTTTGTGAATGGTTTGATACATGAGATCAAGAAATCTATAGATTATCAGCAGATTAGAGAATTTTCTGAACTGGTTGGAATACAACCATGTTTATATCAACTATTTCGACAAGACAATTATTTTTCTTGATTCTCGTTTTGAGAGAGATTTGTTTATGTATGCCAAGCAAGTGAATGAGTCTATGCGGGATGTTGTTGTGTTGTTGGCTTTGATAACAACATTGGATATTGGTGGGAAACAATTGATTGGTGAATTAGCAATAGTTAGTGATTTTCCTGAGGTATTTCCTGAAGATGTAAGTGATTTACCGCCAGAGCGTGAGATGGAGTTTACGATTAACTTAGTTCCAGAAACTAGTCCAATATTGATGGCTCCATATCAGATGTCATTCATCCTAGTGATGAATTGAAAGAGTTGATGGGTCAACTTGAGGATTTTCTTGAGAAGATATTCATTCATCCTAGTGTGTCATCTTAGGGTGCAACAGTTTTATTGGTTAAGAAGAAATATGGTACTATGAGGTTATGTATGGATTATAGACAACCGAACAAGGTGACTATCAAGAATAAGTATCCACTTCCTAGGATTGATGATTTGATGGATGAGTTGGTTGGTGCAAGTGTGTTGAGTAAGATAGATTTGAGGTCTGGGTATCATTAGATTTGTGTCAAGGCTGAAGATATTCAGAAGATTGCTTTTAGAACAAGGTATGGTCATTATGAGTATTTTCTGATGATGTTCATTGTGACCAGTGCACATGGTGTATTTATGGAATACATGAACATTATTTTCCATGAGTATTTGGATAAGTTTATTGTTGTTTTCATCAATGATATTGTGATCTATTCAAAGAGTGAAGAAGATCATGTTGAGCATCTGAAGATTGTGCTATATGTGTTGAAAGAGAAGCAATTGTATGCTAAATTTCTAAGTGTGAGTTTTAGTTTAAGGAAGTTAGTTTTCTTGGTCATGAGATATCGAGTGGTGGTATTGTTTTTGATCCATCGAAGATAGAGGTTGTGTCTCAATGGGAAACTCTGAAATATGGTTTTGAGATTAGAAGTGTTATTGGTTTAGCGAGTTATTATCGGTAGTCTATTGAAGGATTTTCCAAGTTAGCTTTGCCGTTGACGCAATTGACTATGAAGGTTCAAGCTTTTATTTGGACTGCATAGTCTGAAGCTAGTTTTCAATATCTTAAGAGAATGTTGACAACTGCTCCTATTTTGATTTTGCATAATCCGGTAGAACCGTTTGTTGTGTATTGTAACACTTTATTGATGGGTTTAGGAGGCATGTTGTGACCGGTGGAAATAGAACTGACTGTTTTTAAGCTGGTTTCGCGAAATGTCGCGGTAAGCAAGAGTCGCCACCGTCTTTTATGTTCTCCAACATGGAAAGGACAAAAGCACAGCAAAATTCCTTCTTTGAGAATGTTTCTCGGTTCGGGAGGTAGATTTATAGAAAGGGAAGGTGTTAGCACCCTTTCTATCAGTGGTTATCCACGGGCTCTTAGGTACTTGCTCTTATGTTTTCAAAATTTTGTTTGCTTTTCAAGTGTGTGTGGGTTTTGAAAAAAGTTCGTTTAAAAACTTCTAGGTAACTCTTGTATCAGTCCTCAAGAGTGTATGAAGTATTGTTTGAAAACTTTTGAAAGTGTAGGTGCGAAAAGTATTTTTGTTTGTTTTTGAAAAGAGCAAGTACCCATGAGATCTACCTACTCTAAGGAATTAAGCTGTGTAAGAGTCCTTTGGATAGTGCTATCCCACCATTGAGGGGTAGGTAGCACCATCGTTGGAGTTATTCGGGTCAATTCGATTATCGGGATAGTGTGGTCACCGAAGCAATGGTAGGACACCTTAGAAGTAACCCTAATGTCCTAGATCCTTTTTTATCCGAGGCGACCATTTCGAGGCAACTGGATCTTAGACAGGAGGGCGACCTCTAAGACAACCTATACTTGATGACCACGTTCGAGGCAACCAGTGAGGCGTACCCTAGAAGTGGCATGTGTTTTGTGTGTTGTTTTTCAGTTAAGGTTATCTTGTACATGTTATTTGTAAGCTACGGATTGATTTTATTTACATACATTCTTGCAGGCATATTAGCAGTTAGGAGTGCGGAAAATAAATTGCGGAAATGTAAATTCTACGCTATTACAAGGCGCGGGTCTATACATCGCCAAAAAACAAAAACCCGTTTTGGTAAATAAAGTGCAAGAAAAGTAAATAAAGCGGTAAACCTAATTACTATTACATATCCGGAAACAGTTACATAAGTAATCAAAATAAATAAATGGCCCGAATAAAAATTTAATCGGAAACGTCCTAAGGGTTTTGACCCTTTTAAGAAAAGAATTGAATTTTTGTCACTTTTTGCAATTAATTAAAAATTAAAATTAATGACTAATTAATTAATTTAATTAAAAGAAAAATATTTTTGTGTTTTTTATATTTTTTAGTGAAAATAAAAGGAATTAAAATTAAAAGTTAACCTAATTCTAAATTGTTTTTATTTAAAGAAAAGAGATTAAAATTGACTTAATTAAACTATTTTATTTGTTAATATTTTATTTACAAAAATAACATGAAATTAATAAATAATAATAATATTAGTTTTTTTTGTTTTTTATGAAAAATATTAATTATGTTAATTTTGGGGGTAATAATGATAATTAAAAAAATAATTGATAACTAAATTGGAAAATATAAAACAAAAGAAAAAGAAAGAACCAAGGGGGTTTGGGCCAGAATTGAGTGTTTGTTTAGCATTGTTGTAGCCCATTTGCATCCAGTCACGTTGACTCTGGGAATTGAGTGGGGCGCTGGTTGACCAGGAATATGGTGCGCTTCCCCTTCTGGCCTTTGGATGATTGATTTGGGACACTTGGCGTTTGGATGAATGGGAGCCCATAGTGGAGCATGGTTGGAACGCTGCATACAAGCATATGAGGAAAAATAATATGGAATTTGGGGGGACCTGGGATTCGAACCCAGGTCCCAAGAGATGATTCCTACACGCCTTAGCCAGTTGAGCTGTGTGACTTAATTGAAACAATAATAATACACAAATATTATATTAGTAAATCAAATAATCCCCTGGAAAAAAAAAAGAAAACGCGCTTAATTCAAACGAGCAAATGAGGAGGGGACGCGTCAGCGTCTTCTTCCTTGGACACTGGCTTTTTACCTGCGGATTTTTATCCGCAGGTGGTTTCGTAGGTTGCTCTGAAAATGCTCCTCAGGCAATGAAAATCCATTTCAAAACCATGGTTGACCTCGTCCATGTCCCCTAATCACACTTATGCCCTTGGCTGGCCTTGATTTAACCTGAAACAAAAATGCCTAAAACGCAAGAACGTGAACCCTAGAATCGGGCATCACGATTCAGGGCCTAACAATAAAATTGGCTAATGCAATCATGTTGGAAATTAATCAAGGAGTATGAATATGCTAGCTTTTTTGAGAAAAAACGCAAGAATAGAGAATTCCAATTTCATGTTCAGAGACGAGTTTGTGATGACTTACAGTGCTTAATATTGAGCCTCAGGACTTGGCAGAGATTGCTTTAGCTTCAGGGTGTGGCAAGGAATAGAACCACGTCCTTGTTTTGATCTGAAGATGCTCGCAACTATGTTTTAGAACTCTCACTTTTTGGACAATTTTTGGTTTTGCTCTTGGCCATTTCTGCACACACTAGGTCGTGAATGAGGCTTGCAAGGCTTGCATATGTAGTCATGAATGAGAATAAGTCACCTTTAGGAGCCTTAAACTTGTGCCATTAAGTTTTTGGATTTTGTCTTAACCACCATTAAAGGCCTTTCAAAGCTTGTTCAAATTTGAATTTTTATGCTTAAAATGGCTCTAGCACGAAATTGGTATGTGGAATATGCTTCATGAAGGCTAATCAAATCACAAGATACCATTTAATCAATTTTTTTTATTTTACTTGAATTATTATGGATTAAAATGAATTAAATCCATAAAAATTAAATAAAAATAGAAAAATAATTATTTGGTCTTGAAATTGATCACGGGACACGTGGGTGGCATGACAAGGCTGAATCAAGTGGAAAAAAGTGGGCCCTTTTGTCAAAAATTGAAGTTTCAAGGATAGTTGACTTTTGCCATTTCACAAAAATTTCCCAACTTCTCCAATGCATATCTTGCTCAATTTTGATCATATGAACATGTTCTTGGGCATTTTGGAAAGGTATTGAAGTCCTCTAACCAATGCCTTTGGTCCCATGTCATTTTGATTTACCAATCTCAAGTTATGGTCTTTGACTTAAAATGCCTTTTTGTTGACTTTTGAAAATGACCTATAATGTTGAAATTAATAACTTTTGGTGAGAGCATTTCTTGGACTTGGAATGTGAAGATGAGTTGTAGGAAATGTCATCCCCTTCAAAATGAGCATTGGATGGGATTTTTCTGATGAACCATGAAAAAGTTATGCCTTGGTCAAGTTACAGTTGACTTTGCAGCTGTCCAAAAATGGAAAATTTCGCATCTTGATGATTTTTGAGCCATTCTTGTGGAATCATGATCAAGACTTGATCAAATGATTATTGTGGCTTTAAAATAAGATGTTGACCAAAAATTTTGACTTTTGACTGCCAAGTGACCATTTTTCCCCTACAGTTGATTGTGAAGCAATTAGGGTTTTTGACTGTGCAACTTGACCTTGTGAGCCTTGAAACTTGAGATGTAGGTGCTTGACAATGTATATGAGCATATGGGACTTAATTGAGCCCTTGAAAACCTCAACTTCCTTGCAAGAACCAAAACCCTAATTTTGACTGGCTTACGAGGGTGTTTGGACTGTGCAACCCTTGAGTAGACTTGAGCCCATTGAGATGATGCTTGTCAAAACTTTGAAGAATATGGGAGGGCAAATTTTGGGGTACAACAATTGCCCCTGTTCAATCTTCTTAAACCTGAGGATGTAGATTGGCTTGCGTGCCTTTCGTGATCCGAAGGTGGAAGATGATTGAACACTAGAGTGCCCAGAAATTTGCACTCACATAGTAGAGTATCTGCAGCGTGATGGCGGGAATGGGCTTACAGATGCCATTTGGAGAGATGATGGATAGGAGGATGGGCTTATAGATGCCATCTGGAGATGTGACAGAACCTTGTCGGGAATGGGCTTATAGATGCCATTTGGAACTGTAATGGATAGTTGTGGAGATGGGCTTAAAGATGCCATCGGGGGGTCGATCGCATAAGAGATTCCATAGCGAGAACTTGCGTTCTTGAGAAAGAAAGATGGTTTCCTGGCCTGTTACAGGTGTTGATCTTCAAACTCTTCATGCAGATATGCCCTGGCTGGATACAGGTATCGAATCTACAAACAATCGCTCACAAATATGCCCTAGCTAGATACAGGAATCGAATCCGGAACTTCAAAAGGTTGCTTACAGACGTGCCCTGGCTAGATACAGGTATCGAATCTACAAAAAATCATCTGCAGATATGCCCTGGCTAGATACAGGAATCGAATCTTCAAACTCTTCAGACGTACCCTGGCTAGATACAGGAATCGAATCTGGAATTAGTCGTCAACAGATATGCCCTGGCTGGATACAGGTATCGAATCTGGAATTAGTCATCTACAGATATGCCCTGGCTGGATACAAGAATCGAATCTGGAACTGCGACAGTTGATAGTAATCACCTTTGGATTGACCTTTTTCCTGAAAAAGGCAAAACATCAGTTGTATGCAATGTCATGATGTATGAAATGCATGATGTCTTGATGTTCTTAAAAATAAATGAGATCGTGTGATATGATGCGTATATGCATGCTATAATGTATGAAGATGTGATGTTTATGAATGTATTTTCGTCTAGGAAAATAAATCCTTGACGAATGCCGGGAAGTTTGTTGAATCCTGGGCTGATGTTGAAGAGTAGAGTTCTTCGCTTCCGCTGGGGATGATGGTTGCAAGAATAAACCGGTAGGAGAAGATGACTCCGTTGAGGAATAAACTTGGCGAAGAGATTACTCTGCGGGGAATTGCTATGTGGGAAGAGATACTTCGCTGAGGTTTTGATGAGAACTCCGTTGGGGATACCGTTGATAGGTTTTGATGAACTCCGCTGGGGGATAGGAAGAACTTCGTCGAGGACGATCTTTCCGTGGTAATTAGCTGAGGATAACCCAGTTATAAGCCTTGGCGGGGAATAACCTTTGAATAAAGCCGGGGAGAGACGTTGTACTCTGCAGGGATAAGCTTCTAGAATCTACTGGGGATAAGCTTCCAGAATCTACTGGGGAGATTGATTCACCTTTCCCGGGGAAACTTTGGGACTACACTGGGGAAATGGCTCCACTGGGGTGTCTGTATTCCGCCGGGGAACAATCTTATATTAAGACTTCCGGGGATGCTTGCTTAGGAATATCTGCATACTCCACTGGGGAATATTGAGACCTTCTAGGGATATCCAACTTCCATAAGGCTGACTGTAGGCTAACTCTGCTTGGGGAGAGTGTCGCTGACTTGCTGGAGATATTGTGCCTTTTCAGGGCTGATAGGAGACCAACTCTGCTCGGGGGAGAGTACTGCTGAATCTTATTTTACTCTGCATGGAGTGAAGGTATCTTGGTTACATTCTTCAGCTGAACATACCTTAGTACCTTGGTGGACAGAGCAACTAGATCGCTTAGACAACTCATTATTGCCCCTATTTCTAATGTCACCTGTAATTAGTCCTTTGTTTCGTATGCAAATATTTATGAGTTAGCAATTAGTGTCAAATGCATATATCAAAAATGAACATTAGACGTTCTTCGCAAAACAAAACAGAAAAAAGGAAAAACAATTGGCAATTTGTATGGAAAGTGAATTTGTATTGATTTTTGAATTTGCCTGTAAATAGGCGTTTATGTACAAGAGACTGACGTCCTAGTAAGAGAATGCTGCCGAACAAGAGAGTTTATACAATTTGAAAAGGAAAACAAAACAGCTATGTGAAAAATCCCACTTGGTTTCAACTCTGCTATCACATTTATGTCTTCAAGCGTCTCATCACTTGGCTGCTCAGTTGAAGATGAAGCTGATTGATCGATGTCGTCTGAACCTGATAGTTGATACCGAATTCTGGATGCAAGGTGATCCAATGAGACATAGTATTATGCTTTATCCCTAACTTTTGCCTGGACCGCCCTTTCGGGTTTTCAGTCCACCGGGATACCCATTTTTGCCCAAGCCGCCTTTTCAGGTTTTCGACTTGCCGGGTGTACAGATTTTTTTTCATTTCATCCCTTATTTTTTCCTGAACCCTTTTGGTTCGCCGGGAAGCCCTTATTTTTGCCTAGGTGCGTCAACCTAGCGGGTCTTTTATTCATGCGTAGTATCTTTTTACTATGTCTACATTGGCAGGGTGAGGAAGGTCGTCACCATCCATGGTGGTTAGAATCATCGCAACTCCTGAGAAGATGTTCTTAACCACAAATGGCCCTTCGTACGTAGGGGTCCATTTGCCCCTGGGATCACTTTGAGGAAGAATGATGCGCTTGATTACCAGGTCTCCGACTTGATACTCTTGTCGTCTGACTTTCTTGTTAAATGCCCTGATCATCCGTTTTTGGTATGTTTGACCATGACAAATAGCAGTGAGTCTCTTTTCGTCAATTAGATTTAATTGATCAAGCCGAGTCTGGATCCAGTCATCTTCGCTCAAACCTGCATCCTTCATTATCCGGAGAGAGGGTATCTGGACTTCGATAGGCAAGACTGCCTCCATGCCATAGACCAAGGAAAAGGGTGTTGCCCCGGTTGACGTCCGTGCCGAGGTACGGTACCCATGAAGAGCAAACTGTAACATCTCGTGCCAATCTTTATACGTCACTGTCATCTTCTGCACAATCTTCTTGATATTCTTATTAGCTGCTTCGACAGCCCCATTCATCTTCGGCCGGTAGGGAGAAGAGTTGTGGTGCTGTATCTTGAATTGCTCACAGAGCTCAGTGATCATTTTGTTGTTAAGATTGGTACCATTGTCCGTAATGATCATCTCAGGTACGCCGTATCGACAGATCAGGTTGTGCCGAATGAACCGCGCCACGACATTCTTGGTTACGGTAGCATAGGAAGCTGCTTCAACCCACTTTGTAAAATAATCAATCGCCACTAGGATGAAGCGATGCCCGTTGGATGTCGTAGGTCTGATCTCGCCGATCATATCAATGCCCCACATTGGAAAAGGCCAAGGTGCTGTCAAAACGTTCAGAGGAACTGGAGGAACGTGTACCTTATCAGCATAGATCTGGCACTTGTGACACGTCCGAGAATGTTGATAACAGTCAGCTTCCATTGTGGACCAGAAATATCCTGCCCGAAGGATTTTCTTTGCCATGGTATGTCCACTGGAATGTGTTCCGAAGGTACCCTCATGCAGCTCTACCATGATCCTTTCTGCTTCAGTCTTATCCACACAACGCAGTAAGGTTGAATCATGGTTTTGCTTGTACAGAATGTCGTTGCTGAGGAAGAACTTTGCCGCGAACCTCCTCCGGAACTTCTTGTCATTAACAGATGCACCCTCGGGGTATTCTTGAGCTTCCAAGTACCTCTTCACTTCATGATACCAAGGTTTTTCAGTTACCTCTTCAACCTTAAGATCACAACAATGTGCAGGTTCATCCAATTTCCAGATAATGATCCGGGGAGCCTCGTTATCCCATTTGACTTTGAACATAGAAGACATCGTAGCTAGCGCGTCCACCAACTGATTCACCTCTCTTGGGAAGTGTTCAAAAGTTATCTCTTCAAAGTGGGGGATCAACGTCAACACATACTCTTTGTAAGGAATAAGATTTGGGTGTTTCGTATCCCACTCGCCTTTGATTTGGTTGATCACGAGAGCGGAATCTCCGAAGACACTCAGAAACTTGATCCTTAAGTCAATTGCAGCTTGAAGACCCATAATGCATGCCTCATACTCTTCCATGTTGTTGGTGCAGTTGAAACATAGTCGGGAAGTGAGTGGAGTATGAGTTCCTTTTGGGGATATGATCACAGCGCCAATACCGTTACCCAAAGCGTTTGAAGCTCCGTCAAAGTGCATAGACCATCGGGATCCTTCCTCAGGTCCTTCATCTGGTCCAGGTACTTCACAATCAGTCACTACCATGATATTCTCGTCCGAAAACTCAAAGTTCATGGACTGGTAGTCATCCAGTGCCTGGTGTGCCAAATGGTCGGCCAATACACTTCCCTTGATTGTTTTCTGAGTCGTGTACTGGATGTCGTATTCTGTCAAGATCATCTGCCATCTTGCTATTCTTCCGGACAAGGCAGGCTTTTCGAATATGTACTTGATTGGATCCATTTTTGAAATCAACAGAGTAGTGTGAGTCAACATATACTGTCTCAGCCGGCGAGCAGCCCATACCAAAGCGCAGCAAGTTTTCTCGAGCAGTGAGTATCGGGTCTCACAGTCGGTAAACTTTTTGCTAAGGTAATAAATGGCGTGCTCTTTTCGGCCAGACTCGTCATGCTGCCCCAGCACACACCCCATTGAGCTGTCAAGTACTGTCAAGTATAATATTAGAGGTCTCCCTTCAACCGGTGGCATAAGAATGGGTGGTTCTTGGAGATACTCCTTGATTCTATCAAAAGCGGCCTGACATTCATCGTTCCAACGTACTACTTGATCTTTCTTCAGCAGCTTGAAGATTGGTTCACAGGTAGCAGTTAGGTGCGAGATGAATCGGGAAATGTAGTTCAACCGTCCTAAAAAGCCTCTGACTTCTTTCTCTGTCTTGGGAGCCGGCATCTCTTGTATGGCTTTCACCTTGGCCGGGTCCACTTGAATACCTTTGTCGCTCACGACGAAGCCTAGTATTTTTCTAGATCTCACCCCGAAGGTACACTTATTCGGGTTCAGCCTCAGCTTGTACAACTTCAGACGGTCAAACAGCTTCTGTAGATGGTCAAGGTGTTCCTCCTCGGTTTGGGACCTTGCAATCATATCGTCGACATATACTTCAATCTCATGATGGATCATGTCATGAAACAAAGCAACCATGGCACGTTGGTAGGTTGCCCCAGCATATTTCAACCCAAAAGGCATGACCTTGTAGCAAAAGGTGCCCCACTGAGTAACAAAAGTGGTCTTCTTTATGTCTTCAGGAGCCATCTTGATCTGATTGTAACCGGAGAACCCGTCCATGAAGGATAATACCTTATGTTGAGCAGTATTGTCAACCAGAACGTCGATGTGAGGCAGAGGGAAGTCATCCTTAGGGCTGGCCCTATTCAAATCCCTGTAGTCAACACACATTCAGACCTTACCATCTTTCTTCAGCACTGGAACCACGTTGGCGACCCACTGAGGGTAAGAAGTCACTGCTAGAAACCCGGCATCAAATTGTTTCATAACCTCAGCCTTGATTTTCTCGGACATCTCTGGACGCATACGACGGACCTTCTGTTTAACCGGAGGGCAATCTTCCTTGGTAGGCAGGTGATGAACCACAATGTCAGTATCCAACCCAGGCATGTCTTCGTAAGACCAGGCAAAGATTTCCACATAGTCATGCAGCATCTGAGTCAACCGTTGTTTCACACTGAGCTCTAGATTGGCACCAATCTTGACTTCCTTTCTGTCTGTCTCAGTACCCAGATTTACCGTTTCCACTGGCTCTTCATGTGGCTGAATGGCCCTCTCTTCCTGGAGTAGCAGTCTTGCAAGCTCACCAGGCACTTCGCAATCGTCTTCACCTTCGTCTTCGGCTAAGTTGATCAGATTTTCGAAGTAATAACCTGAAGTAGCAGAGTCGTTACCAGTGAGATCCAGAGTGGATTGGAACCTGTATAGGTGAGTGTGTGTAAATATAGCTGTTTTGCAATATGTAAAGAAAGAAAGGGAACACAAGATTTGAAATGTGAAAAACGTCCAATGCTTTTATTCATGATATATGAAAGTGGCAAATAACAAGCCCTCACAAATGAAGCCTCAGTGCCCCGGGTAAGACACCGGGCCATAAAGTTTAGTAATATTGTTCGTTACAAATTCAAAACAAAGAAGTTCATTACTGAGTGACAAAAGTAATAGGTGTAAAGTCTTTTGCAGTCCAGTTGCTAGGTCCACCGTTGGTCGTTGGGTAGATCCAGCTGTCAAACTCAGATTCTTCCGCTTCGTCCTCAATAGCATTTACTCCCGGGTTGGTGATGAATACGGGAGGTCTTCCTATCCTTGCCTTGCGCACAGCCTTCTGAGCTTCTGCAGTGAAACCCAAGCCAAACTTGTCAGTCTTTGGAGTGAAATCAGGAAGTCTGCCCCAGTTTGTGCACTCACCTTTCTCAATCACAACCCGGGCATCCTTCAAGGAAGCCATCTTCAAAGGAGAACTCTCTTCAGTCACTGTCTCTGTTGCTGCCAATGTCTGAGGCACCTCTTCAAAGTGTTGGAAGGGGGTCTCAATGAATTCCCCATCCATTTCCACGTACCGGAACGAGTTGAGGTGGCTGACCATGTATTCCTCTTCCCCTTGCACTGTTACGATCTTCCCCCTGAACGGGTACTTAAGCTTCTGATGCAACGTGGAGGTCACAGCTCCTGCCTTGTGGATCCAAGGACGACCCAGCAAACAAGAGTAGGACGGTCGGATATCCATCACATATAATTTTGAATCAAAGACTTGTGAACCAACCCTGATTGGGATATCAACCTCGCCATGTACCATCCTTTTGGACCCGTCAAAGGCCCGGACAACAATGTTACATGGTTTGAGCTCTAAACCCTCACAGTCCAGCCTGTCTAGAGCTTTCTTGGGTAGTACGTTTAATGATGAACCAGTGTCAACCAGCACATGGGCAAGAGTAGTGCCCCTGTATTCAATGGAGACATGCAGGGCATCATTATGGTTCTTTCCTTTGGCCGTTAGATCAGCGTCGGAGAATCCCAAGCCATTGTCAGCAGTTAAGTTGGCCACACAATCAGTAAATTGATCAGCAGACGTCTCTTGTGGAACGTGGGCCGTCTTCAGGAAGGCAATCAGGGCCTTGGCATGGGCCTCTGAACACAGTAACAGTGATAGCATGGAGATCTTAGATGGGGTGTGCCCCAGCTGCTCAACCACATTGAAATCACTTTTCTTGATAATTTTAAGAATCTTTTCCATCTCTTGCTTGAAAGCTTCAGCATTGGTTGTCTTCGGTGCCTCCGTCCGAGTAGGCACATCAATAGCAATCCCTTTGCCCCGAGTGTCAGATGACTCGGCAGCAGGGGTAGAAACAGGAACTTGGTCAGGAAGGGAAGCAGGCACACGGGCAGGTGTGATGACAAGAGGTCTCTGAACGGCTGGTGGCGCAATATCTGGTGAGAAGAGCCTACCACTGCGGGTGACCTTGGCAGGCTCGGTGATGTTGCTGACACCGGTGCTAGATTCAAACTCTTGCTTTACTCCGAGCACATAAACATCTGCCCCATAGTGCCACGGGACAGCTTTGTCAGATTTATAGGGGATGGGCCCCGGAACGGTGATAATGATAGGTGCAATCTTGTGAACAGGCATGATTTTGACAGGCTTCTTTGAGGGAGCCTTAGGGGGGGGGGGTTATTGAAAATAGTGACAATAGAAACTTCTTCGGTACGGACAACAAGAACAGCAATCTTCTTGAACAAGATTTCTTTGCTATCCATCAGGTTTTGGACGCCTGACTTCAGCAAAGGACAACCAGCAGGTGAAACAGCACATAGAAGGCAACCTTTACTACATCCCAGAAATAAACCGGCTAGCAACAGGTTCCTCTTGACGGTCAGCAGCGGAGTAGCAATATCCTCCACAGAAGCTACATACAGATCCTCTTCCACAGCATTCACTCCATGCTGGGGCATGGGAGCAGTCACAACATTAGGCCTTTCGGGCGCCTCGAACTGTATTTCCTTAGCGTCAATGAGGTCCTGAACCTTATTCCTCAGAGCCCAACAGTCATCAGTATAATGCCCTGGGCTATCAGAGTGATAAGCGCAGCGGGCGTTGGGGTTGTACTTTGGAGACGTTGTGTTCACAACCTTTGGAGCTTCTTTGACTGTTACCAGATTGGTTGACAGCAGTTGCGGCAATATCTGAGAGAGAGTCATGCTGAGCCGAGTATACTGTCTTTTAGGCCTCTCAACTCTTGGCTGGTTGTACTGCTGAGGAGCAGCAGCAGGTTTTGAAATCACCACCGCGTTGACAGCTTGGCGGCGTTCTGGTTTGTTCTGTCTCCTGGGACCATACACAGCACTAGCTTCCTTCTTGAAGGGCTTCTTTTCAGTACTCGAGGAGGCGCCTTTCTGTATCTTCCCCAATTTGATACCAGCTTCGATCCTCTCACCAGTCATGATCAGGTCTATAAACCCAGCAGAGGAATTACCAATCAGGTGGTTGAAAAATGGACCAGACAGGGTCCCCAAGAACATGTCCACGAGTTCACGATCAGTCAAAGGTGGCTGCACCCTGCCAGCCAGGTCTCTCCATTTCTGCGCGTACTCCTTAAAACCTTCTCCCGATCCTAGCGACATACCCTGGAGTTGGGTACGCGTAGGAGCGAGGTCGGAATTGTACTGATACTGCTTATAAAAAGCAGTAGCCAAGTCCTCCCAGTTACGAATGTTGGTTCCATCCAGCTGATAGAACCATTCGAGATGAGTCCCTGAAAGACTCTCCTGGAAGAAATGGATCCATAAGTTCTTGTCTGCCGTGTAAGGCTGGATCTTCCTTGCATAAGAACGGAGGTGCATCTTAGGGCAGGAAGCCCCGTCGTACTTCACAAAGGCAGGCGCCTTGAACTTGCGTGGGATTACCACCCCAGAAGATAACCCTAAGTCTCCAAAATCCAACCCAGGCACACGTTGAATCTCCATAGCATTTAACCGGTCCTCCAGCTGTTTGTACCGGTCCTCGGCAGGAGGGTACTGTTCATCATTGAAGTCTGTCTCGGTGTCAGAGACCACAGGACTAGGGACCTCTCTCCCTTGGTGACTGCCTTCCCCAACAAATGGAGTAGTCCTCTCAGCTTCATTCTGTAGTGTATTCCCGAGTCTGCGTCCAGTGTTGAACAGCACAGTCCTCTTCTTCTTCTTCTTCTTCAGGAGCAAAGCCTTCAACTCCTGTTGTCCTTGGGATAAGCTCATGACCAGCTCTTGAAACTGGGCGTTCTGGGCCTGGAGGGCCTTGATAGCTTGCTCGGTAGTTGGTTCAGGATTCATGATGACTGAGTGCTGAAATAAACAACGGAGAAGATTAAGCAACCTGTAGAAAAAGGGTACATGTGATGCACATGATGCATGATATGCTATTTATGCAATGCATTCAAGGGTTCGAAAGTTCAAATTCGTTGTAGACAAAAAGGGAACACACATTGTATTAAGAAATAATTTGTTCAGTACATCAGGGCCTCATGGGCAAAACATTACAAAAATAATTAATCCCAAAAGACACTGCGTATCCTCTTTGGAGTGATGTAGGTGTTGAGAGTCTTTTCCTCGTGAAGTAGACGGGTGAGCTCCAAGACCTTCTTCTCACTGGCATGTAGACTGGTTTCAAGAGAATTCCGCTCTTCCTTGAGTTGGATCCAGCTTTTTTGCATTTCTTCCCAAGATGTTGGCATGTCAGGATGTTGAATGGTGTAGGGCACCTCTCCTTCCAAAACAGGTTCTTTGATTACGGGGAGAACATGAGGATATGGCATCACCAGCTTCTGGGAGCGGGCTCGTACCCACTTGAGATAAGGCTCCAAGGGGATGGAGTTCTTGTGCCCCAGTGTCTTGCTATCTACCATGTTGGGCATCCTCCAAGCTCTGATGAATCTCTGGCGGAGTCCTTGTGCATCGTTGTCGAAGTCAAAAACTATGTCAGGAATCAACATGTCATGAGGGTCATCCCTCCGAGCATATCCAAACTGTCTTAAGGCTAGACACGGGTTGTAAGTAACGCCCCCTCTAATTCCAAGTAAAGGAACATTAGGAAACTCTCTGCAACGATCAATGATAGTGACATTTTCTCTGGACCGAGAACACCAATGTATATCAGCATGTGTAAGAGTCATCAATCGTTGTGACCATCTCAAACCCCGCTCGTTCTTCAAAATTGATTGCGGAAGGTGCGAAATAAACCACCTTTCCAGGAGAGGAGTGCAGCACATAAGAACACCTCTTTTTCTCATGGTTCAAGTGTAGCATGAGTGAAGGATGTCCCCGAGCAACGTAGGTATAGGATTCCTGGACATGAAGATCTTGACAGCATTGATATCTATAAGCTAATCTGGATTCGGGAACAACACCAACCCATAGACAAGGAGTGCCACAACTTCTTCAAAAGCTTATAGGTCAAGAGAATTCCAACATTCTTGGGCCTTCTCAAACAGGAACTTTGCCAAGAACCCTTTGATACCACTTCTGGTTTCCCAATGCCCCTTGATGTCAGATGGTTGTAGGTGTAATGCTTTAGCAACCTCTTCAAGTTTTGGTTCCCTTTCCGTACCGTTGTAAGGTAGTTGACTGAGAATGGGAACCTTCAGAAGCTGAGAAAACTCTTCCAAAGTAGGTACTAACTGGTAATCGGGGAAAGTAAAACAGTGGTGCAGAGGGTCAAAGAACTGGAACAACACTTTCACCATATCCTCTTCAATGTTGGTATTGGCCAAGCTGATGAGTCTACCATTCCTTTCACTGAAGGAAGAGTTCTCGGGAATCCTGGATGTAAGCTCCTTAAGCTGAGGAGGGATCCTCACAAGGTTGACCTGAATTGTCTTTCTGCGGATAGTTTCCATGTCCTACAAAATAAGAACAAAGATGAAGATTCGAACCCTTGAAGTGGTTAGTAAATGCATATGATGTTGTATGATGCTATGATGTTATGATAAGGACACACCACAAGTATTCACAAAAGGCAGACATAATAAGGCACACAAGTCACACCAGATAGCCCTTAGAGTTTAGGCCAACATGAAGTTTGGGGTACTACCCTCTTGAAGTTGGTGGGCTCAAAACCTGTCCTATCAAAAGTAACCGGGTTCTAAGGAGCTCAATATCATTGGGTTGTTTTCTGTGTTCATTGTTTTGATTTAGCCACTGAACTGGCGATCAAAATATTCCAAGAAAACAACCCTCAATGAGTGTAGTATCGAGTATCAACCAACTTCGGACTGCACCAAAGTCAGTCATCTCACTACCCCTAAAGAGGCCAGGATGGTCAAGTAAGGTTCCTAAGGTCAGTTGATGCTTAACGACACCACGCGGCGGCCCCGTACTCTCCTTGACTTGACTCAAGGGTTACCGTACTCACCAAAGTGCCACATCAACGTAGCAAACTGCTTCAACCATGTCGGTATACCCCGCACAGTTCCCTCACAGTTTGTTGCTACTTTCTAAAAGGTATCCCCCAGATCCGGGTTAGGATCTATGAAACTCCAAGACAGGCCCACAATATTAAATCAAACAAAGCAAGCAATTGAAAACATAAGAGTGGTCTAATCCTAAGGTACACCTCACTTACAGTAGTCCCCAGCAGAGTCGCCAGTTCTGTGACCGGTGGAAATAGAACTGACTGTTTTTAAGCTGGTTTCGCGAAATGTCGCGGTAAGCAAGAGTCGCCACCGTATTTTATGTTCTCCAACATGGAAAGGACAAAAGCACAGCAAAATTTCTTCTTTGAGAATGTTTCTCGGTTCGGGAGGTAGATTTATAGAAAGGGAAGGTGTTAGCACCCTTTCTATCTGTGGTTATCCACGGGCTCTTAGGTACTTGCTCTTATGTTTTCAAATTTTTTTTTGCTTTTCAAGTGTGTGTGGGTTTTGAAAAAAGTTCGTTTGAAAACTTCTAGGTAACTCTTGTATCAGTCCTCAAGAGTGTATGAAGTATTGTTTGAAAACTTTTGAAAGTGTAGGTGCGAAAAGTATTTTTGTTTGTTTTTGAAAAGAGCAAGTACCCATGAGATCTACCTACTCTAAGGAATTAAGCTGTGTAAGAGTCCTTTGGATAGTGCTATCCCACCATTGAGGGGTAGGTAGCACCATCGTTGGAGTTATTCGGGTCAATTCGATTATCGGGACAGTGTGGTCACCGAAGCAATGGTAGGACACCTTAGAAGTAACCCTAATGTCCTAGATCCTTTTTTATCCGAGGCGACCGTTTCGAGACAACTGGATCTTAGAAAGGAGGGCGACCTCTAAGACAACCTATACTTGATTACCACGTTCGAGGCAACCAGTGAGGCGTACCCTAGAAGTGGCATGTGTTTTGTGTGTTGTTTTTCAGTTAAGGTTATCTTGTACATGTTATTTGTGAGCTACGGATTGATTTTATTTACATACATTCTTGCAGGCATATTAGCAGTTAGGAGTGCGGAAAATAAATTGCGGAAATGTAAATTCTACGCTATTACAAGGCGCGGGTCTATACATCGCCAAAAAACAAAAACCCGTTTTGGTAAATAAAGTGCAAGAAAAGTAAATAAAGCGGTAAACCTAATTACTATTACATATCCGGAAATAGTTACATAAATAATCAAAATAAATAAATGCGCGCGAATAAAAATTTAATCGGGAACGTCCTAAGGGTTTTGACCCTTTTAAGAAAATAATTGAATTTTTGTCACTTTTTGCAATTAATTAAAAATTAAAACTAATGACTAATTAATTAATTTAATTAAAAGAAAAATATTTTTGTGTTTTTTATATTTTTTAGTGAAAATAAAAGGAATTAAAATTAAAAGTTAACCTAATTCTAAATTGTTTTTATTTAAAGAAAAGAGATTAAAATTGACTTAATTAAACTATTTTATTTGTTAATATTTTATTTACAAAAATAACATGAAATTAATAAATAATAATAATATTAGTTTTTTTGATTTTTTATGAAAAAATATTAATTATGTTAATTTTGGTGGTAATAATGATAATTAAAAAAAATAATTGATAACTAAATTGGAAAATATAAAACAAAAGAAAAAGAAAGAACCAAGGGGGTTTGAGCCAGAATTGAGTGTTTGTTTAGCATTGATGTGGCCCATTTGCATCCAGTCACGTTGACTCTGGGAATTGAGTGGGGCGCTGGTTGACCAGGAATATGGTGTGCTTCCCCTTCTGGCCTTTGGATGATTGATTTGGGACACTTGGCGTTTGGATGAATGGGAGCCCATAGTGGAGCATGGTTGGAACGCTGCATACAAGCATATGAGGAAAAATAATATGGAATTTGGGGGGACCTGGGATTCGAACCCAGGTCCCAAGAGATGATTCCTACACGCCTTAGCCAGTTGAGTTGTGTGACTTAATTGAAACAATAATAATACACAAATATTATATTAGTAAATCAAATAATCCCCTGGAAAAAAAAAGAAAACGCGCTTATTTCAAACGAGCAAATGAGGAGGGGACGCGTCAGCGTCTTCTTCCTTTGACACTAGCTTTTTACCTGCGGATTTTTATCCGCAGGTGGTTTCGTAGGTTGCTCTGAAAATGCTCCTCAGGCCATGAAAATCCATTTCAAAACCATGGTTGACCTCGTCCATGTCCCCTGATCACACTTATGCCCTTGGCTGGCCTTGATTTAACATGAAACAAAAATGCCTAAAATGCAAGAACGTGAACCCTAGAATCGGGCATCACGATTCAGGGCCTAACAATAAAATTGGCTAATGTAATCATGTTGGAAATTAATCAAGGAGTATGAATATGCTAGCTTTTTTGAGAAAAAACGCAAGAATAGAGAATTCTAATTTCATGTTCAGAGACGAGTTTGTGATGACTTACAGTGCTTAATATTGAGCCTCGGGACTTGGTAGAGATTTCTTTAGCTTCAGGGTGTGGCAAGGAATAGAACCACATCCTTGTTTTGATCTGAAGATGCTCGCAACTATGTTTTAGAACTCTCACTTTTTGGACAATTTTTGGTTTTTCTCTTGGCCGTTTCTGCACACACTAGGTCGTGAATGAGGCTTGCAAGGCTTGCATATGTAGTCATGAATGAGAATAAGTCACCTTTAGGAGCCTTAAACTTGTGCCATTAAGTTTTTGGATTTTGTCTTAACCACCATTAAAGGCCTTTCAAAGCTTGTTCAAATTTGAATTTTTATGCTTAAAATGGCTCTAGCACGAAATTGGTATATGGAATATGCTTCATGAAGGCTAATCAAATCACAAGATACCATTTAATCAATTTTTTTGATTTTACTTGAATTATTATGGATTAAAATGAATTAAATCCATAAAAATTAAATAAAAATAGAAAAATAATTATTTGGTCTTGAAATTGATCACGGGACACGTGGGTGGCATGACAAGGCTGAATCAAGTGGAAAAAGTGGGCCCTTTTGTCAAAAATTGAAGTTTCAAGGATAGTTGACTTTTGCCATTTCACAAAAATTTCCCAACTTCTCCAATGCATATCTTGCTCAATTTTGATCATATGAACATGTTCTTGGGCATTTTGGAAAGGTATTGAAGTCCTCTAACCAATGCCTTTGGTCCCATGTCATTTTGATTTACCAATCTCAAGTTATGGTCTTTGACTTAAAATGCCTTTTTGTTGACTTTTGAAAATGACCTATAATGTTGAAATTAATAACTTTTGGTGAGAGCATTTCTTGGACTTGGAATGTGAAGATGAGTTGTAGGAAATGTCATCCCCTTCAAAATGAGCATTGGATGGGATTTTTATGATGAACCATGAAAAAGTTATGCCTTGGTCAAGCTACAGTTGACTTTTCAACTGTCCAAAAATGGAAACTTTCGCATCTTGATGATTTTTGAGGCATTCTTGTGGAATCATGATCAAGACTTGATCAAATGATGATTGTGGCTTTAAAATAAGATGTTGACCAAAAATTTTGACTTTTGACTGCCAAGTGACCATTTTGCCCCTACAGTTGATTGTGAAGCAATTAGGGTTTTTGACTGTGCAACTTGACCTTGTGAGCCTTGAAACTTGACATGTAGGTGCTTGACAATGTATATGAGCATATGGGACTTAATTGAGCCCTTGAAAACCTCAACTTCCTTGCAAGAACCAAAACCCTAATTTTGACTGGCTTATGAGGGTGTTTGGACTGTGCAACCCTTGAGTAGACTTGAGCCAATTGAGATGATGCTTGTCAAAACTTTGAAGAATATAGGAGGGCAAATTTTTGGGTACAACACATGTTGATTCAGAATCTACAAGTAGTAGCTTATGCTTCAAGGCCATTTAAAGTTCATGAAAGGAATTACCCGACCTGTGATTTAGAGTTGGTTGCTATTGTGTTTGTATTGAAACTTTGGAGGCTTTATTTGTTTGGATCAAGGTTTGATGTGTTTAGTGATCACAAGAGTTTGAAATATTTGTTTGATCAGAAAGAGTTGAATATAAGACAAAAAAGATGGTTTGAATTCTTGAAGGATTATGATTTTGGTTTTAATTACCATCCAGGTAAAGCGAGTGTTGTAGTTGATGCATTAAGTAGGAAGTCTTTTCATATGTCAATGTTGATGGTGCGAGAGTTTGAACTACTTGAGCAATTTTGATATATGAGTTTGATTTGTGAAGAGACTTCGTATGGAGTTAAGCTTGGTATGTTGAAGATTACTAGTGGCATTCTTGATGAGATTCGAGAGGGTCAGAAATTTGATTTGAGTTTGATGGATCAATTGACATTGATCAATCAAGGTCGAGGTGGCAATTTTTGAATTGATGAGAATGATATCATGAGATGTCGTGATATAGTTTGTGTTTCAGATTTAGTTGATTTGAAGAAGAGGATTCTTGAGGAAGGGAAACATAGTGGATTGAGTATTCATCCTGGAGCTACTAAGATGTATCAGGATTTGAGGAAATTATTTTGGTGGCCAGGTATGAAGAAAGAGATTACGGGATTTGTGTATTCTTGTTTGATTTGTAGGAAGTCGAACATTGAACATCAGAAACTGTCTGGTTTGATGCAAATGCTATCTATTCCTGAATGGAAATAAGATAGTATCTCTATGGATTTTGTGTCTGGTCTACCCAAAACACCGAGTAATTTTGAGGCTATTTGGGTTATTGTGGACATGTTGACGAAAACTGCTCACTTTATTCTGATGAGAATGGATTATCCAATGGAGAAGCTAGCAAAGTTGTACATCAAGAAGATCGTCAATTTACATGGTATTTCATCTAGCATTGTGTCAAATAGGGATTCGAGATTTACTTAGAGATTTTGGTAAGGTTTACAAAATGCTTTAGGTATGAAGTTGCGTTTGAGTTTTGCTTATCATCCGCAAACAGATGGTCAAACTGAGAGGATGATTCAGTCACTCAAGGATCTCTGGAGAGCTTGTGTATTGGAACAAGGAGGTACTTGGGATAGCTACTTTTATTTGATTAAGTTTACTTATAACAATAATTTCCATTTGAGTCTTGGGATGGCACCGTTTGAGGCTTCGTATGGTAGAAGGTGTAGGACGCCTTTGTGTTGGTATGAGTCGGGAGAAAGTGATGTGGTTTGACCTAAGATAGTCCAGTAAACTACTGATAAGATTAAGATGAATCAGGAGAAGATGAAGGCTTCTCAAAATCTTCAGAAGAGTTATCATGATAAAAGGAGGAAAACACTTGAGTTTGAGAAGGGAGATCATGTGTTTCTTCGAGTTACTCTGGTAAAAGGTGTTGATCTAGCGTTGAAGTCGCGTAAGTTGACGATGTGTTTTATTGGTCCTTATCAGATTTCAGAGAAGGTATATGAAGTGGCTTATCAGATTGATTTTCCACCGTCGCTTACTAATCTCCATAATGTGTTCCATGTGTCTCAATTGAGGAGATACACTACGGATTTGTCTCATGTGGTCTAATTAGATGATGTACAAGTAAGAGATAACCTGATTGTAGAGTAATCACCTATGCGGATAGAGTATCGGGAGTTGAAGAATCTTTATGGTAAATAGATTTCTTTGGTGAAGGTAGCTTGGGAAGGACCAGCGGGTGGAAATGTGACTTGGGAACTCAAGAGTAAGATGAGGATATCTTATCCTAAGTTGTTTGTTTGAGGTAGTTTTTTAGGACAAAAATATTTTAAGTGGGTGAGAGTTGTAACACCTTAATTTTTATTTATTAGTTATTTTAATAGTTATTTATTTTATTAATTATTATATAATGTAGTAATTAATTAATTGTGTGATTTGGTGAATATATGTGTTGTATGTGTATTGGGTTTTTGGGTGTGAGAATGGCAAAACAATTAATTGGGCCTTATGTGTTACATTAGTGTGAGTGGATGAGATAATCCCATTAGATAAAAACAATAGTTAGTAAGTGTTTTTTAAAACAAAGATAGAATAGAGTTAGAAAGAGAAAGTTGTCAAAACAAGAGAAGAGAAGAAAGAGGAAAAGAGGATAAAGGGAGAAAAGGGAAGAGGAGAAGGAAGAACCTTAGAAGGATCTACATCTAAGGTAAGGGTGGGTTTTCATTTGATTATGGGAGTATGTAATGTATGTAATGGGTAGTTACATGATTTAGAGATTTTGTTCTTCAATTTTTAGATTTTAACATGTTAGGGTTTTTAGTGGAATCCATGAAATTGATGTTTAAATCATGTTTGGAGGTTCTAAATAGAAACTAAATGTTAGGTATGTACCTTAATGCCATAAATCATAGAAAATTGAGTGATAAAATGGGTTTTTGGAGTTAAAACTCAAACCGGTGTGATGTTGTCTTTGCAGAATTTATTTTGCAGAAATCGCAGAGCGCGCTTAGTGCAGATTTCCATGCTCAGCGGGTTCTCTATTGGCTTGAGGGGGATTAGCACAGGGCGCGCTTAGAACGACCTGCAATGTGATATTTTAATATTTTTACTTAATTGATTGGAAATGTTGTATGCTTATGATTATAGAAGATTACCATGAATTTTAATAATTTATTAAATTTGTATTGGATAGATTTTGGATAACTTTTGATGAAAACATAACACTTGAATTATGTGTATATGTATGTTGAGAATTGAAGTTGGATGTGAATAACATGGTTTGGCTTTGTTTTCTATGTGTTATTATGGAGTGTTGAGTTGATTAATACTATGAGAATGCATTGTATGTGAATGATGACATGAAATATGCATGTTTGTGCAATGGTGAGATAATTCAAATATGATGAATTATGTAATATATGCTTGTATAATTAATATTGAGAGATGGTATTTGTTGTACCCAAAAATTTGCCCTCCCATATTCTTCAAGAATTGCAAAGAGCATGCTTCAAAATCTCCCCAAGGGTTGCACAGTTCAAGGGCCTCCTAACAAGTCAAAAACTAGAGTTTTGGGTCTAGCAAAGTAATTGAAGTTTCCAAGGGTCCAATCAAATCCCACATGCCTATAAACATGGTCAAGCATCCTCATACCAAGTTTCAAGACTCACAGCACAAAATTGCACAGTCAAAAAACCCTAATTGCCCAACAGTCAACTGCAGGGGTAAAATGGTCATTTGACAGTCAAAAGTTCAAATTTTTGGTCAACATCTCATTTTGAAGCCACAAACATCATTTGATCAAGTCTTGATCATGATTTTCAAGGTATGGCTCAAAAAGTCTCAAGATGCAAAAGTTTCCATATTTGGACAGTTGAAAAAGTCAACTGTAACTTGACCAAGGCATAACTTCCACATGGTTTATTAGAAAAAATCCATCCAAAGCTCATTTTTAAGAGAAAGACATTTACTACAACTCCTCTTCACACTTCAAGTCCAAGAAATTCTCTCACAAAAAGTTATCAATTTCAACATTATAGGTCATTTTCAAAAGTCAACAAAAAGGGACTTTAAGTCAAAGACCATAACTTGAGATTGGTAAATCAAAATGACATGGGACCAAAGGCATTGGTTAGAGGACTTCAAGACCTTTCCAAAATGTCCAAGAACATGATCAAAGCTTAAAAATTGAGCAAGATATGCCTTGTGGAAGTTGGGAAATTTTTGGGAATTTTGAAAAGTCAACTTTACTTCAAATGCCTCAAAATTGCTAATGGGCCACATTTTCTTCCAAGATTCATCATCCAAAGGCTATGCACGACCATTTGGCCCAAAGGGGATTTATTTCATCATTTTTATTATTTATTTGGATTTTTAATCACAATTAATTCATTTAATTAAATAAAATATGGAAAAAATACTAAACAAATGCATTTGAATCTTTTTATGCAGCATTTGCTCTCATTGATTACTCAAGATTCGTGCACACCCAAAGAAGGAAAGATTTGGCCATGATTAGTACCAAAAACACATGAAAAAGATTGAAAAAAATATGCCATTAAAATCAAATATTGGATTCATGATTACAAGGCTTTTTGACTCAAATCTTTACCCTAATTCGTCCCATACATAAGTCAGAACCTAACCCTAGTGCAAAGGACCTGAATGCTGCACTAGAACTCAAGGACCAAAACTCACTTTTTCTTAAAAAATCCAAAACCTGTTTTCATAGTTTGAAGGTGTTTCAAGGCGTGAAAAAGATCTCAAAAGCTTCCTGGAACTCCTCTGAACAGAACCCAATCGTTCTCCACTCTCCAAGCGCAAAGAATTGGTAGATAGGAGTCTAACTTTTCTGAAAAAAATTGATAATCATGTTTGCATTTCCATACGTTGTTCATGACTTTTAACATGTGATTTATACTAATATGATGTTTCTAAAGCCATTGGTATTATTCAATTGAGTTTTGGATGCCTGTATGCAAAACCACCATGAACACGCGTTAGGGTTTCAGGAGCTTAAAAAGAGGGTTTCCTTATTCTGGAAAAATCAGCCTATAAGACCCATGCCATCAGAATCAGAAGCTCATAACGATTAACATGGCATGCTCGCGCTCAATTTATCATGGGCCAATTCCTAATCGTTATTTTCCTATACTGTAGTTAGTGGGGGTTCAAAACCCCCGCTATTTGATGTTCTTTTTCCAGGTCAAAACGAATCAACGAAGAAGAAGGCATGCTGTCAACCGGTGATTGGACAATTCAAGTTTTAGCGTGTTTTTTGAATTAACAGCACTAGCGTTTTGTTTTTTTATATATTAATTGCATTCCATTAATGTTACAAAGAAAGCGCCTGGCACAGTTGGTTGATACGTTGTCCAATAGGTACTGGGACCTGGGTTCGATCCCCAGGTCCCCCACGTTATTTCAATATTTTTCTTGCTAACATAATTCCATGCAGCGTGTTCTCAAGGGAGTACCATAGGCCTCCTTGTCTGTGCTTGCCACCTATACATGAAGATCAAACAAAGGGCCTTGATCTGGAGAACTCCATACGCCTTGGTCAATGAAGCCACACGCGCCCTGAAAAGTCAACTGAAGGCCTTAATTCATTGGGCCTAATTACTGGTCAAATACCTCCAAACTGGGGTCAACACCCCCCACTGGTTTGATTTCTTTCATTCTTTTATTCTTTTTTCTATTTTATTTGTTTTCTTTAGTTTTAATTTAATTCTTTAAATTAATTTGTTTTCTTTAATATAAAAAAATAATAAAAAACAAAAAGACAAAAAAAATACAAATATATTTTATTTAAATGTTTCTTTGTAAATAAATTGTATTAATTAATTTAGTTAATTCTAGGTTTAAATTTTAATATTTTTTGTAATAAACTAAAAAAGGTAGAATTGGGGTTTTATGCTTTTATTCCTTTTTTTCTTTTTTACCTTATTTAATTATTTATTATTATTTTGTAAATAAAATTTGCCATGTGAATAATTAATTTAAATTAGGTCAAACTTGAATATTTTCTTAATAAATTAAAAATAGTTAGAATTAGGGTTAATTAACTTTTCTTTTAATTCCAATTTGATTTTCTTACTAAAATTCATAAATACAAAAAACTAAAAAAAAAACAATTTCTTTCTTTCATTTAATTTAATTAATTTATTAATTGCAAATGTAATTTCTTTAAAAGGGTTCAACGCCCTCGCATTCCCGATTTTACTTATTCTCGCATTTTATTTTTATTTCCTCTTTTTGTAAATATAATGTAATTGCTCCCAAAGCTATGTAATAGATTAATTAGGCATTTATCTTTTTCGCACTTTATTTTCTTTCAAATCGGGTCTTAGATTAATTTGGCGATGTAGACCCGCGCCTTTGTAATAGCGTAGGACTTTTAATTCCGCATCCTTTTAACTGTTAATAATTTGCATGAAAGAATGAATGCCAAAAATAAAAGCAACGCGTAGATCACCAATCCATGAACAAGATAAACATAATCGAAAACGACACACAAATCACGCACCACCCCTAGGGTACGCCTCACTGTTGCCTTGCCCCTCGAAAGGTGGTCGTCGAGTAGAGGATGTTTTAGTAAGTCCTCATGTCCATGAACATGGCATGAGGGTAGCTTCTAAGGTTTCGTCCTATTGCTCCGGTGATCACCATGTCCCGAACCCTCGAATTGACCCGAACACCTCCAACGGCGGTGCTACCTACCTCTCAATGGTGGGATGGCACTACTTTAAGGACATTTACACAGACGAATTCCTTAGGGTAGGTAGACGACTCTAGATACTTGATCTAATTTCAAAACAAATCAAAAAATACTTTTCACACCGACACACTTTCAAAAAGCTTTCGAAAGCAACTTTTCAAACACTCTTGAGGACTGATACAAGAGTCGAACTGAAATTTTCAAAGAAACTTTTTTAAACCCACAGTTAAAAAGCAAACAAACCATTTTGAAAACACAACGAGCAAGTATCTAAGAGCCCATGGATAACCATGGATAGAAAGGGTGCTAACACATTCCCTTTCTATAATCTACCTCCCGAACCGAGAGCAATCTCTATAAGGAATTTTTCTGTGCTTTTGTCCTTTCCATTTGGAGAAAATAAAAGACGATGGCGACTCTTGCTTACCGCGACATTTCGCGAACCAGCATTAAAACAGTCAGTTCCAGATCCACCGATCACAGTACTAATTGCATATGATTTTTGATATTTAACATGCATCATTTGTTGTTAAGAGGCAATGTTTGCTAGTTTAGTGGAGGCTAGTTACTTATCCCAAACCTAAAGGACCGATTTGAAGCTTAGAGGACATGCTTTTTGGTGGTTATCTGTCTGAGAGATTGGAGCAGTTTAAACGTAAAAACCGTAAATGATAATAATACGCACCACATGCATATTGCATTGAGTTACATTCGAGTCAATGTGTCGATGTGAAATGGTGTGTAATATGTTATATTGATGTGAATGTTACATTTGTGGAATTTATAATTGATTATCTTTAAATTCATGAATTGTTGAGCAATGTTGTATATGTAAACATGTGAATTGGATTGGATAATGTTGAATACAAGAATAAGTGAGTTGTGATGAATTCAATTGATGTCTATATTTTATACATTACTTAATACTATATATTTCTATAATGATGTGAGTTCTCACCCTTCTATTGGAATGATGTTTTGTACGATATCGCTCAAGTACCAAAGGTAGTGGTGCTTATTGCAAGGATTAGTCGGAGGATCTAGTTTTTTGTTTATCTGTATTTATGTAGTGAGTCATGTTGTGGTTATGTAACACGGGGAAATGTTTGAACTCATGTTGTTTTAAGAGATGTTTGATATACTATCTTTTTATTTTATATTGTATTTGAGATTATGTGATGAGTGTCCTTTAGTGCCTAATGTTTTAATACATTATTTCTATTATAAGATTCAATCATTGGTATCGTTTTAAAAAGAGAATTATTCCGATGTGATATGTATATGTGTTAGTATATGGAACATGATTTGAAATGTGTGTTATGAGCATGACTGATGTATTTGTGTTGGTTTTTGAAATATATGTGACACCCTCTTTTGATATGCATGCTAACTTACTCTGATTATACTATATTATTGCGTCGAGGGTTTATAGGGTGTTACAAAGAGAAAGGAGTACATACACGCTACAACCAAGGGAAAACAAAAACACAAAAGAAAGAACAAAACCAAACACACAACACAAGCATCAGCATTTGTAGCCACCTAACCAGCTAAACCTTAATAACTTCACATCTTTCTTCCATAAGAGCATTGGCAGGCCCAAAACGATGAACTTCTCCAACAATTTTAGCCTTATAGAAAAGTGTAGATCAGACTCTTCCAAAAGGGATAACGGACTGATGTTGATTCCTGGAAGCAGTAATCTAGTCCCTAATATAGTAGAAGATAGTTTGGGGCAGGTCGACCCTTACATGATGCACAAGAAATTTGATGAGGAGTCTGTCATTATAAGACAGAGAGTTCAAGTTCACATTCCTTGGACGAAGGTTGGTTTGCAGTATTTGAAACTAAACCTTAGCAACGAGAAGGAGAGTTTGAGGGTTAAGTGGGTTCAAACTGAATGGAGGTGTCATAAATGGCGATGAGTCTCTTAACAAAGGATAATTTGTATCTAAGGTGATCAATGATTTTTCTTTTTTTAACACCGCCAATCACAACAGTAATGGTTGACGGAGTAATGGTAATAGGGATGCCGAAAACACTAGAATGATCAGAGTCATTATCGAAACTGATGGAAGAATATTTCCAAAATTCTTTGACCAAATTAGGATAAAATGGTCCATGCCTCATTGTAAAATAACTGGACCAAGCTTGCATTATTACACTTTGGGTTAAATTGAGTTCATCACCTCTCAGGTGAGGAATGTTAGGACGAAGTTCAGGAATGACTACGAGGAGATCCTCATGCCATGGAAAGTTTTTTGAAGCCATGATGAGAGAGAGAGAGAGACTTTTTAGAGATGAAGGGATGAAGGAAAGATGATCAAATTAAAGAGATATAGGCCCTTTAAATAGAGGTAGAAGAAATGTAACAGTCACGGAAAAAGATTTTGTTCAGAGAACTAACAATCTTGAAACTGACAAACCATTAAATAAAAACCAAGAAAATGGAGGTAATAACAATTTCCAAGACATGCGACAAAAGGAGACGAGGACAGTTTAAGAAAGGAATAAGATAAGGCGTGCTAACAATTTTAATTTCCAATGTAGTTATTTACCCAATATGTCAATAAATTGATTTAAGTTTCTCAGTAACTGACAAAGTCATACAAGTGAGTAAATGTATACTCTTGATCAAACATTTAATGATGGAGTAAACTCCTTAGTTTCCAAGGTTCAAAAGTGTTCTCAAGAGAATACCCTGAACGAGAGTACTTCTGATATATGAGAACTTCACTATTATGAAACATCACATTTCAAAATCTAATTTAAAGAATAATACATACCTTATCCTTTATCCATACCTTATCCTTGAAGGGTTGCATGTCAAGAGCACGATTTCTCCATGCATGCCATTATCCTGTGAGAGGTGATTTAGTTCTTCTTGAATCACCAAAAACCAAACATTAATATAGAAGCTCCAGAATCAATCCCTTATCATGTGATGATTTGTACTTGTGCTACAACAAAGGTGTTTGTTCTTCAACTTCTTCTTAGTTGAGTGTCTTCTGACCTTTTGATCTTTTGTTTTTCTGAACCAGCTTCGTTACCTTAGAGGTCCATCGTTGTGGAATATCATGTGTTAAGATCACGTCTTTCTCATACACACGCCATACTTTTCTGAGAGGCGGTATATTTCTTCTTGAATAGCTAGAAACCAATCTTTGTTCAACATGCTTCATCAAAAGATGTAGATTTATCAAATCCACGACAAATTCCTCAGAGTCTGAGCATTAACAGCTTCTGATTAAATGTCTTATGGTCTGCAAATAATTCATCTAGCTTTAACTTTTTCAAGGTCAAGCTTATCATTAAATCAGACAAAGATTAATTCTTTAACATGAAGTGTTTCATTGTTGTATACTCTGTAGCCTTCTGAGCTTTTAGAATATCCAAACATGACACAACTTTGAGCTTTTAGAATCAAACTTGTTAAGATTCTCTTTAGAATTCAATATAAAACAAGAATATCCAAAAGTATAAAAATACGAGATGTTGGGCTTCTTGTTCTACCATAATTTGTAGGGAGTCTTATCCAGAGTAGGTATTATAAAGACTCTGTTCTGAAATAAACATGTTGTATTTATAACCTCTACCCAGAAGTGCCTTACCATGTGGGTATCATTAATCAAGATTCCAGAACACTCCCTTAAAGACCTGTTCTTCCCTTAGAAATTCTATTATTTATTGGAATTCTGGTGCTGGAGAAGACTGAAGATATGTTGTTTCCAACAATTAGCCTCTTAGAGAGTTGTATCTTAAAATCTCAACCAAAATCACTCTTGATAAAACTGAGATTCATTTTGTTATGCTCTTGGATATAAACGGTGATGAACACAGAATGTGACTCATCCTTGTGATAAAAAGACATTACCTAAATCCATATGCTATGATTATTTAACATGAATATTCCATACTATTTTCCATTAATTGTCGTAGTTTTTACTAGTCCAAACAAATCAATGTGCAGAAGTTCCAATGGTCTGAAGGTGGAAATAACATTCTTTACTTTTAAGAGAAGTTTTTGAAAACTTTTCCCTTCTGACAAGCATTACAAAGATCTTCTAAAGAGAACTTCAAATTAGGAAGGCTTATGATTAAGTTCAGCTTGTTTAGATGAGATGCTATTTTCATGCTAACATAGCTCAATCATCAATGCCAGGACTAGTGCTCTTTATTATAAAATATAAGACATTTTTTAAGAAGATCTCTTTAAGATTAGAAAGTCTGATCTTTGAAATGTTGTTTTTCCTTTTTACCCCGTTGAATAGAATAGACTCATTCTTCTAACACGAGGCATGATTATTTACTTAGGATAACATCATGACAATTTTCACTTAATTACTTTAAGGAAAACACATTATGTATTACTCCAACAACTATTAAAACAATAGATAGAGAGAAGAGAATCATTACCAACTTCCTTAAAGATTATGATCTTTTTCCTTCTGATCATCTCTGAAATCTACGATGCTTTCAGGCCTAAGTTCCAACCTTTGGAACATATGCCTTCTTCCCACCATGTGTTGCAAGCAGCCAGAGTCTAGGTACCATTACAGGTGTTTCAACTGTACTGCTAAAAATATCTGCAACATAGATTATTTTTTCCTTGGGTACCCATAATTTCTTGGGTCCTCTCTTGTTAGTTCCCCCAGAGTTATTAACAACTTTGGGTTTAACAACAAAATAATCATATTTACATTAATTAAAGCTAGGTGATTTTTCCAAAGGTTTTGCCTTAGGTTCAAAAGAAAATTTCTCTTTTTCTTTTCCCTTATATTTAGGCACAAAGCCAACAGAGACAAAATGGGAATGAAGAGTATTAAATTTTTCTTCCTTACCAGAATTAAATTCGTCATCTGAGTTATAACCAATACCATTGGTTCCATTTCTGCTCACGCCATAGATCATAGAAACCATCATGCTTCTCCCTATGCTTATGGCTAGGAACTTCTAGAAATCTTTGTCATATTTCTTAATGACATCATCGATACTCTTAGAAGATTTTGGAAGAGTTCTCGTTCCTTTGAGGGCATAGTTCTCATCTTTAAGAAAAATGTTTCCTACATTTAAAATGGAGAGATCTTCCTTAAGCTTGTTGTTTTCAGAAGATGTGAATTCATGAGACTTTTTCAGTTCCTTGAATTCAATCTTGAGTAACTCATGTTTTTCCAGAATTTCAAGTAAACAAGAAGTTAATTCAGAATGAGTAAGGTCAGAAAATACCTCTTTGGAGAATACCTCTTCAGTGTCTGAATCAGATTCTTTTTCATCTTTTGGAGGGATCTTTTCAAGTGTTCTAACTTGAGCCATCAGCACCGTGTAATACGGTGGGAGAACTGACTTGGGTTTGCATTTTATCGCAAATGTTGTGGATAGCAAGAGTCGCCACTGACTTTTCTTTTATCCAATAAGGAAAGAGTAAAAGTAACAGGAAAGACCTTCGATATTTTTTTGAGTTCGGGGGGTAGGTTATGAAAAGGGAAGGTGTTAGCACCCTTTTCATCAGTAGTTATCTACGGGCTCTTAATCGCTAGATCACTTTGTTTTGCAAATTACTTCGTGTTGTGTATTTGAAAAATATTTTGAAATTTGCCAATGTAAGGCGAAACTTTATAATGATTCTTGTATCGGTCCTCAAGAATGTGTACAAAGTGTTTTAAAAATATCTTTGAAAGTGTTTGTGTAAAATGTTTTGTTTTTTTGAGAAATTTGTGAGGAAGCGATTAATAGTTCTACCCACTCAAGGTCGTTCTTGTACTTTTTCTTCTTCTTTAGAGATAGTAATATCCATAGCATTAGTTGGTAGGTAGTCATATCTATTGGATATGAAGGAAATGGCGTGGATCATCGTACAGTCATCGAAGGCAACTCGTAAGAACGATTTAGCAACTTTCATAAGGGAGTGTCATCGTTTTATTCGTAGGAAACTCGAGGGACTAGATCATATACCGAAAGGCAACATCGAAAGGGTCATCGAGGGACTATGATCTTTTTGTATGATGACTTGATCGAGGGTCTTTGATAAGGTGTCCCCACGTTCGAGGATATGACTGTTTAATCGAAAGGCAACAAGAGAGGCTACCCTAGAGGTGCGCGGGTGCAAGGGTTTTGTATTCAGTTATTTTATCTTTGAGATTAGGGTTTTCTATCATCGGGTTTTATCTTGCATACACCCTAATTACTAACAACAACATAGTAAAATAATAGCAGGAAAAATAAAGTGTGGAAAATAAAATTCCTACGCTATTACATGGCCTTGGGGCAATTACATAATAGAAAACGGAAAGTAAAAATCATAAGCTACTACAACCCGGAAAACAGTTACATGATAATTAAAAAGGAAAGCGAGAAATATGAGTTATTACAAATTGTGAACCCTATAGACTTTATCTATGAAAATAAAATAAAATTAAAATAGAGAGAAAAAAAAGAAATGTTTTTGATGATTTTTTATGGAAAAGGTTTTTTTAATGATGATTAAAATAAACCTAAAAACTAATTAATTTTAATTAACAAAAATAGTTGATTAATTAAATTAATAAAAAAATATTAATGATGAATAAACCTAAAAACTAATTAATTTTAATTAACAAAATAATTGATTAATTAAATTAATAAAAAAGGTTAATGATAAAAAACCTAAAAATTAATTAATTTTAGGGTTTATAAAAAAAACAATTATTTTAGTTTGTAAAAAAAAAGGTTTGTGGTTTTATGGTTAGGTGAATTTAGGGTTTCAGGGGGAAAATAGGAAAAAAGAACAAGTTAGAAGCAAAATCATACAAAATATCTGAGGTGGGTGTTGAACCCACGCCCTTTGTCTTCCACACTGTATTAAGGGGAGAAATAGGGAAAAAGAACAAGTTAGAAGCAAAATCACACAAAATATCAAGGGTGGGTGTTGAACCCACGCCCTTAGCCTTCCACACCGCATTAAGGGGGGGAAATAGGGAAAAAGAACAAGTTAGAAGAAAAATCACACAAAATGTCAGGGGTGGGTGTTGAACTCACACTTTTAGCCTTCCACGCTGCATGGTTTACCACTGCGCCAGAGCTCACATATTATGCGTCAAACCTACTCTAATGATGTATATGAACACATGTAAACGTATCAAATTAGTTAACAATGCATAAATCAAAGGTTTGAATTTTAAAAAAAAAACTACCAAAACCGGTAAGGATGAACATGATATTCTGGGAATGATCTTGACTGCTTGAGGATTGGGATAGATTCCTGGGCACTTCAAGATGATAATGCAATGCTTGGTTTCAATTAAGAAGGACTGGAAATAAGGGTTTTGTGTTGTCCTAGTTTCTTGAATTTTTGGAAGTTTTGGAATAGTTTTCTCTGTAAGAGTTTTTGTTGTGATGTTATGTATGATGAAGAGCAATATATAGAGAAGAACAAGGTTAAACCATTGTGGGCTTGGACCTTGTCATGAAAGTCTTGGTTTTATCCTTTTTAATTTTGAATTTAAATAAATAAAATAAAAAATAAATAGAAAAAAATCCAAGGGGTGCATGAATAGATTTAGAGGTTCATAATGAGGTCTAATACACGTTTTGACCTTGAAAGATCGGCCTACTAGCCCAAAAATTCGAGTTTGATCAATTTGGGTTTCATACATTTTCTCGAAATTTTCTGACTTGCACTAATCATAACTCTCTCAATTTTTATCATATGAAGGTGATCTTGGACTTTTTGGAAAGCTCAAGACATCCCCTACAATCTATATTTTGATCATTTTTTATTTTAAGACTTTATCTTGATGTAAGTTTCCTTGACAAAAAGTGTCTTTTTGTTAACTTTTGAAATGACCTATAATGTTTTGGCCCATATCTCTCAAATGAAGCATTTTTTGGACTTGAGCTTAGATAGACAAAGTTGTAGAGAATTGAATTTCCTTAAAAACCAGCTTTGGTTGAGAAAAATCTGATGAAGCATGTGAAAGTTATGCTTGGTCAAATATCAACTGACTTCTCCTTAAGAAAATCTTAATTTGGCAACTTTTGACTTTTAATGATTTGAGAGTTTCCTTGATGATTCATGATTAAACCTTGATCAAATGATGAATATGACTTCAAAATATTAACGTTGACCAAAAATCTTGAAGTATGACTGTATGTTGACCACAGTTGACTTTTTGTTCAATATAGTTAATTTTCAGTCATCTGAGCAATTGATTAAGCAAACTTGTGATGCAAGGCATGAAACTTAGTATGAGCATTCTTTGAGACCTATAAGGAACCATGAAAACCACTTGAGGCCTTCGAAGCCCAATATTCATTGATAAAATTGAAACCCTAGTTGTAAGTCCAATTCTTGAGCAACCTTGAGCATTTGAGAACCCTAGGAGAATGTCTTAAAGAAAAAGGGAGGGATGATTTTTGGGTACAATAGATGCCTCTGTTCAATCTTCTTAAACCTAAGGAGTTAGATTGGCATGCCCTTCGTTCGTGATCTGAAGGTGGAAGAGGATTGAACACTTAAGTGCCCAGTAATTTGCACTCACATGTGCACGAAGTAACGCTGTTGGTTGATAATATTGCTTGAATGGGCTTAAAGATTCCATTCGGAGAGGTGACAGAATTTCGTTGGAGATGGGCTTATAGATGCCATCAAAATAGTTGTTGATAGGAGTATCATAATGAGCCTATGCTCGACCGTTATCTGAGGAATGCTTTCCATAATGAAGCTTTGGGGAAGATGCTTAAGTAGCTGCTTGTTAGATTTAGTCTCTGCGAGAAATGCTTGTCAGAATTCAGTCTCTGAGGTAAATTATTTTCATGTAGATATTATCCCCGTCTTGTTTCGGGAATTGATCCATAATCTGTTTCTATTGGTAAACTCGTCCTGTTCCGGGAATTCATACCACCTGGTCATGTTGATAGTTTCCTTGTCCTGTTTCGGGAGTAAATATTTTCCTGGTTATAAAGATAGTTTCCCTATCCTGTTTCAGGAGTTAATCTTTGCCTAGTCATACAGACAGTTGCATCGTCTTGTCTCTGGAATTAATCTTTGACCTGCTTTTTGTTGGCAAACCCGTCCTATTTCAGGAATCCATACCGTCGGCCGTACAAATAGTTATCCCGTCTTGTTTCAGGAATTAATATTGGACATGGTCATATAAATAGTTGCCCCGTCTTATTTCGGGAATTTAATCTTTGACCTGCTTTTTGTTGGTAAATTCGTCCTGTTTCAGAAATTCATATTGTCTGGTTGTAAGGATAGTTGCCCCGTCTTATTTCGGGAATTAATTTGTGACCTGTTTGAGAATTGTTGATGATATTTATTTGTTTGTTAACTAACCTGAAAGAAACAAAGTTAGTTTTGTGTAATGTCATGATGTATGTAATGCATTGCATAATGATTTTCTCAAAGTAAATAAGAGTGTGCTATTTGCGTTTCGTATGCATATGCTATGATACTTGTAATTGATGTATGGATGCAAGACATTATTGAAGTGTATCGGTATCTTCGTATAACATATTTGCTAGGGAAAATAAATCCCTTACCGTTGTTAGGGATGAAGAATATGAATCTTCAATCTTGTTTAGAATCTCTCTGCTGAGGATTCCTGCTCTCTATTTTGAGGATGTTCCACTGGGAATGTTTGACTTCTTCTTGGGAATAGAAGAGTTCAGGAACATTGGTCGTTCATCCTTCTACTAGGGAATTTAGTTATTATATACCCTGACTGGGGATAAAAGAGATGAATAACCTTCAGAGGTGTCGTATGACTGAGTTTCTGATATGGACGTCAACTCTTCTCGGGAAGGACAAATTTAAATGATGTATGGCTCAATTTCAGATTCCGTAGAAACTTTCTGGGAATAACAACCTGGACTACACTTTGCTGGAGAAGAGAATCTTACCGGAGATTTGTAGTAATCAGAGGAATGAACTATACTTGGGAAGTTAAATTTTGTTGGGGAAATAAACCCTGTTGGAGAAGTAAACCTTGCTGGAGAAGAGAATTCTGCAAGGGATTTTGCAGTGTTGGAGTAATAACTCATCCGGGGAATTAAATTCCTATGAACTGTACTAAGGGAATCATTTATGATGGGAATTGAAATTTTGTAGGCTATGCGGAGGAAATTTCCACTATATGGTGGAGAAATGATCAGACTCCTTTATCCGCTAGGGGGATTTGCTGGAGAGTATGGTTATATTAATAGCTGCAAGATGCCCCAATTCCTGTCTAGAAGCATATTAGACTTGCGGGGGTAATGTATCTCCATCGGGGATGAGCTTGTAAAGGTAACTCTGTGGGGATAATCTCATGGAGGTTATTTTGTGGGTATTTGTCGATAACTTGAACATTATCCCAACTCCGAGAGTCTTTAGTAAATACTGGTCAGAGTGATAAATCTTCTGCCGATAAACAAGTTATGAGATAATGGGGCATAGTCGTACGCTTTAATCCCTAACTTTTGCCTGGACCGCCTTTTCAGATTTTCAGTCCACCGGGATACCCTTTTTTATCCAAGCCGCCTTTTCAGGTTTTCGACTTGCCGGGTGTACAATTTTATTTATATGTCCCTAATTTTTTCCTGAATCCTTTTGGTTCGTCGGTATGCCCTTATTTTTTCCTAGGCCTATCAACCTAGCGGGACTCTTTTTCATGCGTAGTATTTTTGACTATGTCTGCATTCATAGGGCACGGGGAATTTTCACTGTCCATGGTAGTAAGTCTTGTAGCACTTCCAGGAAATATTTTCTTGATCATACGTGGACCTTCGTATGCGGGAGTCCATTTGCCCCTGGGATTAGTCTAGTGCACCTAATGTTTGAAGTTATTGATCAACCATTGGTTACCAGGTTTTGGATAGTCTTAACCTTCCTCAGTATTTTTCTAAGAACTGCCACGGCAGAATGACACCATCTGATACTGCTGACATAGACAAGCAATTTGGTGATATCGAAGATTCAATTTTCATAGTGGCTTTTTTTGAAACTAGTGATCAATGTAACATGCCCCAAGTGATTCAGATGGAGATCTGACCTTGGCTATTCAGCTCTTCTGAGAGATTCTTTGAATCTTGACTTGACTTCCACAGATGAGTTGGACAATAACATGTCATGCTCCTTGATTTATAACCAATTGGTTCCATGAAAGGCCTGTTACTGGAAGTTTATTTCTCTTTGACACATCATCTGAAGTAATTATGTCCATTGGGAGGATTTTCATTCATTGAATATTCGTCATGCAAATTTCTCTGCTGTCAAACACTTAGTCATATGCAAACAGTGGTATTAAAATGCAAAGCTTATGTCTGTCTTGAAGTTTTTTAAAAAAAAATGCATTTTTAGTAAAACAAAATTTGTAAGAATGTGATATCAACTCAGGATTTATAGTAAGCCTTACAGGAGTCAGGATACCTTTTTGTAACAGTATGTTTTCGAACTAACCCATGCTTCAGTTAGGACTTTGAAGAGTTATAATGTAGCCTGGTTCACGGTTTAAGAAACAAAGGATAAAGGCTCAAAGTTTATTTGTACCCAACTCGTTCTCCATGATGTCCTTCAATCCTATACTCAGTTAATTATGCATTTAGGTTCCAATAGAGTTTGGAATTATAGCACTGATACTTGGTGATGGTTGAGAAATCGAAAGTTTATTTGAGAAGGCAGACACTTTTTCTTGCAACATCTTTCTTTTGTTAAGGATTTGTAGCGACCTCTTTTTGACTTTATTATCCATAACTTTTGCCTGAACTGTTTTGTTTGAGATTACAGTCAGCGGGATGCCCCAGTTTTTTCCCTAAGTCTCCTTCATAGGTTTTGACTTAGCAGGCTTTTCTTTTGAAAGATAATGATTGTCTGACTTAATAATTACAGGGAACTATCACCAACTTTTGATTTGGAAGGATATCTTTGATATTACCTGTTACGTACGAAGGAAAAACTTGCGATTGAATGCACAATTGAATTAACTGAGATACTACCCTACCCCAGGTTAATGATTAAGGGTTTCAATTTGCATGAAAAAGAAAACTTCTACTTCTTAGGCTTAAAGGGGTTGACTAGGGATTAACTTATTATATCTCCACTGTTTAGGAATTGAAGAAACGCATGTACATCGTCAAAAAGGTTTGTTCAAAAGCATATTGTATGAGATTATGGTATCATTTTTGTTATCCTCCCTCTAAAGGCTTATAGCTTTTAATGAGAGTCGAATATCACAAAAAGGAAGTAAAAAGCACAATTTAAATATAGTGAAAACGAATGGATTGGTTTAAGACAAACATATGCAATGCATTAAAAAACAAATTTTTACATAAAGATAAGTGTTCTAACAAACAAAAGAAACTATAACTGAAAATTCAAACGAACTGGACGCTCTCAATCTTAGTCATGATTTGGCATGGGAGAAGTGATCACATTAGGAGTCTCAAGAGGATCAAATTAAATCTCCTTAGAGTCAATCATATATTAGATCTTATTCTTCAGAGCCCAATAGTTGTTAGTGTCATGTCCGGGACTGTTTGAGTGATAGGCAATCCTTACATTAGGTTTGTACCTCGGGGAGGAAGTGTTGAGATTCTGAGGCGGATCTCTTAATGTTATCAACTATGCCTTCAATAGATGTTGTAATGACTGAGACAATGGCATGTTGATCTTAGTAAATTGTCTCATGGGTGCGTCTAACCTACGCTAATTGCCTTGTTGATCTTGTTGCACTGGTGCAAGATTAGAAATTAGCACTACCCCCACAGATCGGTTGCGGTCACCTTTACCACGACTCTTCTGGCCATACACAACATTAGCTTCTTTTTTCTTGTTGAATGTCTTCTTCACAGTACTTGAAGATGAAACCACCTGAATTTTTCCACTTCTGATTCCACCTTCAACATGTTCCCCTGTTAATATCAGCTCGATGAACCCGGCTGAAGAGCTTTTGATCAGATGGTTGAAGAAAGGACCTATCAAAGTTCCCATAAACATGTTGTGATCGGTGGATCTGGAACTGACTGTTTAACGCTGGTTCGCAAAATGTCGCGGTAAGCAAGAGTCGCCACCGTCTTTTATTTTCTCCAAGTGGAAAGGACAAAAGCACAGAAAAATTCCTTATAGAGATTGCTCTCGGTTCGGGAGGTAGATTTATAGAAAGGGAAGGTGTTAGCACCCTTTCTATCCATGGTTATCCATGGGCTCTTAGATACTTACTCATTTGTGTTTTCAAAATTGTTTGTTTGCTTTTCAAGATGAGTGGGTTTGAAAAAGTTTCGTTTAAAATTTCAGTTCGACTCTTGTATCAGTCCTCAAGAGTGTTTGAAAAGTTGTTTTTGAAATCTTTTTGCAAAGTGTCGGTGTGAAAAGAGTTTTTTTGATTTGTTTTGAATTAGAGCAAGTATCTACGAGTTATCTACCTACCCTAAGGAATTAGTCTGTGTAAATGTCCTTAAAGTAGTGCCATCCCACCATTGAGAGGTAGGTAGCACCACCGTTGGAGGTGTTCGGGTCAATTCGAGGGTTCGGGACATTGTGGTCACCAGAGCAATAGGAAGACACCTTAGAAGCTACCCTCATGCCATGTTCATGGACATGAGGACTTACTAAAACATCCTCTACTCGACGACCACTTTTCGAGGGGCAAGGCAACAGTGAGACGTACCCTAGGGGTGGTGTGTGAATTGTGTGTCATTCTCAGTTATATTTGTCTTGTTCATGCATTGGTGATCTACGCTTTGTTTTTATTTTTGGCATTCATTCTTTCATGTGGTTATTAACAGTTAAAAGATGCGGGAAGATAAAAGTTCTACGCTATTACAAAGGCGCGGGTCTACATCGCCAAATTAATCCAAGACCCGATTTGAATAAAATAAAATGCGGAAAGTAAATACCCTAATTAATTTATTACAAGGCTTTGGGTCAATTACATGAAATTTAAAAAGGAAATAAAAGTAAATGTGCGAAAAGAAATAAAATCGAGAATGTGAGGGCGTTGGACCCTTTTGAAGAAATTGAATCGAAATCGTAAATTAATTAAATTAAATAAAAGCAAGAACTTATTTTTGGAGTTTTTGTATTTATGGAATTTAATGAGAAAATTAAATGGAATTAAAACCCTAATTCTAAACTATTTTTAATTTATAAAAAAAATGTTTAAGTTTGACCTAGTTTTAACCTAATTATTTAATGATAAATTTATTTACAAAATAATTAATAATTAAATATGGTAAAAGAAAAGAAAAAGAATAAAAGCATTAAAACCCTAATTTCTATATTTTTTAGTTTATTAAAAAAACATTAAAATTAAACCTAAGATTAGAACTAAATTAATTGACAAAATTTATTTACAAAATAAATATTAGTAAATTAATTAACCAACATATTTTATTTTTTTATAGTTTCTGATTTTTTTATTTTATTTTTGTGTTAAAAAAAATTATTTGGAGGAATTAAGAGAAAAACAAATAAATTAAAACAAAAAGAGAAAAAGAAAGGAGAAAGAAATACAAACAAAAAAAAGGGTTCTGCCCCAATTATGGAGGTATGGCTGAAACAATTTGGCCCATTAGATTGAAGGCCTGTTGACTTTTTCCAGCGCGTGTGTGGCATGGTCAACTGATGTGTATGATGGACCTCTCATCCTGACCTTCAGATTCGTCTCCTGGGACATGTGGCAAGCCAAGGCATGGAGTTGTATAGTGGACCTTAGGATGCAAGCTGCGTAGGAACACATTAAACAAAATGATATTGACAAGGGAGGGGACCTGGGAATCGAACCCAGGTCCCAATGCTTGAAGGACACCTCACTTACCAACCAGTCAAGCGCGTTCGTTTGTAATATTAGTGGAACCTGATTCATATGAGAGAGAACAAGTGCTATTGATAAACATAAAAGAAAATGCGCAAATATTTGAATAGCCCTGTCTGGTTGAGACACCTCAGCGTCTTCCTCACGTCTTACCTGCAAATAAAGGAAATAGCGGGGGTTTTAAACCCCCACTAACTCAGACCAGGAAAAATAGCGATTACACCATGGGCCATGATAAATTAGGCGCGAGGTGATGAATAGGTTCGTATGAAGGTCACGAATCCAATGGCGTTGGTCTCGCTGTCTAATTTTTCCATATGCAAAAGTCCCTAATTTCAAATTTCTGCAACCCTAAAGAGCTCCCATGATGGATTCGTGCACAGGCCTTAAAAACTCAATTGAATGACATTGTTAGCTTTAGAATGATTAAATTAGTATGAATCCAGTATTAGAAATCAAAAATATGACATGAATCATGAGACACGAATATGCAAAAAGTTTGAGAAAGTTGGACTTTGTTCTACCACTTCTTTATGTGTGGGGACTGGAAAAAGATTGAGTGATGTTCAGGAAGGCCTCAGAAAGCTTTTGGAATTGATTATAGGCTTTGAATCACGCTCTATGTGTGTTTTCAGTTTTGAGAATTTCTTGAAAAAATGCAAAGTTGGTTTGAGGTCTGAGGCGCAGCTTCCAGGTCCTGAGCATTAGGGTTGTGTTTGTGTATGTATATGAAATGAATTAGGGTAGAAATCCAAGTCCATAACCCATGGAATCAATGCTTTTGAATTTTGTGATCTTGCATAATCTTTTTCAATCTTTTTTCATGTCTTTTTGATACCAATCATGGCCAAATCTTTCCATATTGAGTGTGCACGAAATATTTAGGCTTTATTGAGAGAATATGCTGCAAAAAAGGATTGGAAAACATGATTTTCTATTTTTGTCATATTTTATTTTAATTAAATGAATTAATAATAATAATAATTCAAATAATTAATAAAAAATGATAAAATAACTCCCTTTAAAGTCAATGGGTCGTGCATAGCTTTTGGGTGATGATTCTTGGAAGAAAATGAGGCCCATTAGCAATTTTGAGGCATTTGAAGCAAAGTTGACTTTTCAAAATTCCCAAAAATTTCACAACTTCCACAAGGCATATCTTGCTCAATTTTTAAGCTTTGATCATGTTCTTGGACATTTTGGAAAGGTCTTGAAGTCCTCTAACCAATTACTTTGGTCCCATGTCATTTTGATTTACCAATCTCAAGTTATGGTCTTTGACTTAAAGTCCCTTTTTGTTGACTTTTGAAAATGACCTATAATGTTGAGATTGATAACTTTTTGTGAGAGCATTTCTTGGACTTGAAGTGTGAAGAGGAGTTGTAGGAAATGTCTTTCTCTTCAAAATGAGCTTTGGATGGAATTTTTCTGATAAACCATGTGGAAGTTATGCCTTGGTCAAGTTACAGTTGACTTTTTCAACTGTCCAAATATGGAAACTTTTGCATCTTGAGACTTTTTGAGCCATACCTTGAAAATCATGATCAAGAATTGATCAAATGATGTTTGTGGCTTCAAAATAAGATGTTGACCAAAAATTTGAACTTTTGACTGTCAAATGACCATTTTACCCCTACAGTTGACTGCTGAGCAATTAGGGTTTCTGACTGTGCAATTTTGTGTTGTAGGTCTTGAAACTTGACATGAGGATACTTGACAATGTTTGTAGGAATGTGGGACTTGATTGGACCCTTGAAAACTTCCATTTCTTTGCCAGACCCAAAACCCTAGTTTTTTTTACTGTTAGGAGGCCTTTGAACTGTGCAACCTTTGGGAGATTTTGAAGCATGCTCTTTGCAAATCTTGAAGAATATGGGAGGGAAAATTTTGGGGTACAACAGTTTCCCCTGTTCAATCTTCTTAAACCTGAGGATGTAGATTGGCTGACGTGCCTTTCGTAATCCGAAGGTGGAAGATGATTGAACACTAGAGTGCCTAGAAATTTGCGCTCACATAGTAGTGTGATGGTGGGAATGGGCTTACAGATGCCATTTGGAGATTGATCGATAGGACGATGGGCTTATAGATGCCATGCTAAGAGATGATGGATGAGTGGATGGGCTTATAGATGCCATCTGGGTGTCGATCGCGTAAGAGATTCCTTAGCGAGAACTTGCGTACCTGAAAAAGAAAACGATTACCTGACCTGTTACAGGAGTTGGTATTCAAGCTCTTTGTGTAGATGTGTCCTGACTGGTTACAGGAATTGAATCTGGAGCTTCAAAAGGTGATGAATGAACCAGGGATGGTTACTACCTCAACGGAACGATGAAAGAACCTTTGGGCGATTACTACCTCAACAGGAACGCTGAGAGAATCTGGGGTGATTACTACCTCAACAGGAACACTGAGAGAACCTTGGACGATTACTACCTCAACAGGAACGCTGAGAGAATCTGGGGGCGATTACTACCTCAACAGTAACGATGAGAGAACCTTGGGGCGATTACTACCTCAACAGGAACGCTGAGAGAATCTGAGGGCGATTACTACCTCAACAGTAACGCTGAGAGAATCTTGGATGTCTTCTACTGGGATAAGAATCAGGGAAATCTTAGGGTCGATCTGACTGAACCGGAGAAGGCCTTTTACTGGATAAGAATCAAGGAAATCTTAGGGTCGATTTAACTGAACCAGGCAAGGTCTTGGAATATCTTCAACTGGACAAGAATCAGGGAGATCTTAGGGTTGATCTGACTGAACCAGAGAAGGCCTTTGACTGGATAAGAATCAGGAAAATCTTAGGGTCGATTTAACTGAACCGGGCAAGGTCTTGGAATATCTTCAACTGGATAAGAATCAGGGAGATCTTAGGGTCGATCTGACTGAACCAGAGAAGGCCTTTGACTGGATAAGAATCAGGAAAATCTTAGGGTCGATTTAACTGAACCGGACAAGGTCTTGGAATATCTTCAACTGGATAAGAATCAGGTAGATCTTAGGGTCGATCTGACTGAACCAGAGAAGGCCTTTGACTGGATAAGAATCAGAAAAATCTTAGGGTCGATTTAACTGAACCGGACAAGGTCTTGGAATATCTTCAACTGGATAAGAATCAGGTAGATCTTAGGGTCGATCTGACTGAACCAGAGAAGGCCTTTGACTGGATAAGAATCAGAAAAATCTTAGGGTCGATTTAACTGAACCGGACAAGGTCTAGGAATATCTTCAACTGGATAAGAATCAGGGAGATCTTAGGGTCGATCTGACTGAACCAGAGAAGGCCTTTGACTGGATAAGAATCAGAAAAATCTTAGGGTCGATTTAACTGAACCGGACAAGGTCTTGGAATATCTTCAACTGGATAAGAATCAGGGAGATCTTAGGGTCGATCTAACTGAACCAGAGAAGGCCTTTGACTGGATAAGAATCAGAAAAATCTTAGGGTCGACTTAACTGAACCGGACAAGGTCTTGGAATATCTTCAACTGGATAAGAATCAGGGAGATCTTAGGGTCGATCTGACTGAACCAGAGAAGGCCTTTGACTGGATAAGAATCAGAAAAATCTTAGGGTCGATTTAACTGAACCAGACTAAAGTCTTGAAATGTAGCTGAGAACTTAATTGGATCTTTCCTGAAAGGTAAAGGTCAGTCATATGCAATGCATGATATGGATCAAGCAATGATGTTCTCAACATAAATGAGATTTGTAAGATATGATGCATATATGCATGCTATAATGTATGGAAATGTGATGTTTATGAACGTATGTTTTTGTCTAGGAAAGTAAATCCTTGACGGGTGCCGGGAAGTTAAATCTTGGGCTGGTGTTTGAAGAAAAGAATATTTGTTTCCGCTGGGGATGATAGTTGCAAGAATACCGGTAGGACAAGATAATTCCGTTGGGGAATAAACTTGACGGAGAGATTACTCTGCGGGGAGAAAAATTATTCTAGTTGCCTTGCTGGGGAACAGTACTCTGTGGGGAGAGAGGTACTTTGCTAAGGTTGATGAGGATAACCCAGTTATATCCTGGTGGGGAAATAACCTTTGAATAAAAACGGGGGACGCGTTCGTGCTCTGCGGAGATAAGCTTCCAGAATCTACTGGGGATAAGCTTACTGCTGGGGAGATGATTCAACCTTTCTTGGGGAAATCTGGATTGGACTCTCCTGGGGAAATTTCTGAGATGTATTGGGAAGTAACTCCATTGAATGCCTGGTATACCGCCGGGGAACAATCTTAGATCAAGATTGCCGGGGATGCTTGTTAAGAATATCTGTATGATGTGCTGGGGAGTGTTGAGATCTGCTGGAGGATACCCAACTTCCTTAAGGCTGATTGTATAATTTTGCTTGGGGAGAGTGTATTGACTTGATGACTCACTCTCTGGGGAATTAAGATGTATTGGTTATGTTCTTCAGCTGAATCTACCTTGCTACTTTGGCGGACAGAGAAATTAGATCGCTTAGACAACTCTTTATTGCCCCTGTTTCTAATGTTACCTGTAATTGATCCTTTGTTTCGTATGCAAATATTTATGAGTTAGCAATTAGTGTCAATGCATATATCACAAATTGAACCTTGGACGTTCTTCGCAAAACAAAACAGAAAAAGGAAAAAACAATTGGCAATTTTAACTGAAAAGTGTATTTATATTGATTTTTTTGAATTTGCCTGTAAATAGGCGTTCATGTACAAGAGGCTGACGTCCTAGTAAGAGAACGCCGCCGAACAAAAGAATTTATCTAATTTGTACAAAGGGAAAACAAAACAGTTGTGTGAAAAGAATAATCCCACTAGGTTCCAACTCTGCTATCGCCTTTATATCCTCGAGTGTCTCATCACTTGATGACCTAGCTGAAGATGAAGCTGATTGATCGATGCCGTCTGAACTTGATGTTGACACCGGATTCTGGATGCGAAGTGATCCGAATGAGACATAGTATTACGCTTTATCCCTAACTTTTGCCTGGACCGCCCTTTCGGGTTTTCAGTCCACCGGGATACCCATTTTTGCCCAAGCCGCCTTTTCAAGTTTTCGACTTGCCGGGTGTACAGATTTTTTTCATTTCATCCCTTCATTTTGCCCGAACCCTTTTGGTTCGCCGAGAAGCCCTAATTTTTGTCTAGGTATGTCAACCTAGCGGGTCTTTTTTCATGCGTAGTATCTTTTTACTATGTCTGCATTGGCGGGGTGAGGAAGGTCGTCACCATCCATGTTGGTTAGAATCATGGCTCCTCCTGAGAACACATGTTTAACCACAAATGGCCCTTCGTATGTAGGGGTCCATTTGCCCCTTGGATCACTCTGAGGAAGGATGATACGCTTAATTACCAGATCTCCAACTTGATATTCTTGTGGTCTGACCTTTTTGTTAAATGCCCTGATCATCCGTTTTTGGTACGTTTGACCATGACAAATAGCAGCAAGTCTCTTTTCGTCAATAAGGTTTAATTGATCGAGTCGTGTCTGGATCCAATCATCTTCGCTCAGATCTGCATCCTTCATTATCCGGAGAGAGGGTATCTGCACTTCGATCGGTAAGACTGCCTCCATACCGTAGACCAAGGAAAAAGGAGTTGCCCCGGTTGACGTCCTGGCTGAGGTACGGTACCCATGTAGAGCGAACGGTAACATCTCATGCCAATCTTTATAAGTCACTGTCATCTTCTGCACAATTTTCTTAATGTTTTTATTCGCTGCCTCTACAGCCCCATTCATTTTCGGCCGATAAGGAGAAGAGTTGTGGTGCTGTATCTTAAACTGCTCACAGAGCTCAGTGATCATCTTGTTATTGAGATTGGTACCGTTGTCTGTAATGATTCTTTCAGGGACACCGTATCGACAGATCAGATTGTGCCGAATGAACCGTGCCACAACGTTCTTGGTTACAGTGGCATAAGAAGCTGCTTCAACCCACTTTGTAAAGTAATCAATCGCTACCAGTATGAAGCGATGCCCGTTGGATGTCGTTGGTTTAATCTCACCGATCATATCTATGCCCCACATTGCAAAAGGCCAAGGTGCAGTTAAGACAATCAGAGGAAATGGAGGAACATGCACCTTGTCTGCATATATCTGGCACTTATGGCATGTCCGAGAGTGTTGGTAACTGTCGGCTTCCATTGTGGACCAGAAATACCCTGCCCGAAGGATCTTCTTCGCCATAGTGTGTCCACTGGAATGTGTTCCGAAGGTACCCTCATGCAGCTCTGCCATGATCCTTTTTGCTTCAGTTTTATCCACACAACGCAGTAAGGTCGAATCATGGTTTCGCTTATACATGATGTCGTTGCTAAGGAAGAATTTGGCTGCGAATCTTCTCAGAAACTTCTTGTCGTTGACAGATGCACCTTCAGGGTATTCCTGAGCTTCCAAGTATCTCTTCACCTCATGGTACCAAGGCTTCTCAATCACCAATTCAGTCTCAAGATCACAACAGTATGCCGGTTCGTCCAGTTTCCAGATGATGATCCGGGGAGCCTCATTGTCCCATTTGACTTTGAACATGGAAGACATCGTAGCTAACGCGTCCGCTAACTGATTCTCCTCTCTCGGGAAATGTTCAAAGGTTATCTCTGTGAAGTGGGGGATCAAGGTCAACACACATTCTCTTTAAGGAATAAGATTCGGATGTTTCGTATCCCACTCCCCTTTGATCTGATTGATCACGAGAGCGGAATCTCTGAAGACACTCAAATACTTGATCCTTAGGTCGATCGCAGCTTGTAGACCCATGATGCATGCCTCATACTCCGCCATGTTGTTGGTGCAGTTGAAACATAGCCGGGCAGTGAGTGGAGTATGAGTGCCTTGGGGGGATATGATCACAGCACCGATGCCGTTACCCAAAGCGTTGGAGGCTCCGTCAAAGTGCATAGACCATCGGGATCCTTCCTCAGGTCCTTCATCCAGTCCAGGTACTTCACAATCAGTCATTATCATGATGCTCTCGTATGGAAACTCGAAGTTCATTGACTGATAGTCGTCTACTGCCTGATGTGCCAAGTGGTCTGCCAATACACTTCCTTTGATGGCTTTCTGAGTCGTGTACTGGATGTCGTATTCTGTCAAGATAATTTGCCATCTTGCTATTCTCCCAGACAGAGCAGGCTTTTCAAATATATACTTTATAGGATCCATCTTTGAGATCAACAAGGTAGTGTGAGTCAGCATATACTGTCTCAGCCGGCGAGCAGCCCATACCAAAGCGCAGCAAGTTTTCTCGAGCAGTGAGTATCGGGTCTCACAGTCGGTAAACTTTTTGCTAAGGTAATAAATGGCATGTTCTTTTCGGCCAGACTCGTCATGGTGCCCCAGCACACACCCCATTGAGTTGTCAAGTACTGTCAGGTATAGTATCATAGGTCTCCCTTCAACCGGTGGCATAAGGATGGGTGGTTCTTGGAGATACTCCTTGATTCTGTCAAAAGCGGCCTGACATTCATCATTCCAACGTACTACCTGATCTTTCTTCAGCAGCTTGAAGATTGGCTCACAGGTAGCAGTTTGGTGTGAGATGAATCGAGCAATGTAATTCAGGCGTCCTAAAAAGCCTCTGACCTCTTTCTCTGTCTTAGGAACTGGCATCTCTTGAATGGCTTTAACCTTGACATGGTCCACTTGAATACCCTTGTCACTTACGACGAAGCCTAGCAACTTTCCAGATCTAACCCCGAAGGTGCACTTGTTCGGGTTCAACCTCAGCTTGTACAGTTTCAAACGGTCAAACAGTTTCTGCAGATGATCCAGGTGTTCCTCCTCAGTTTGGGACCTTGCAATCATGTCGTCGACATACACTTCTATCTCATGATGGATCATGTCATGAAATAAAGCAACCATGGCACGTTGGTAGGTTGCCCCAGCATTTTTCAACCCGAAAGGCATGACCTTGTAGCATAAGGTGCCCCACTGAGTAACAAAGGTAGTTTTTTCCATGTCTTCAGGTGCCATCTTGATCTGATTATAACCTGAAAAACCGTCCATGAAAGAGAACACCTTGTGCTGAGCAGTATTGTCAACAAGGACATCAATGTGAGGTAGGGGGAAGTCATCCTTGGGGCTGGCCCTATTCAGATCCCTGTAATCGACACACATTCTGACCTTTCCATCTTTCTTTGGTACCGGCACCACATTAGCAACCCACTGAGGGTAAGAAGTCACTGCAAGAAACCCGGCATCAAACTGTTTCATAACCTCAGCCTTGATCTTCTCAGACATCTCTGGACGCATACGGCGGACCTTTTGCTTGACTGGAGGGCAGTCTTCCTTGGTAGGCAAATGATGGACCACAATGTCAGTATCCAACCCGGGCATGTCTTCGTAGGACCAGGCAAAGATTTCCATGTAATCATGTAACATCTGAGTCAACCGTTGCTTCACGCTGAGCTCTAGGTTGGCACCAATCTTAACCTCCTTTCTGTCCGTCTCAGTACCCAGATTTATCGTTTCCACTGGCTCTTCATGTGGTTGAATTGCCCTCTCTTCCTGGAGTAACAGTCTTGCAAGCTCGTCAGGCACTTCGCAATCATCTTCACCTTCGTCTTCGGCTAAGTTGATCGGATTTTCGAAGTCATAACTGGCAGTAGCAGAGTCTTTACCAGTGAGATCCAGAGTGGATTGAAACCTGTATGAGTGAGTGTGTGTAAATACAGTTGTTTTGCAATATATAAAGAAAGGAAAGAAAGAAAAGGAGCATAAGATTTGGAATGCGAGAAAACGTCCAAGGTCTTTATTCATGATATATGAAATGACAATTAATATACCCTCACAAATGAAGCTACGGTGCCCCGGGTAAGACACCGGGCCATAGAGTTTTAATTCATTGTTTATTACAAATAACAAAAAACAAAGGAGTTTATTACTGCGTAACAAAAGTAACAGGTAGGTTGTCCTTTGCCATCCAATTGTTAGGTCCACTGTCGGCCGTTGGATAAATCCAGTTGTCGAACTCAGCTTCATCCACTTCATCATCCTCCCTGATAGCATTCACTCCATGGTTAGGCATGGGAGCAGTCACCACATTGGGCTTCTCAGGTGCCTCAAACTGTACCTCCTTTGCATCAATAAGGTCTTGCACCTTGTTCCTCAAGGCCCAACAATCATAAGTAGAATGCCCCGGGCTATCAGAGTGATAAGCACAGCGAGCATTTGGATTATACTTCGGAGAGGCAGTATTCACAACCTTCGGGGCCTCCCTAACAGCCACTAGGTTGGTGGACAGCAACTGCGGCAAGATTTGCGACAAGGTCATACTCAGACGGGTAAACTCTCTTCTGGGTCTTTCAGCCCTTTGTGGATTAGTTTGCCGAGGAGCGGCAGCAGGCTTAGCAATCATCACCGCGTTGACAGATTGGCGGCGTTCTGGTTTCTCTTGCCTCCTAGGCCCATACACAGCACTGGCCTCCTTCTTAAAGGGTTTCTTCTCAGAACTTGAAGATGCACCCTTCTGAATTTTCCGGATTTCATTCCAGCCTCTATCCTTTCCCCAGTCAGAATAAGATCAGTAAACCCTGCAGACGAATTACCGATAAGATGATTGAAAAACGGCCCGGAGAGGGTCCCCAAGAACATATCTACCAGCTCGCGGTCAGTTAACGGAGGCTGCACCCTGCCAGCCAGATCCCTCCACTTCTGTGCATACTCTTTAAAACCTTCGCTTGATCCTAGGGACATACCCTGGAGTTGGGTACGTGTAGGAGCAAGGTCGGCATTATATTGATACTGCTTGTAAAAAGCAGTAGCCAACTCCTCCCAGTTACGAACCTTGGTCCCATCCAGCTGATAGAACCATTCGAGATGAGTCCTTGAAAGACTCTCCTGGAAGAAGTGGATCCACAAGTTCTTGTCCACTGTGTACGGTTGAATCTTCCGCACATAAGATCTGAGGTGTAGCTTGGGACAAGACGCCCCGTCATACTTGGTGAAAGATGGTGCCTTAAACTTGTGAGGAATGATCACACCAGTAGATAAGCCCAAGTCTCCGAAATCCAGCCCAGGCACTTGTTGGATCTCCATTGCATTCAGTCTGTCTTCCAACTGCTTATACCGGTCTTCAGCAGGAGGATATTGTTCCTCATTAAAGTCAGTCTCGTTGTTAGAGACTACCAGACTAGGACCTTTTCCCCCTTGGGGACTGCTCTTGCCTACAGAAGAACCAGCTTCTTCATTATGCAGAGTGTTACCAAACCTTCGGCCCGAGTTGAAAAGAACAGTTCTCTTCTTCTTCTTCCCCTTCTTCAGGAGTAAAGCCTTCAGCTCTTCTTGGCCTTGAGCCAAACCCATGATCAACTCCTGAAATTGCGCGTTCTGCGCCTGGAGGGCCTTGATAGACATCTCGATTGATGATGAGTCAGGGTTCATGATGCTGAAATAAACAGCGAAGAACAGTAAGCAACCTGAAAAGAAGAAAACCTGCTATGCACATGATGAATGATATGTGTTTATGCAATGCATTCAAGGGTTCGAAAATTCAAATTTGTTGTAGACAAAAAGGAACACACATTATCATTAAGGAAATAATTGTCCAGTACATCAAAGCCTCATGGGCACATATTACAAAACAAATCAATCCCAAAAGACACTACGCATCCTCTTTGGAGCTATGTAGGTGTTGAGATTCCTCTCCTCGTGCAATAGGCGGGTGAGCTCCAAGACCTTCTTTTCACTAGCATGTAGACTGGTCTCAAGAGAATTCCGTTCTTCCTTAAGCTGGATCTAGCTCTTCTGCATCTCTTCCCAGGACGTGGGCATGCCAGGATGTTGAATGGTGTAGGACACCTCTCCTTCCAAGACTGTCTCTTTGATCACAGGGATCACATGAGGATAAGGCATTATTAACTTCTGGGAGCGGGCTCGTACCCACTTGAGATAAGGTTCCAATGGGATGGAATTCTTGTGCCCCAGTGTCTTGCTGTCTATCCTACTGGGCATCCTCCAAGCTCTGATAAATCTCTGGCGAAGTCCTTGTGCATCGTTGTCGAAGTTAAAAACTATGTCAGGAATTAACATGTCATGAGGGCCATCCCTCCGGGCATAACCAAACTGTCTCCAAGCCAGGCATGGGTTATAAGTAATACCTCCTCTGATTCGAAATAAAGGAACATTAGGATACTCCCCGCAACGATGAATGATAGTGACATCCTCTCTGGACCGAGAACACCAATGTATATCTGCATGTGTAAGAGTCATCAACCGTTGTGACCATCTCAAACCCCGCTCGTTCTTCAAAACTGATTGTGGAAGGTGCGAAATAAACCACCTTCCCAGGAGAGGAGTGCAGCACATAAGGACACCTCTTTTTTCTCATGGTTCGAGTGTAACATGAGTGAAGGATATCCCCCAGCAACGTAGGTATAGGATTCTTGGACATGAAGATCTAGAAAGCACTGATATCTATAAGCTGATCTGGGTTAGGGAACAACACCAAACCATAGACAAGGAGGGCCACAACTTCTTCAAAAGCTTGTAAGTCAAGGGAGTTCCAACATTCCTGGGTCTTTTCAAACAGAAACCTGGCTAAGAACCCTTTAATGCCACTTCTAACCTCCCAATGTCCCTTGAGGTCAGATGATTGTAGGTGTAAGGCTCTAGCAATTTCTTCAAGCTTGGGTTCCTTTTCCGTACCGTTGTAGGGTAGTTGATCAAGGATAGGGATCTTCAGAAGCCGGGAGAACTCTTCCAATGTAGGCACCAGTTGATAATCCAGGAAAGTGAAACAATGATGCAGAGGGTCAAAGAACTGGAACAGGACCTTTATCATATCTTCCTCAATGTTGGTATTGACCAAGATGATGAGTCTTCCATGTCTTTCACTGAATGAAGAGCTCTCGGGAATCCTGGATATAAGCTCTTTAAGCTGAGGAGGGATCCTTACAAGGCTGATTTGAATCGTCTTTCTGCGAACAGTTTCCATGTCCTACAAAACAAGAACAAAGATGAAGATTTGAACCCCTGAAATGGTTAGTCAATGCATATGATGCTGGATGATATCATGATGCTATGATTAAACACACCACAAATATTTACAAAGGCAAACATATAAGGCACATAAGTCACACAAGACAAGCCCTTAGAGTTTAGGCCAGCATGGGGTCTGGGTATTACCCTCTTGAAGTTGGTGGGCTCAACCTGTCCTATTAGAAGTAACCGGGTTCTAAGGGTCCCAATATCATTGGATTGCTTTCATTGTTCATCGTTTCGATTTAGCCACTGAACTGGCGACCGAAATATTCCAGGAAAGCAACCCTCAATTGAGTGTAGTATCGAGTATCAACCAACCTCGGACTGCACCAAAGTCAATTATCTCACTACCCTAAAGAGGCCAAGATAGTTCAATTAAGGTTCCTAAGGTCAGTTGATGCTTCACGACACCACATGGAGGCCCCGTACTCTCCTTGACAGAACTCAAGGGTTACCGGTACACACTAAAGTGCCACATCAACGTAGCAGACTGTTTCAACCATGTCGGTATACCCCGCACAGTTCCCTCACAGCCTTGTTGCTACTTTCTAAGAAGGTATCCCCAGATCCGGGTTAGGATCTATAGAACTTCCAAGATAGTCCCACAATTTAAAGCAAACAAGTCAAAGCAATTGAAAACACGGTGATCTTAGTCCTAAGGTACACCTCACTTTAAAAGTTTCCCCAGCAGAGTCGCCAGTTCTGTGATCGGTGGATCTGGAACTGACTGTTTAACGCTGGTTCGCGAAATGTCGCGGTAAGCAAGAGTCGCCACCGTCTTTTATTTTCTCCAAATGGAAAGGACAAAAGCACAAAAAAATTCCTTATTGAGATTAGTTCTCGGTTCGGGAGGTAGATTTATAGAAAGGGAAGGTGTTAGCACCCTTTCTATCCATGGTTATCCATGGGCTCTTAGATACTTGCTCACTTGTGTTTTCAAAATTGTTTGTTTGCTTTTCAAGATGAGTGGGTTTGAAAAAGTTTCGTTTAAAATTTCAGTTCGACTCTTGTATCAGTCCTCAAGAGTGTTTGAAAAGTTGTTTTTGAAATCTTTTTGCAAAGTGTCGGTGTGAAAAGAGTTTTTTTGATTTGTTTTGAATTAGATCAAGTATCTACGAGTTATCTACCTACCCTAAGGAATTAGTCTGTGTAAATGTCCTTAAAGTAGTGCCATCCCACCATTGAGAGGTAGGTAGCACCACCGTTGGAGGTGTTCGGGTCAATTCGAGGGTTCGGGACATTGTGGTCACCAGAGCAATAGGAAGACACCTTAGAAGCTACCCTCATGCCATGTTCATGGACATGAGGACTTACTAAAACATCCTCTACTCGACGACCACTTTTCGAGGGGCAAGGCAACAGTGAGACGTACCCTAGGGGTGGTGTGTGAATTGTGTGTCATTCTCAGTTATATTTGTCTTGTTCATGCATTGGTGATCTACGCTTTGTTTTTATTTTTGGCATTCATTCTTTCATGTGGTTATTAACAGTTAAAAGATGCGGGAAGATAAAAGTTCTACGCTATTACAAAGGCGCGGGTCTACATCGCCAAATTAATCCAAGACCCGATTTGAATAAAATAAAATGCGAAAAGTAAATACCCTAATTAATCTATTACAAGGCTTTGGGTCAATTACATGAAATTTAAAAAGGAAATAAAAGTAAATGTGCGAAAAGAAATAAAATCGAGAATGCGAGGGCGTTGGACCCTTTTGAAGAAATTGAATTGAAATCGTAAATTAATTAAATTAAATAAAAGCAAGAACTTATTTTTGGAGTTTTTGTATTTATGGAATTTAATGAGAAAATTAAATGGAATTAAAACCCTAATTCTAAACTATTTTTAATTTATAAAAAAAATGTTTAAGTTTGACCTAGTTTTAACCTAATTATTTAATGATAAATTTATTTACAAAATAATTAATAATTAAATATGGCAAAAGAAAAGAAAAAGAATAAAAGCATTAAAACCCTAATTTCTACATTTTTTAGTTTATTAAAAAAACATTAAAATTAAACCTAAGATTAGAACTAAATTAATTGACAAAATTTATTTACAAAATAAATATTAGTAAATTAATTAACCAACATATTTTATTTTTTTATAGTTTCTGATTATTTTATTTTTTTATTTTTGTGTTAAAAAAACTTATTTGGAGGAATTAAGAGAAAAACAAATAAATTAAAACAAAAAGAGAAAAAGAAAGGAGAAAGAAATACAAACAAAAAAAAGGGTTCTGCCCCAATTATGGAGGTATGGCTGAAACAATTTGGCCCATTAGATTGAAGGCCTGTTGACTTTTTCCAGCGCGTGTGTGGCATGGTCAACTGATGTGTATGATGGACCTCTCATCCTGACCTTCAGATTCGTCTCCTGGGACATGTGGCAAGCCAAGGCATGGAGTTGTATAGTGGACCTTAGGATGCAAGCTGTGTAGGAACACATTAAACAAAATGATATTGAGAAGGGAGGGGACCTGGGAATCGAACCCAGGTCCCAATGCTTGAAGGACACCTCACTTACCAACCAGCTAAGCGCGTTCGTTTGTAATATTAGTGGAACCTGATTCATATGAGAGAGAACAAGTGCTATTGATAAACATAAAAGAAAATGCGTGAATATTTGAATAGCCCTGTCTGGTTGAGACACCTTAGCGTCTTCCTCACGTTGTACCTGCAAATAAAGCAAATAGCGGGGGTTTTAAACCCCCACTAACTCAGACCAGGAAAAATAGCGATTACACCATGGGCCATGATAAATTAGGCGCGAGGTGATGAATAGGTTCGTATGAAGGTCATGAATCCAATGGCGTTGGTCTCGCTGTCTAATTTTTCCATATGCAAAAGTCCCTAATTTCAAATTTCTGCAACCCTAAAGAGCTCCCATGGTGGATTCGTGCACATGCCTTAAAAACTCAATTGAATGACACTGTTAGCTTTAGAATGATTAAATTAGTATGAATCCAGTATTAGAAATCAAAAATATGACATGAATCATGAGACACGAATATGCAAAAAGTTTGAGAAAGTTGGACTTTGTTCTACCACTTCTTTATGCGTGGGGACTGGAAAAAGATTGAGTGACGTTCAGGAAGGCCTCAGAAAGCTTTTGGAATTGATTATAGGCTTTGAATCACGCTCTATGTGTGTTTTCAGTTTTGAGAATTTCTTGAAAAAATGCAAAGTTGGTTTGAGGTCTGAGGCGCAGCTTCCAGGTCCTGAGCATTAGGGTTGTGTTTGTGTATGTATATGGAATGAATTAGGGTAGAAATCCAAGTCCATAACCCATGGAATCAATGCTTTTGAATTTTGTGATCTTGCATAATCTTTTTCAATCTTTTTTCATGTCTTTTTGATACCAATCATGGCCAAATCTTTCCATATTGAGTGTGCACGAAATATTTAGGCTTTATTGAGAGAATATGCTGCAAAAAAGGATTGGAAAACATGATTTTCTATTTTTGTCATATTTTATTTTAATTAAATGAATTAATAATAATAATAATTCAAATAATTAATAAAAAATGATAAAATAACTCCCTTTAAATTCAATGGGTCGTGCATAGCTTTTGGGTGATGATTCTTGGAAGAAAATGAGGCCCATTAGCAATTTTGAGGCATTTGAAGCAAAGTTGACTTTTCAAAATTCTCAAAAATTTCCCAACTTCCACAAGGCATATCTTGCTCAATTTTTAAGCTTTGATCATGTTCATGGACATTTTGGAAAGTTCTTGAAGTCCTCTAACCAATGCCTTTGGTCCCATATCATTTTGATTTACCAATCTCAAGTTATGGTCTTTGACTTAAAGTCCCTTTTGTTGACTTTTAAAAATGACCTATAATGTTGAGATTGATAACTTTTTGTGAGAGCATTTCTTGGACTTGAAGTGTGAAGAGGAGTTGTAGGAAATGTCTTTCTCTTCAAAATGAGCTTTGGATGGAATTTTTCTGATAAACCATGTGGAAGTTATGCCTTGGTCAAGTTACAGTTGACTTTTTCAACTGTCCAAATATGGAAACTTTTGCATCTTGAGACTTTTTGAGCCATACCTTGAAAATCATGATCAAGAATTGATCAAATGATGTTTGTGGCTTCAAAATAATATGTTGACCAAAAATTTGAACTTTTGACTGTCAAATGACCATTTTACCCCTACAGTTGACTGCTGAGCAATTAGGGTTTCTGACTGTGCAATTTTGTGTTGTAGGTCTTGAAACTTGACATGAGGATACTTGACAATGTTTGTAGGAATGTGGGACTTGATTGGACCCTTGAAAACTTCCATTTCTTTGCCAGACCCAAAACCCTAGTTTTTTTGACTGTTAGGAGGCCTTTGAACTGTGCAACCTTTGGGAGATTTTGAAGCATGCTCTTTGCAAATCTTGAAGAATATGGGAGGGCAAATTTTGGGGTACAACACATGTCAACCAGCTCCCTATCAGACAAAGGAGGTTGAACTCTTCCTGCTAGGTCTCTCCATTTCTGGGCATACTCTTTGAAGCCTTCGTTAGAGCCCATGGTCATACTCTGTAGTTGCACACGGGTTAGCGCAAGATCAACATTGTATTGGTATTGTTTGTAAAAAGCAGCAGCCAAATATTCCCAAGTACGGATATTGGTTCCTTCCATTTGATAGAACCATTTGAGTTGTGTCCCAGATAAACTCTCTTGAAAGAAGTGAACCCATAACTTCCAATCAACGGTATAGGGTTATATCTTCCGAACATAAGGCCGCATATGAAGCTTAGAACAAGACACACCATCATATTAAGCAAAAGTGGGGACCTTGAACTTATGAGGGATAACAACCCCTGAGTAAAGACCTAGCTCTTCAAAATACAGCCCAGGAACTTTCTGGACTTCCATAGCATTAAGACCGATCTTCCAGTTGTTTGCATCTGTCGTCAGCGGAAGGATATTGTTCATCATAATAGTCTTCTTCATCAGGAATTTTACCAGAACCAAGGTTGCTTCCCCTCTTATTTTTTATACTTCTATCGTATTCCTCTTGATTTTCATCTTCATCTGATGGAATATCAGCAGCTTGAACCTGTTTGGTGGGACCTTTGAATCTTCTTTCCATGTTGAAGATACCAATCAGTTTCCTAGTCTTTTTCTTCTTGGCGATGAGTGCCATCAGTTCTTGCTGCCCCTTGGCTAAGTTCAGGAGCGTCTCTTGGAATGGGGCATTTTGAGATTGAAGCTCTTTCACAGTTTGTTCGAGGGCCATCTTTTACTGAAATAAACAACAAGAAGATTGGAAAACTTGTCTTGGGAAATACCCGTTATGTAATGACATGCATGATATATGGATGCAATGTTTTCAAGGATCTCGCAGGGTAAACAAAAGGAAATGTTAGAAGTTGAGTCTAGCTGCAACTTTGACTTAAGAACTTTGCGTCTTTGGATGTCCTTCTATGAGAATCAAGCTCACCATGTCGAGTGGGTACTAGCCTTTGACTCAAGAAAAAGTACTTTGATCTTTGACGGCATTTTATTAGAGAAAAATAAATCCCCTTGCCCCTTGCTAGACGTCTGGTTCAGGATAACCTGCATCATATGCCCTTGAGATCCTTGAAATGATCAGTGAAAATGATAAGGTATGATGTCATGATGTCATGATGTCATGTTTGAACAGATAACAAACACAAACAAAGCACACAAGAGCCTTATGTTTAAGGCTTGTATGGGGTTCATAGATAAGTACCCTTTTGAAGTTCATTTGGCTCAACCTGTCCTAAAGAAGTAACTGGGTTCTAGGGATCTCAATATCACTGATTTTCTCACACGTTTTGTTTAGCACGGAAACTGACTTGCCACCAAAAAAAAACCCGACAGTCGAATCTCAATGAGCGTAGTTAGTGCTTATGACACCACGCGGCAACCTAGTGTTCTCCTCGACTGACTCAAGGGACACCAACACAAACCAATGTGTCACACTAACATAGCCATCACTTCAACCATATCGGTCTATGTTGTACAGTTTCCATGATCTATAGCTACTTATATAAGGTCCCCAGATCCGGGTGTAGGATCTTTGTAAGAGAGTAAACCCAAGAAACCCAATTAAAGATAAAGCAGATAGAGCAGACAATTTAAAGAAATTTAAAGGTGATCTAAACTCTAAGGTAACTCCTCTTTTTAGTATCTTCCTCAGCAGAGTCTCAAGTTCTGTAATACGGTGGGAGAACTGACTTGGTTTTGCGTTTTATTGCAAATGTTGTGGATAGCAAGAGTCGTCAGCGAATTTTCTTTTATCCAATAAGGAAAGGGTGAAAAGAACAGGAAAGACCTTCGAGATTTTTTTGAGTTCGGGGGGTAGGTTATGAAAAGGGAAGGTGTTAGCACCCTTTTCATCTGTAGTTATTTGTGGGCTCTTAATCGCTAGCTCACTTTGTTTTAAAAATTGCTTTGTGTTGTGTATTTGAAAAATATTTTGAAATTTGACAATGTAAGGCAAAACTTTGTAATGATTCTTATATCGGTCCTCAAGAATGTGTATAAAGTGTTTTAAAAATATCTTTGAAAGTGTTTGTGTAAAATGTTTAGTTTTTTTGAGAAATTTGTAAGCAAGCGATTAACAGTTCTACCCACTCAAGGTCGTCCTTGTACTTTTCCTTCTACTTTAGAGATAGTACTATCCATACCATTAATTGGTAGGTATCCCTATCTATTGGATGTGAAGGGACGAGCGTGGGTCATCGTACAGTCATCGAAGGCAACTCGTAAAGACGCTTTAGCAAATTTCATAAGGGACTGTGATCATTTTATTCGTAGGCAACTCGAGGGACTATATCATATACCGAAAGGAAACATTGAAAGGGTCACCGAGGGACTATGATCTTTTTGTATGATGACTTGATCAAGGGTCTTTGCTAAGGTGTCCCCATGTTCGAGGAACATGACTGTTTAATCGAAAGGCAACAAGAGAGGCAACCCTAGAGGTGCGTAGGTGCAAGTGTTTTGTATTCTGTTATTTTATCTTTGAGATTAGGATTTTCTATCGTTAGGTTTTATCTTTCCATACACCCTAATTACTAACAACAATATTGTAAAATAATAGCAGGAAAAGTAAAGTGCGGAAAATAAAATTCCTACGCTATTACATGGCCTTGGGGCAGTTACATAATAGAAAACGGAAAGTAAAAACCCTAAGCTATTACAACCCGGAAAACAATTACATAATAATGAAAAAAGAAAGCGAGAAATCTGAGCTATTACAAATTGCGAACCTCATACACTTTATCTATGAAAATAAAAAAATTAAAATAGAGAAAAAAAGAAATGTTTTTGCTGAATTTTTATGGAAAAGGTTTTTTTAATGATGATTAAAATAAACCTAAAAACTAATCAATTTTAATTAACAAAAATAGTTTATTAATTAAATTAATAAAAAAATATTAATGATGAATAAACCTAAAAACTAATTAATTTTAATTAACAAAATAATTGATTAATAAAATTAATAAAAAAGGTTAATGATAAAAAACCTAAAAGTTAATTAATTTTAGGGTTTACAAAAAAAAACAATTATTTTAGGTTTGTAAAAAAAAGGTTTGTGGTTTTATGGTTAGGTAAATTCAGGGTTTCAGGAGAAAAATAGGGAAAAAGAATAAGTTGGAAGCAAAATCACACAAAATGTCAGAGGTGGGTGTTGAACTCATGCCCTTAGCCTTTCATATTGCATTAAGGGAAAAAATAGGGAAAAAGAACAAGTTAGAAGCAAAATCACACAAAATTTCAGGGGTGGGTGTTGAACCCACGCCCTTAGCATTCCATACTACGTTAAGGGGAAAAAATAGGGAAAAAGAACAAGTTAGAAGCAAAATCACACAAAATGTCAGGGGTGGGTGTTGAACCCACGCCCTTAGCCTTCCACGCTGCATGGTTTACCACTGCGCCAGAGCTCATATATTATGCATCAAACCTGCTCTAATGATGTATATAAACACATGTAAATGTATCAAATTAGTTAACAATGTATAAATCAAAGGTTTGAATTAAAAAAAACTACCAAAACTGGTGAGGATGAACGTGATATTCTGGGAATAATCTTGACTGCTTGAGGATTGGGATGGATTCCTGGGCACTTCAAGATGATAATGCAATGCTTGGTTTCAATTCAGAAGGGCTGGAAATAAGGGTTTTGTGTTGCCCTAGTTTCTTGAATTTTTGGAAGTTTTGGAATAGTTTTCTCTGTAAGGATTTTTGTTGTGATGTTATGTATGAATGAAGAACAATATATATATACAAGAATTAGGTTAAACCATTGTGGGCTTGGACCTTGTCATGAAAGTCTTGGTTTTATCCTTTTTAATTTTGAATTTAAATAAATAAAATATAAAATAAATAGAAAAAATCCAAGGGGTGCATGAATAGACTTAGAGGTTCATAATGAGGTCTAATACACGTTTGGACCTTGAAAGATCAGCCTACTAGCCCAATAATTCGAGTTTGATCAATTTGGGTTTCATGTATTTTATCAAAAATTTCTGACTTGCACTAATCATAACTCTCTCAATTTTTATCATATGAAGGTAATCTTGGACTTTTTGGAAAGCTCAAGACATCCCCTACAATCTATATGTTGATCATTTTTTTATTTTAAGACTTTATCTTGATGTAAGTTGCCTTGACAAAATGTGTCTTTTTGTTAGCTTTTGGAATGACCTATAATGTTTTGGCCCATATTGTTGCACCCCAAAATTTTCCCTCTTCATTGCGATCCTAATTGGCTTATATTGCATTATCATATTGCATACATGCATTTCATAGGATCAAGGCTATCTGATCAACAAGGAAGCAAGTCATCATTTCTCCAGTTTCTAGGTGTATCAGTGCGCTTAGAGTTGAAAAGAAATTGGATGATTCAGTGAATTTGAGACAGTGCGTAATTGTAATCGACTGTCGATTCATTATCTTGCGAATATCCCAAAATTCATAACTTCGATTTGGTTCATCACATCAAGATGGTTTTTACATCAAAAGAATTGTCTTGATATGTGCTCCATTTTGTGTGTTTGGACCAAGAGCCAATTCCTCAGGGAAAGCCTCTGAATAAGCGGATCTTCTGAAAATGTACAAGTGAAAATATTGTGAAAAAAATGTTGAAGGTGTGGTTTAGGCACACTAAAAAATTCATAACTCAAAGACCGTTTATCATTTTGAACCTCTTTCGGTGGCTAAAATTCTGTCTTGATGTCATTTATATTTCGTATCTCACGGTCGGAATCCAGTTCTACTCAGAGAGTCTTCAAATATATGAATTTATCAAATATGTTCGCACAAGAAAATTGTGACAAATGTTTACCTACTTCATCTTCAGAAAATCATAACCCGGCCGATTCTTATCTTATCGAGCTGGTTCTGGGGGCATTGGTTCATAAATTGAGTTGGCTTAATATTTCTTTCAGCTTTCTAATTCGAACGGTATCCCGAAGGCCTTCGTTTTTTGTCTAAAACGCGCGCAATGCATTTGAAAATCCTGAATCGAGAAATATTTTCATCTGAGACGAAACTTCAAAAAATCATAACTAAATCACCGTTTATCCGATTAAGCCCATCTTCGGACATGATGTTTTCCTCGACGTTGACTATATTTTAGTTTCACATTTCAACTCTGAAATTCACACCGAGGGACCTGCGAGTTTGATCTTAAGGTGTCGGACTCTGATGAACTGAAAATTTTCACATTTATTTGTGTTTATTGGAGGCTCATTCATTCAAAAAAATGGCACACTATATATTCTTATTCACTCCAATTTTCAAGGTGACTCTCATAATTGACCAATTCTTAAAAACACTCAATAACTTTCTCTCATCTTGCTCAAGGATCAAAGAGCAACTTTCTCTCATTTTCATCAAGAACACCAACAACTTTTCCAACAACTTCTTCAAGATCTAAAAGTTAAAGAAGCTTAATTGTTCTCTGATCTCGAATCTGATTATTGTGATCTTTATATCTAAGCTTCCTCTTCAATTCTACGGTAAGCTTTTCTTGATTTAAGCATTTTTCAAATAAGTAATTCTTAAATAAGCACTTTTGTGGATCAATAAATTGAACTTTGATCTAATTTGAATTGTGGAAGTGATTTCGATTATGAAAATGTGAATTAATCTTGAATCATGATGTGCAAATCCAGAATTGGATGATTAAATAAGTGCTTATTCAATTAATTGATTTTCATGAAAGTGCTTATTTGAGAAAACAAAATGTTGAAGTTGTTTTAAGCTTAATTGATGATTCTTGATTGATTATGTATGGTATAATTTGGATATCTAATTGTGCAAAAATCATGAGTTGAATTTCATAGATTATATGTTTGACAAAATACTTGAGCCATTGTGCCTTGATCTTACCGCGTGATTCAATTGATTTTTGGTTGCGTATAAATTTTCTTGTGCTATGGTCATAGCATAATTGATGTGAATTTAGTTTTTGATCGGATAAAAATGCATCGAAACTCATGAAATCAGATCATGAATTCGCATGTTGATCATGCTAAGATCGTAGAATTTGTCGTATAATTTATATTGTTTTGGCTTCCGTTTCATGTTGTGGATGTTCTATGATTTTCAAGCTTTCCAACGATTTGAACCGTGCGCGAAACGGACACTCAATGCAAAAGTTATGATTGCTTCAAAGTTTCAATTGAACAAGATTGCAGTTGAGTCGACACATAGCCTTTTTGAGTCGACGCAAACAGTTTGGACCACACACAGGAAGTGTTGCGCCGACCCTCCGGTCGATGCAAATTGAGAAAAATCCCAGGCATGAGTCGACTCAAGCCTTGTTGCGTCTGGTCACCTGCGCGAAGTGTTGCGTTGACCCTCCGGTCGATGCAAACTGAAAATTTCAGGCATGAGCCGACTCATGCCCTGTTGTGGTCGATGCATCTTTTCCAAATTTTTGCTTTTTGCTTCTTTGGCTTTGCTTTGGCTATTGTTTGCTCCAAATTTCCTTCTACTCTTTTATACTTTAATTTTCCTTGTTATTTTTATCATGTGTGTTGATTGTGTAAGGTACATTTGGATGGTTTCCGATCATGTAATTATTACTCAATTATTTGATCGGAAAACTTGTTTGAACTTTCAATTTATAGTCTAATTTTTGTGTTCGACACGCATGCCATTATTTTGTGCCCCTTATCTAGTATAATTGTATTTTGTGCAGTTGCTTGGAAATACGGATGTGTCGATACACATTTCGTTCTTAGTTTGCATAATTGTATTTTGTGCAGGCACTTTGTGATACGGATGTGTCCGCTACTTATTTTGGTCTTGCTTATTGATGCCTCGATGCATATTCTCACTGAATTTCTTTGTTGATGCTAGCTTGCTCGATGTTTTTCGGGTTTCTTATTTTTGCTTTCTTGATATGGATTGTTATCCATTTGGTATTTCATCTCTTCCTTTTTACTATTTTCGCGCTTTACTGCTTTCCTTTCCATGAGAAGTAGGACTAGAGATGTATGACGGGGATTTCCGTTGTTGGTCATGTCAGGAACCCTTCTGGTTTATTTAAAGACCCGCTTAGGGAAATTTCGCATTATGTGCCATTGTGTGCTACTTGTGATTTTTAAAATCCTACCTTCGAAGTAGGTATTTTGTACGTGTGTTTACATTTGTGCCCATATTATATTACAGATAATAAGTCCTCAAAAGCAGGCAAGCGGGGAGGGTCCGCAATCGACCCAGCATATTCTAGTATGTGTCATCCTTAGCTCACGTTATACATCGATGCTTCGGAGTTGTGTATATCATGGTTATCGAGTCGTCAAGTGGAAAAGGGATCTGTAATCAATCCCCCACATTTTTTCTTGAGCTCGCGCTGGTCGACGTTGATGCTTCGTGCTATTTTCTTCTATCCTCTCCCCACTTGTTTGCTTCGGTTGATATGACCCCTTGGATAAAGTATCCCTACCTGATTTTATACCTACCTTGATCGTCTATATCATGGTTAGGCATTTGACTTGAGTTAGCATGTGCTGCTCACCAAATATTGTTTGTGCTCTCTTGAGCTTGTTGACTTGTTGGCTTGCTTGCTTGATTTCATCTTTGTGTGCATGTTTTGAGATGATATACCCTCGGCATGTTCCCTTAGGAGCTCTCGTTTCAACTATAGATGATGATTCGATATATACATAGTTTTAGGGGATAGACCCTTGCTATGCTCCTTTAGGACTTCTTGATTCATCTATAGTTGATGATTTGAGATAGACATTAGGATTGTTATCCATGTATGTCAACATAGGTTAGAGTTTCCCATTCAAAACTCAACTTTAGGGTCAATCATTTGTGTGATAACATTAGGGATAGATTTAGGTTAGTCTCCCTTAGATGTTTTCTTTTTTTTTGCATCCTTTGCATAATAAAACAAAAACCTTTCTTTTCTTTTTCTTTGCAAATCATAAAACACTTAAAACTTTCAAATCCTTTCTCAAGGTAAAAAAGACAAACCAACACCTTTCTTTTTGCCAATCGGCATTTCTATTCTAATTACATGTTAGTTCCCTTCCGTTACAGGTCGTGAGTCTCCAAAGGTCGAGCCGCGGTGGATTGACTCGAACCTAACATTGTTCAATTAAAAAACACAAAACAAACCAAAACATGTGATCCGAACTACGGTAACTCTGATTCCTCAAAAAGGATACGTAGGCATTGGGGTAGGGCCCAAGTGAGTACAACTTTATTTTCTCTACATTCTTTTCTCCTTTATTTTGCATGCATTCTTCATCAGTAATAAATAGTAGGCATAAATTAAACACACCCATAAGATAGACAACAAGAGTGGATACCATAGAGTACTACGGGCGTATGGGGTGCTAATACCTTCCCCTTGCGTAACATACTCCCTTACCCGATCTCTCAGTCGTTTGATCGTGATTTCACCCCTTTAGGTTTTCTCGATGTTTACCTTTCCCTTCATGTGGGATAAAAGACGTTCGATGGAAACTTCATTGATATTTTATCAGATGACTGTTCAGCCGGTTGTTTCACATATCTCTCAAATGAAGCATTTTTTGGACTTAAGCTTAGAGAGACAAAGTTGTAGAGAATTGAACTTCATTTAAAACAAGCTTTGGTTGATAAAAATATGATGAAGCATGTGAAAGTTATGCTTGGTCAAAGTTCAGTTGACTTCTCCTTAAGAAAACCCTAATTTGGCAACTTTTGACTTTTAATGATTTGAGGGTTTCCTTGATGAGTCATGATCAACCCTTGATCAAATGATGAATATGACTTCAAAATCTTGATGTTAACCAAAAATCTTGAAGTTTGACTGTATGTTGACCACAATTGACTTTTTGTTCAATACAGTTGATTTACAATCATCTGAGCAATTGACTGAGCAAACTTGTGATGCAAGGAATAAAACTTGGTATGAGCATTCTTGGAGACCTGTAAGTCCATTGCTTAGGAGGAGAATTTGTCTGATCAATTCTTGAGCAACCTTGAGCATTTGAGAATCCTAGAAGAATGTCTTAAAGAAAAATGGAGGGTAAATTTTGGGGTACAACACACCATATTAGCACGTTCTTCTTCTGATTCGTCTTCTGAAGAGTCAGATTCATCCCAAGTTGCCATCAACCCTTTCTTCTTGGGCTTGTCCTTATGAAGTTCATGACAATCATTCATGTAGTGCTCTGGGTCGCTGCACTCATAACAAGTGGATTGTTTTCCACTAGACTTATTTTGATCAAAAGTAGACTCGAAGCGACCACCTGTCTTTCTAGTACTTCTGAAGTTGTTGCCTTGATTTCTCTTCTAGAGACGGTTAACCCTTTTGGACAACATAGACAACTCATCTTCAACTTCATCAGAATCTTCTTCTGAATCCTTAATCTCTTTATCTTGAAGAGCTTTGAACTTCTTAGATTTTCTGACAGACTTGAGCGCAATATATTTCGCTCTCTTCTGAGGTTCATCCTAATCTAGCTTAATCTCATGACTCAGTAGAGAACTAACCAATTGTTCTAGAGAAATGTTGTTCAGGTCCTTTTAAGCTTGAGAAGGGTTTGTATATGTATTTTCTTTGAAATCATGTATATTTGTCGCCCTTGACGTTATATAAAACTTGCTTTACAAATCTTTGTCGATTGTTATCCTTGATTTTTGCTCTGTGCTAGGGATTTGAGTTGCTATAGACATATATTGCTTGAATTCTTATATAGGATGATTATTTAATAGTGTCTGAATTCTAGAGATAGATTTAGCAATGTTATTCACTTAGAGTGTATGGGATTAATGCCTCTGTGTTGTTTGTGTCGCTCTGAGAGATCATCAACATGAGCGAGCACGGTTGACTTCTGTGTTGTTAAGGTTGGTTGAGAGATTATCGTTGAGGTGATACAGTGGGTGTTGTGTTTGACACATGATGACATTGATGAGTATTGTAGGTTTAGTATAACAGGTCAATATGTTTAAGTCTGGGAGAAGTAGTATATATGCATGCTTGATAAGTTATTCCTTTTTCCTTTTTATAGATTTATTTTCTGTTGATACTTTTCCTTTCAACCCATTTATCCCCAAACTCATTAACAAGAGATTTGTTGAACGACGTGTCAATATACCAATCTCTTTGGACATGATACGACATAACCTAAATATCATCCAGTGAATTAATAACTTACTTTTTGCTTGCCACTTTACCGCTTCCAGCAAAATGGTGTTGTTGTCAGGGACTGGTGTTTATTTTTTTCGCATTGCGATATTTTCTTTATTTTTGATTTTTGTAATTAATGTATGTTGTATAGAGTGTGTAAATAAACTTGTCTATTTTTACTTGTACATGTTTTGTGTTTACTTTCCATACGTTTGCATATATGTGTTTTTCTTTATTTTCACGTATTATTGTGAATTGTCACGTTTTCGTAACGTTTGTTGTGTGGATGTTAGGACACTTTATTTAGGTTTTCACGGTGTGACAATACCATGGAATGAAGAGAGGAGGTTACTAGCTCGCACAATAAAGGCGTCGAGCTTACGACGTAAAGCAAGCATGTTTTCTTTGTATTTGTTTATGTATGTGTTGAATTGTGTTTTAACAAGTTGAAATTGGACTTGTTTTAAATTCTCAAATTTTCATTTTTCAACTTGTTTAATTCACTTTAACCCGTTAATTTTGATATGTCAATTTGTGTTTTTCCGCAAGCTTGTCAAGTTTAGCTTGAGGAAGTTTGCATGTTGTAAATATTGTGTAGTTGAGATTGTGTAGGTGATTATGGAGGGTGTTGTTTCACTACTGTTGTTGTCCTGCTTTTCTATAACTGGTGTAGCGCGCTTAGTGCACTATGTGCCGCTTAGCGCGCCTTGCTGTGCAAAGCCAGTGAATTCTTTTTAATTTTTCGCTTGACTCTCCTTTTTCCAACTTCACCCAAGGCTTTATAGTACACTAATTAATAGTAATATTTTTAATTCTTTCTTTTGTTGTTTGGACTCAAATTTTCGTTAGAGATCTTGAGGTCCCTTTTTGTGATATTTCAATTTTGAGTGTGTCAACTTGCGAATGTATGGTAATGATCATTTTTGAAGTTGGTACTCTCCAGGTACTTATTTATCGCTTTCTATAACATAACATGTTTAGGAAACTTTTCATTTGTACAATTACCATTTCATTCATTCTTTTTGCATTACTTGCTCATGACTTGAATCACTTTAGTTCCCTTTTTACTCACAAATGTGAGGAAGCTTTCCATTCTTCATACATGCTGGAGGCCACAATTCTTGTTTTAAATGAATTTTATTATGTTTAATATTTTGTTTGTGTTGATTGTATGAAATCTTGAACATGATCAAGACATTTTTTGTTTGATTTTGAGCACAACTACCTTGGCCAAATAGTCAATTCACCTTTTGAGCGTGTGATCATTAGTATCCCCTTTTAACTCTTTTTGTCGATATCCATGTTGTTTTTGTTAAATGCTTGTCTATGAGTGTTTGGCTCATCTTTTTGTATGGATATTGATTCTTTGTTTTCTTGAACCTTTAACTATGAGTTGTATTTTGAATTTTTACATTGCCTTAGAAAGTAGGGAGTATTCATATTTTGATATGGTTGAATTCAAGTTGGGGAGAGAAATGTTTATACGCTTGTGTGTATTACTATGAGGTTGAGAAAGAAATGAGAAAAAGTGAAAAAGAAAGAAAGAAAAAATTGAAAAAGTTTTGAAAAACAAAAACAAAAAGAGTATGGAATAATGTTGTGTTAATAAGTGATGTGTGTTGGTTTGAGAAATTTGGAATGAAGAAGAAGTTTGATTGAAATTATTTTTCTTGAGTCTTTGTGAGTTGATCAATCCCTTAGGTTAAGGCAAGTTTTTGTTTTGATTAGCTTTAGGACATATCCCTTGTTTGTTAACCAAGCCACATTACAACTTTAAAAAGCCCTTGTGATTCTTGCCTTTGTATCTTCCATATGAGTTTTTGGATGAATGCATAATTTAGTCTATTGTTTGCAAGATTGTAGATGAGTGTTTTTTGTCCCTCACCTTTGTGTCTTATTCATCTACCGATGAATTTTTACTAGGTAAGATTCATGATTGAGCTTGTTTTGTTTTAGAATGTTTAGTATGATTTTTGTACTTAGGATTCGTTTCGTTTACATGTTGTCGTTGTAGGATTATGGTAAGTATTTACCTTATGTGTGTGTTTTTGTTTGAATCATACATTTTTTTTCCATTTTAAAACTTGTTAATTCATGATATTTTGGTTGATTACTTTTGGTTCTTTGAGTTGTTTGGCCTTGTTTGATGACAAACAAGTTCAAGTTGGGGAGAGTTTGATAAGTTCAAATTGTAGTTATTTTTGTATATACTTTTTGTTGCACTTATCAACTCTTTGATGTTAATATCGTTGAATAGACCGAATTTTGTGTAAATACGTTTAGTTTATGTTATTTGTGTTTTTGTGTACATAGTGTACCGTTTGATGTTTTTCCATTCATTTTGTAGGTATTTGTTACATTTTGGAGCATTGAGGAATAAGGTACGAAGGCACAGCTCCGGATGCGTGTTTTCAGAATAAAATACCAGTTTTGGTAAGTTTTGTCTAGGAGAGCCCGCTTAGCGCTTAGAAGGCCGCTAAGCGCGAGTGCGCTCAGCACATTTTGTAGCCGCTGCTTGCGTTTTGACATTTTGGCATAAGCATTATTTTTAAGCCCGCCTAGCGCGGATATCGCACTAAGCGCGGTTTAGGGCGTTTTGATGTGTAAAATAAAGAAGTCGCGCTTAGCGCGCCAGGCCCGCTTAATGCGGTATGCTAAGATAACAACTACATCAACCTCCAATTTTGTTAGGATTAGCTTAGATAACAACTATGGAGCTTGCATACGAATGATCCGGGGTGGATTGCTCTTCGACCGGCACTGATAAATCGATAGATTTCCGGTCCATTTCTCTTTTTTATGTATTCTCTATTGGTTGGGTTTGTATATGTATTTTCTTTGAAATCATGTATATTTGTCTCCCTTGGCGTTATATAAAATTTTCTTTACAAATGTTTGTCGATTGTTATCCTTGATTTTTGCTCTGTGCTAGGGATTTGAGTTGCTATAGAAATATACTACTTGATTTCTTATCTAGGATGATTGTCTAATAGCGTATGAATTCTAGATATAGATTTAGCAATGTTATTCACTTAGAGTGTCTGTGATTAATGCCTCTGTGTTGTTTGTGTCGCTCTGAGCGATCGTCGACGCGAGCGAGCACAGTTGACTTCTGGGTTGTTAAGGTTGGTTGAGACATTGCCGCCGAGGTGATACAGTGGGTGTTGTATTTGACACATGATGACATTGATGAATATTGTAGGTTTAGTATAACATATTGATAGGTTTAAGTCTGTGAGAAGTAGTATATATGCATGCTTGATAAGTTATTCCTTTTTCCTTTTTATAGATTTATTTTTTGTTGATACTTTTCCTTTCAACTCATTTATCCCCAAACTCATTAACAAGATATTTTTCGAATGGCATTTCAATACACCAATCTTTGTGGACACGATACGACATAACCTAAATATCACCTAGTAAATTAATAAACTTACTTTTTGCTTGTCGCTTTACCGCTTCCAGCAAAATGGCGCCTTTGCCGAGGATTGGTGCTTATTGTTTCGCATTGCGATAGTTTGTTTGTTTTTGAGTTTTGAAATTAATGTATATGTTGTATAGAATGTGTACATAAACTTGTCTATTTTTACTTGTACATGTTTTGTGTTTACTTTCCATACTTTTGCATATATGTGTTTTTCTTTGTTTTCACGTATTGTTGTGAATTGTGTCATTTTCGTAACATTTGTTGTGTGGATGTTAGGACACTTTCTTTAAGTTTGTGCGGTGTGACAATACTATGGCATGACGAGAGGAGGTTACTAGCTCGCACAATAAAAGCGTCGAGCTTATGACGTAAAACAAGCATGTTTTTTTTGTATTAGTTTATGTATGTGTTGACTTGTGTTTTAACAAGTTGAAATTGGACTTATTTTAAATTCTCAAATTTTCACTTTTTGACTTGTTTAATTCAATTTAACCCGTTAGTTTTGTTATGTCAATTTGTGTTTTTCCGCAAGCTTGTCGTATTTAGCTTGAGGAAGTTTGTATGTTGTAAATATTGTGTGTAGTTGAGATTGTGTAGGTGATTGTGGAGGGTGCTTCTACACTGTTGTTGTTGCTCTGTTTTTCTATAACTGGTATAACGTGCTTACCACGCTCTGTGCCACTTAGCGCCCCCTGCTGTGTAGAGTCAGTGAATTCTTTTTAATTTTTCGCTTGACTCTCCTTTTTCCCACCTCACCCAAGGCTTTATAGTATAGTAACTAATAGTAATATTTTTAATTCTTTCTTTTGTTATTTGGACTCAAATGTTGGTTAGATAGCTTGAGGTCGCTTTTGGCAATTTTTCGATTTTGAGTGTGTCAACTTGCGGATGTATGGTAATGATAGTTTTTGAAGTTGGTACTCGCCAGGTACTCGTTTATCGCTTTCTATAACATAACATGTTTAGGAAAATTTTCATTTGTATAATTACCATGTCATTCATTCTTTTTGCATTACTTGCTCATGACTTGAATCACTTTAGTTCCCTTTTTACTCACAAATATGAGGAATCTTTCCATTGTTCATATATGCTATAGGCCACAATTCTTGTTTTAAATGAATTTTATTATGTTTAATATTTTGTTTGTGTTGATTGTATGAAAGCTTGAACATGATCAAGAATTTTTTTGTTTGATTTTGAGCATAATTATCTTGGCCAAATAGTCAATTCACCTTTTGAGTATGTGATCATTAGTATCCCCTTTTAACCCTTTTTGTCGATATCCATATTGTTGTACCCCAAAATTTGCCCTCCCATTTCTCATTGATTTCTCATCACTAAGCCCTGGAGCTCAAGATCCAGTTAGGGTTTCATCTGCTCAAGACTTCTCCTTGCACTGTTGACTCAAATTAGGGTTTGTGTTTGCATAAAGATGTTTTGACCAAAAATGCCTAAGATGACTTTCATGCTTCATATTGGACTCCCAAGTTTACCCACACCAAGTTTCAAGTCTTTATTCCAAATTTTGCCCAGTCAATTGGACAGTTGCCCACATCAACATTATGAACTCACATGGACCATTTGATCAAGTTTGGATCACAATTCCACAAGAAATTTGATCGAATCACCAAAAGGGCAAAATGGTCATTTTTAGGGTTTTGACTGCACAAGGGCAATTTTTGACTGTTTGACCTAGACAATGGAAAACCAAGCTCACATATGGACTCAAGTACCCCATGGAATTGTCTTGACATGCTCAACAAGTTCAAAAGATCCCAAATGCACAAGATTGACAGTTGAATTTCCCAGTCAATTGATCAATTTTGACTGTATACTGAAAAGTCAAACTTTGACTTTTTTGGTCAAAATCAAGTGTCAAGATTCATTTTTCATCAAAACATGCCAAATCATGAAACTTGTTCATCAAGAAATCAAGAATTGCAAATTAGGGTTTGAAATGAAGATTTTTCATAACTTGGAATTTTTCTAAGTTATGAAAAACCTTAATTTTTTCCTACCTTTGCCCCACCTTCTCACCAAGATTCATTTGGATTCAAGCAAAAGTCAAAACTGAAAGTTGTAGCCTAGTGCAAAATCTACAACTTTGATTCACAAAGTTTTCCCAAAAGAAGCTTGTATATCAAGTTACAATTTTTGAAACAAGGGTACCAAACCATTCTTAACTTAGAGAAAATTTGACCTATTTTAGGCAAGGTTTTTACCTAACTTTAAGACCATTTTCCAAATACTTCCACTTGGAATTTCAATTTTCATTTCAAAGATAGATTGTAGTACACCTTCCAAGCTTTCCAAAATGTCCAAGGACTCATCAAACAACCTCATGGTTAGGGAGAATCGAATTTGGCAAGTTGGGAAAAACTCACTTTTGATTTGGCCAATTTACATGTCCATAACTTGTGCATTTTCAAACTCAGCATGTGCAAGCTACATTGCAGGCCTCTAATCCCATTTTTACTCAATAATTCAATGCTAAACCATTGTGCCAAGATGTTGTTCTATGCATTTGGACATTACATGGAGAATTAATCCTTATTTAGAAAAAGCAATATATCCATTTTGATAAAGTTGCACTTTATGTCAAATTTGCAATCCAAGTGGTACAGTTCAAATCTCTTTGGCACAAGTTTATGGGCTAATTGCACTGATCAAGACTAAGTGGTGCAGCATAAATTGGGGGCCTCTACCTGTCTAGAACACCAACTTGCTATATCTTGCTTAAAGTGTAAGAAAGCTTGCATTTTTGAAGAACAACTCTCATTTCCTGTAAACCAAGCTTAAGCAAACTTGTTACACACATTCCAAACATCAAACACAAGCTGAAACACGAGCTATCCACCTCCATTGCCCTCTCAAACACAGAATCACCCTTAAACTGTCCAAACAGAGCACCTGCTGCAGATTGAATCCCACAACTCATTTCCATCGTGCATTCTTGCCCAAACCAGTTCAAACACCTTCCCTACCATCAATGCAAACTACCCAAAGCATTAGAAGTGGACTGTAACTCCTCTAATCAGTTTAGCCATTTTCATTTTTCTGATTTGCAGGTGGAGTTCTATAACTCGATTCAGCTAGTTTCAAAGCAAAGTAAAACTTGGAATAGCATCCCTGGACATCAAGGAAACTGTACCAATCATCACCTTGCACTGAAAGTACCTCCATCACCAGATACAACTTCAACTGAACAGGTAATTTCATGAACTCGTATCTCTCTATCCAGGCATTGTTAGCTTTAGGTTTGTGAAGAAAATATGTCACATTCATAGCCCTGAACATGCCCATGTAGTTAGTTTTCATTTATGTTACGTGTGCCATGAGAATTTGATGTCTGAACATTGATAAAAAATTAGGTTAAGATTTGGGAATGGAGAAATTCTCTCTCATTTTTTAGAGTTAGATCAAGTTTTTGGTATGTATGGATTCGTTGTTTGATGCTGAACATTTTTGATGTTGTGAGTTTTCATTAAAAAGCCAGGAATCAGGATGTTTGAATCAGGGTACAAAACGCGCGTTTTTTGAACAAGAATGGCTGGAGGTTGAAGAAGCTCCACGTGGACTGGGCCTGTGTTGTTATTTCTGTTTACACCACTTGTTTGCTTTTACACCCCCTAGGCCCATTGAGCTTATTTTTATGATTTTTTGACTTTTTCTTTTTTGTTCTGACTTATTTATTTTTTCTCATAATATTAAAAATATAAAAAATATTTTTCAGACCATTTTTGTATTTATTAAGCATTTATTTGTTTAAATGGATATTTTGTACATAAATAAATATATTACTTCTTTTTTAAAATACTAAAAAATAATGTAAATACATTTATTTTTCTGATTTTATTTTATTTCATCTTTTGAAAACATTTTCTTAAAATACACTTTTTTTTTATAAATAATAAATATTTTATTTTTTTTGTATATATTTAATATATTTGATATATAATATAAATGCTTATTTATTTATTACAATATTTAGGATAAAAACATGAAAATAATACATTTTTTCTTTTATTAATATTTGACCTCAAAAATCACTTTGTCATAATATACTTCATTTTTATTTTATTTTGTATATAATAAATAAATATGGTACATATTAAATAATTAATACTTTTATTTAAGAAATTAGGGTTTTGCCCTAAAATACATAGAAACTCCAAAAATTAATACTTTTTATTTTGTTTACTTGACATATAAAAATACTCTTTTTCATACACATAAAAAACTTTTTTTGCATCTTGCATATTTATTTTATTTCCATTTAATTTGTGCAATTAAATATCTTGTGAATAATTCCAAATTGATGTAATAGCTAGGTTTAAATTCCTTGTCAAATACCCCCCATTTGAGCATGTGTACCCCCCCTTCCCATATATCGTGTTGTAATAGCTTAGGAACTTTAATTTTCGCACTTTAAAGTTTTTCTAAATATACCATGATAGAATTAGGGTTTGTATGCAAATAAAAACAACAAAATAGTTTGACCTAATTTCAAGATAATCAAGCATGAAAATGGACAACACCAATCACACTTGCACCCCTAGGGTATTCCACTTGTTGCCTTCAATAAATGGGCCATATTGCATGTTAGGTCTCTTTGGGCAAAACAAATACAAAATCAAATGATCATAGTCCCTCAATGACGCTTTCGAAAGTTGCCTAAAAAATGATCAAGTCCCTTAAAGGAAAATTGCCCAAAGATACTTGGCACCATTGCAATTATGGTCTAAACGATGACCCGCGCCCGTCCCTTTCACATCCTAACACAAGATTGTCCACCAAATGCAATGGTGGAACGAAATTGTTAAAAGGGTTGAAACATAGCAAAAATCTTTGAGAACTTTAGGGTAGATAGCTCTTAAGTACTTGTCAACTTGCAAAACAAAAACACTTGCCTATTTTTCAAACCACACTTCACAAACACTTTCAAAACAAACTTTCAAAAACCTTGAAACACCTTTTCAAAAAGACAAACACATTTTGTAAAACATTCGAGTAAAGAATTGTTACAAGGGTAGCCTAGACAAGGCATCTTTTTCAAAACATTTTCAAAACACACACAAAGCACCATTTCAAACAATTGAAAACCAAGGCAAGTTGATCTAAGCAAGTACCTAAGAGCCCATGGATAACCATGGATAGAAAGGGTGCTAATACCTTCCCTTTCTATAATCTACTCCCCGAACCCAAGAAAATATCTCAAAGGTTTTTGCTGTGCTTTTTAAACCTTTCCTTAGGATAAAATAAAAAGTCGGTGGCGACTCTTGCTCAACCGAAACATTTGCGAAAACAAACGCAAAACCATAGTCAGTTCTCCCACCGTATCACAGAACTGGCGACTCTGTTGGGGAAAACTTTAAAAGTGGAGTAACCTTAGGGCTTAGATCACCCTCTTGCATGATTAATTGTTTGATTTGATTGCTTTATATCTTGGCTCTCTTGTTTGGGTTTGCAATCCTACACCCGGATTTTGGGAAACATTCATAGATAGCAATACGTTGTAGAAACTGTGCGGGGTATACCGACACCGTCGAAGCAATAGCTATATTAGTGCGACATATTTGTGAGTACCGGTAACCCTTGAGTTCAATCAAGGAGAGTATGGGGCAGCTGAGTGATGTCACTAAGCACTAATGACCTAGAACCTTACTTGACCATCTTGGCCTTACATTAGGGGTATTGAGATGATCGGCTTTGGTGCAGTCCGAAGTTGGTAGATACTCGATACTACACTCATTGAGGGTTGTTTTCTTGGAATATTTTGGTCGCTAGTTAAGTGGCTAAACCAAAACAATGAACATTGAAAACAATCCAATGATATTGAGCTCCTTAGAACCCGGTTACTATTTATAGGACAGGTTTTTAAGCCAACTACACTCAAGAGGGTACTTACCTATGAAACCCCATGCAAGCCTGAAACTAGGGTTTGGTGTGATTTGCTTGTACATATGTTTGTGCATACATCATAAACATCATAAAACATCATATGCATTCACTAACCACTTCAAGGGTTTAGATCTTCATCTTTGTTCTTGTTTTGTAGGTCATGGAAATTCCTCGCAGAAAAACCATCCAAGTCAACCTTGTGAGAATCTCTCCTCAACTCAAGGAGCTCACCTCAAGAATTCTGGAAAGCTCATCCTTCAGTGAAAGACATGGTAGACTGCTCAGCTTAGTCAACACCAACATTGAAGAAGACATGATGAAAGTGCTATTCCAGTTCTTTGACCCTCTTCACCACTGTTTCACTTTCCCCGATTACCAGTTGGTTCCCACTTTGGAGGAGTTTTCTCAACTCCTGAGAATTCCTATCCTTAATCAACTACCCTTCAACGGTACGTAAAAGGAACCAAAGCCGGAAGATGTTGCTCGAGCATTACATCTACAACCATCTGACATCAAGGGGCATTGGGAAACCAGAAGCGGCGTCAAAGGATTCTTAGCAAAATTCTTGTTTGAGAAGGCACAAGAATGTTGGAATTCATTGGACCTACAAGCCTTTGAAGAAATTGTGGCACTCCTTATCTATGGGTTGGTCTTGTTCCCAAATTCTGACCAATTGGTAGACGTCAACGCCGTCAAAATCTTCTTGTCCAGAAATCCAATACCAACATTACTTGGGGACATTCTTCACTCATTTTACACATGAACAATGAGAAAGAGGGGTGTTCTCATGTGTTGTACTCCTCTCCTTGCAAGGTGGTTTATTTCGCACCTTCCACAATCTGTATTAAAGAATGAGCAAGGCTCAAGGTGGTCCCAACGGTTGATGACTCTTACTCACTCTGATGTACATTGGTGTTCTCGGTCCAGAGAAAATGTCATCATCGTCGATCGTTGCGGAGAGTTTCTTAATGTTCCTTTACTTGGAATCAGAGGAGGTATCACCTACAACCCTTGCCTAGCTCTGAGGCAATTTGGATATGCACGGAGGGATGGCCCTCACGAAATGTTGATTCCTGACCTAGTTTTTGACTTCGACAACGATGCACAAGGACTTCGCCAAAGATTCATCAGAGCTTGGGGAGGCCCAACAAGGTTAACAGCAAGACTCTGGGACACAAGAACTCCATCCCTCTTGAACCTTACCTTAAGTGGGTACGAGCCCGAGCCCAGAGTCTAATGATGCCTTATCCTCATGTTCTCCTTGTGATTAAAGAGCCCGTCAAGGAAGGAGAGGTTCCCTACACCATCTTGTATCCTGACATGCCTACATCGTGGGAGGAGATGCAGAAGAGTTGGATCCAACTCAAGGAGGAACGGAACACTTTTGAAGCCAGCTTCTACGCCAGTGAGAAGAAGGTTCTAGAGCTTACCCGCCGACTCCATGAGCAAGAGGCCCTCAACACCTACATCGCACCAAAGAGGATGCGCAATGTCTTTTTACCTTGAGAAGTTGTTTTTGTAATATTTGGCCCATGAGGCATTTATGTACTAACAAATTTCTTCTTATTAATATGACGTGCGTTCTTCTTTGTCTGCAACAATTTTGAATGTTCTAAATCCTTGAATGCATTGCTTACATAAGCATATCATTCATCATGTGCATAAGCAGGTCTCACGCCAGGTTTCCTTATCTGTCTGCTGTTTATTTCAGTAGGATGGATCTCGAGCAAACAGTCAAAGACCTACAAGCTCAAAATGCACAGTTCCAATAACTCCTGATGACCTTGGCTAAGGGTCAGGAGGATCTAAAGACCTTGCTGGGGAATAAAGACCCAGTGAAAAAGAAGAAAAAGAGACTCGGGGTGGCTACTTTAGGGAGAAGATTTGACGGAGAGGCCAGGAGAGTGCTTGAATTTCCTCCTACTTCTGATGAAGGAACCAGTAAAGGAGGTGGGGCTGCGGTACCTTCCGAGTCCGATGTGGAAGAAGAGGAGGTTGAAGAGGATGAAGACTACTCTGATCAACAATACCCTCCAGCTTATGATAAATACAAGGGTTTAGAAGACAGGTTGGCCGCCATGGAGCTACAGAGAGTACCGGGTTTGGATTTTGAAGACTTGGGTTTAGTTGCCGGGATTGTGATTCCCCCAAAGTTCAAGGTGCCAGTTTTTGTGAGGTATGATGGGCTGCCCTGTCCAAAAATGCATCTCAGGTCCTACGTAAGAAAGATCCAACCCTATACGGCAGATAAGAACCTTTGGATCCATTTCTTTCAAGACAGCCTTTCTGGGGCTCAATTGGAGTGGTTCTATCAGCTAGAGGGAACCAGCGTCCGAAATTGGGAAGACTTGGCCAACGCCTTTTACAAACAATATCAATACAATTCTGACCTTTCTCCTACGCGTACCCAACTTCAGGGTATGTCATTGGGAACAGGCGAAGGATTCAAAGAATATGCACAAAAATGGAGAAATTTGGCTGGCAGGGTGCAGCCTCCTTTAACCGATCGTGAACTTGTTGATATGTTTCTAGGAACCCTATCTGGGCCATTTTTCAATCATCTGATTGGTAACTCTTCTGCGGGGTTTACCGATTTGATCTTAACAGGCGAAAGAATAGAAGCTGGCATCAAGTCAGGAAAAATTTAGAAGGGTGCCGCTGCAAGTGTTGAGAAGAAGCCTTTTAAGAAGGAAACGGCTGTGGTATACTCCCAGAGGAGAGCATGGAAGACTGAGCGCCGGCCAACTGTGGGGGCCGTAATGATTCAAAACCCTTCAAGTGAGCAGCCTCGCTATAACCAGTCCAGACCAAATCAGCAACGGGTGGAACGGCCACAACGGCAGTTCACCCACATTAATATGACGCCAGCGCAAGTGCTTCCCCATCTGTTAAAGTTGAACCTCGCCACTATCAAAGAGGCACCAAAAAATGTGAATACGTCCTCTCCGCATTATCATCCTAATGCTAAATGCGCCTACCATTCTGACAGTGTCGGGCACGACACTAATGATTGTTAGGCACTCAAGCATAAAATCCAAGACCTGATAGAGGCGAAGGAGGTGGAGTTTGACGCTCCGGAGAAGCCTAATGTGATATCTGCCCCAATGCCGAAGCACGGCCGAAATGTCAATGCCATTGAAGAATATTTGTATGTTGTTGATGTCAGTGATCTGATAACTCCGTTGTTAACCATCAAGTTGAACCTGTTAAAGGCCGGGATTTTCCCGGGATGTAAAGAAGATTGCTATTGTTGTTACTCTCTGCCGTTTGATTGTCCGTTACTGAAGAAAGGCATCCAAGGCCTAATGGACAGTCGACAAATTTTGTTTGAAAAAGTTTCTGCTATTCCAACCCATACTGAAGATGTCTCAATCATAACCATTCACGCCAATCTTTCCAAGGCCGTCAAAAAGCCTGTTAAGATTACACCAGTTACGAAATTTGTTCCTTTGAAGATAACAATGCCAGGGCCTGTCCCCTATATTTCTGAGAAGTTAATACCATGGAACTACGGCAGTGACGTCTACTACCATGGTATTAAACAAATCGAAATAACTGAAGAATGTTCGGATGATGAAGAAGCCAGCATTGGTAACATTGCAGGCACGAGCAAAATCACCCGGAGCGGGAGAATATTTTCTCCAGAGATTGCCCCTCCAAGAGAAATCTTTGGACCCTCATCTACTGACAAGGTTATCCATTCACCAATAAAACTCTCCGCTAGAACCCCATTGATTGAAGATGTTGTTGTTCCTAGTATTGTCCCTCCTACCGCTGTTGATAAAGGTAAGGGAATCCAAGATGAGCTCGTCAGGACGAGGGCTCAACCCTTGGTCATCCCGGAAACCTCCAAGAAGGAAATGGATGAGATCTTGAAGATAATCAAAAGGAGTGATTACGATGTGGTAGAACAGCTAAGGCAAACCCCCTCAAAGATCTCCATGCTGGCACTACTACTTTGCTTGGAAGCGCACACTAAAGCTTTGATAAAATTCCTGAAGGCAGCCCATGTGCCCCAGGAAACCTCTGCAGATCAATTCCAAAATTGTATGGCTAGCCTTACTGCGGACAATGGATTAGGTTTCTCTGATGCCGACCTAACTCCTAAAGGTAGAAACCACAATGATGCTTTGCACATTTCAGTCAAGTGTCGAGGAACTACTCTCGCACATGTCTTGGTCGACACTGGTTCGTCGCTGAATGTACTGCCTAAGAAGGCCTTGGACCGACTAGATTGTGAAGGGTTGGAGTTGAAACCGAGTGATATTGTTATCAGAGCTTTCGATGGTTCGAAGAGAATGGTCCATGGGGAGGTTGATATTCCCATCAAGGTGGGCACCGAGGTGTTTAAATCTACTTTCTATGTGATGGACATCCATCCATCATACTCTTGCTTGTTGGGTAGGCCTTGGATACACCATGCCGGGGCAGTCACCTCCTCCTTACATCAGATGTTGAAGTATCCTGTCAAGGGAAAGATCATTACCGTCCATGGTGAAGAGGAGTACATGATCAGCCACTTAAACTCCTTCCGGTACGTGGAGGTAGAAGGTGAGTTCATTGAGACACCTTTCCAGCATTTCGAAGAAGTCCTTCCTGAAATAACAGTAGCAAAGTTGGCAGCTGAGGCACCGAGGCAGATGGCCAGGATGGCATCTCTGGAGGACGCAAGGGCCGCAATAAAGGAGGGGAAGAATTCAGCATGGGGGCAGTTGCCTGATATTCCACATAAAACCGACAAATTTGGATTAGGATTCACAGCCGCGGGCCAGAAGGCTATGCGCCGTTCGAAGATTGAAAGGGCGCCAATCAAAATTTCTCCCTACGAAATCAACGCTTTGGAGGATGAAGACAAAGAGAGTAACATCGAAGAGTGGATTTACCCAACTGTCAAAGGAGGATTGTGCAACTGGGAGGCAAAAGACTTTGTCCCCATCACTTTTATTCATCAGTAATTTATCTGTCAAACATTTCCTATTTGGTCTGTAATATTAATTTTCGAACAATCCGTGCACTATCTTTCTACCTCATGCCTTACCCGGGGCATGTAGGTCCATTTGTAAGGGTTTTGATTATTTTTCATATCCATATGCCATGTTTAATGATTCATTGGACGTTTTTCATTTGATAAACTGCTGTGTTCATTTTCTTTCCTTTTGCATTTTTTGTTTAAGGATGGCTATCCCTTACACACACCCACACTCACAAATGCAGGTACCCATCCACTCCGGATTCCATGGGTGACTATTCTGCTATATCCTTCAATAACTCTGAAGATCTGGTCAATCAAGCCGAGTATGAAGATGACGAAGGTTGTGAAGTACCAGGGGAACTAGCCAGACTCCTACAGCAAGAGGAAAGGGCCATCTTACCTCACGAAGAGTCATTGGAAACTGTCAACTTAGGGACCGAGGAAGACCGGAAGGAGGTGCAAGTGGGTGCCAATCTGGAACCAAGTGTCAAGGAACGCCTGATACAGTTGTTTAATGAGTATGTTGAAATCTTCGCTTGGTCTTATGAAGACATGCCGGGTTTAGACACAGACATCGTGGTTCACCGTCTCCCCATAAGAGAGGATTGTCCACCGATCAAGCAAAAAGTCTGCCGAATGAGGCCTGACATGTATGAAAAGATCAAGGCAGAAGTGATGAAGCAATTCGATGCTGGCTTTCTGGCTGTTACGTCCTATCCTCAATGGGTCGCTAACATCGTGCCAGTACCTAAGAAAGATGGCAAAGTCAGGATGTGTGTGGACTACAGGGATTTGAATAGGGCCAGCCCCAAAGATGATTTTCCACTTCCACACATTGACATTTTGATCGATAATACAGCTCAACACAAAGTGTTTTCCTTCATGGATGGATTCTCGGGCTACAATCAAATCAAAATGGCCCCCGAGGATATGGAGAAAACAACTTTTGTCACGCAATGGGGCACTTTCTGTTACAAGGTGATGCCGTTCGGGCTGAAGAATGCAGGGGCAACTTATCAACGCGCCATGGTAGCTTTGTTTCATGATATGATACATCATGAGATTGAAGTTTACGTAGACGATATGATAGCTCGGTCACAAACAGAGGAGGAGCACCTTGAGCATCTAGAAAAGTTGTTTGCCAGGTTGAAAGAATACAAACTCAGGCTGAATCCAAGTAAGTGCACTTTTGGAGTTAGGTCTGGTAAACTTCTAGGATTCATTGTAAGCAACAAAGGCATTGAAGTCGATCCAGCAAAAGTGAAAGCAATACAAGAGATGCCTGCTCCCCGTACTGAAAAGGAGGTTAGAGGGTTCTTGGGGCGCTTGAACTATATTGCCAGATTCATTTCTCATCTGACTTCTACCTGTGAGCCAATTTTCAAACTCTTAAAGAAAGATCAGGTAGTCGAATGGAACGACGATTGCCAAGCTGCTTTTGATAAGATCAAGGAGTATTTGCTAGAACCTCCTATTCTGATGCCACCCGTTGAAGGAAGACCATTGATCATGTATCTGATCGTCTTGGATAACTCAATGGGGTGTGTTTTGGGCCAGTATGACGAGTCTGGTCGAAAAGAGCATGATATTTATTACCTTAGAAAAAAGTTTACCGACTGTGAGACTCGCTACTCACTGCTCGAGAAAACTTGCTGCGCTTTGGTATGGGCTACTCGCCGACTAAGGCAGTATATGTTGACTCATACTACCTTGTTGATTTCCAAAATGGATCCTATCAAGTATATCTTCGAAAAGCCCGCTTTATCTGGAAGAATAGCCAGATGGAAAATGATCCTAACTGAGTATGACATCCAGTACATCACCCAAAAAGCTATAAAAGGGAGTGTACTAGCTGATCATCTGGCTTATCAAGCTATCGAAGATTATCAACCCATGAGATTTGACTTCCCAGACGAGGACATCATGAATTTGGATAACATTGAAAGTAACGGACCGTATGACGGACCCGAAAAGGGATCCCGATGGACCCTATACTTTGATGGTGCTTCAAATGCACTTGGAAACGGTATCGGCGCAATACTCATTTCTCCGGAGGGTTGTCATACACCTTTCACGGCCCGACTTTGCTTCAGCTGCACAAACAACATGGCTGAGTATGAAGCTTGCATCTTTGGTCTCAAGGCTGCTATAGACTTAGGGATCAAATCTTTAATCGTATTCGGGGACTCGGCTTTGGTTATCAGTCAAATCAAAGGAGAGTGGAATACCAAGCATCCTAATCTTATCCCATACAAATAACATGTCTTGACGTTGTTGCCTCATTTCGAGCAAATTACCTTCGAGCATTTCCCGCGAGAAGAGAATCAGCTAGCAGATGCTCTAGCTACAATGTCCTCCATGTTTAAACTCAACTGGGATAACGAGGCTCCCCAAATCACCATCGAGCGAATGGATGAACCTGCACATTGTCACGAGATTAATACCGAAGAAGTAGTGGAACAACCCTGGTTCCATGAAATCAAAAGGTATCTCGAGACTAGAGATTATCCCGAAGGAGCTTCCGTAAATGACAAGAAGTTCTTAAGGAAATTTGCTGCCAAACTCTTCCTGAGCAACGGCATCCTTTACAAACGAAGCCATGATTGTGTATTACTCCGATGCGTAGACAAAGCTGAAGTAGAGTTGATCATAACTGAGATACACAGCGGCACATTTGGCACTCACTTGAGCGGGCATACAATGGCTAAGAAGATCCTAAGGGCAGGATATTACTGGTCTACCATGGAAGCTGACTGCCATCAACATTCCCGTACTTGCCACAAATGTCAAGTCTACGCTGACAAAGTTCATATCCCTCCGGTTCCTCTCAACGTTCTGATTACTCCTTGGCCATTTGCAATGTGGGGCATTGACATGATTGGAGAGATCAAGCCCACGGCTTCCAACGGACATCGCTTCATCCTGGTTGCCATTGACTATTTCACCAAATGGGTCGAAGCAGCTTCCTTCACCTCTGTTACTAAAAATGTGGTTGCCTGCTTCATCAAACAAAATCTCATATGCCGGTATGGTGTTCTAGACAGGATCATCACAGACAACGGTATTAATCTGAATAACACGGTGATCACCGCATTGTGCGAACAGTTCAAGATTTATCATCACAATTCATCTCCCTATCGGCCGAAGATGAACGGCGCTGTTGAAGCTGCGAACAAAAACATCAAGAAGATCATTCAGAAAATGACAGTCACTTACAAAGACTGGCATGAGATGTTACCGTTTGCTCTGCATGGATACCGTACGACGACACGTACTTCAACCGGGGAAACCCCGTTTTCTTTGGTATATGGCATGGAGGCTGTCCTGCCTATGGAGGTTCAGATTCCTTCTCTAAGGATTATGAAGGACACAGGTTTGAACGAAGATGATTGGATGCAGACCCGACTTGATCAACTCGATCTGATCGATGAGAAGCGACTCGCTGCTATATGCCATGGTTAGACGTATCAAAAACGGATGATCAAGGCCTTCAATAAGAAAGTAAGACGTCAAGTGTATCAAGTCGGAGATCTCGTAATCAAGCGGATTATCTTGCCACAAAGTGATCCCAGGGGCAAATGGACTCCTACATATGAAGGACCATTTGTGATCAAGAGCATATTTTCTGGTGGTGCAATGATTCTGACCACCATGGACGGCAACGATTTGCCGCACCCTGCGAACGCAGACATAGTCAAAAGATACTACGCATAAGATAACCCGACAAGTCGAAAACCCGAAAGGGCGGCTTGGGCAAAAATGGGCATCCCGGTGAACCGAAAACCCGAAAGGGCGGTTCAGGCAAAAATTAGGGATAAAAACAAAAAAAATTTGTACACCCGGCAAGTTGAAAACCAGAAAGGGCGGCTTGGGCAAAAAGGGGTTTCCCGGTGGATCGAAAACCCAAAAGGGCGATTCAGGCAAAAGTTAGGGAATTAAAGCGTATGACTATGTCTCGTCGGATCACTTCAAAGACAATCTCTTCATCAACCAGTTCCAGGCTTCTGATCAATCCCGTCATCGGCAGACGAAGTGTTGAATGGACAGATATTCAGAGTTGTGAAGGCTATAGCGGAATGGAATCCCATGGAATTATTTCACATATCCATCTTTCTTTTGTATAAATCTTTCAATATTTACGACAAAATCCTCTTACTAGGATGATTGTCTCCTTTGTACAAATATACTGATATAAAGTCAATACAAATACTTTTCCCAGAAATTTATGTCATTTCCTTTTTCTTTTCTCTTGCACTAATTGTTTTATTTTGAGAAACGTCCAATGTTTTGTTAAATAGGCATATGCATTTGAACATAATCATTTCCTTATGAATCAAGAAAGAGGATTACTGATAGGTTGAAGGTGCAGTTAGATATCTTGATACCCTTTCAAAGGGAATCCCCAGAAGATTTGGAATCCATATCCCCAGCGAGTCTTGAAGCTTATCCCCAGTAGATTCTGGAAGCTTATCCCCTGCAGAGTACGGACGTCTCTCCCGAGCTTTATTCAAAGTTATTCCTCACAAGGGCTTATAACTGGGTTATCCTCAGCTAATTGCCACGGAAGATCGCACTCGGCAAAATTCTCCATATCCCCAGCGGAGTTCATCAAAGTTCCCCAGCATAACTTATCAATACGATCCCCCAGAAGGAGTATATCTTTGTTATCCCCAGCCAGAGAATCCTCCAGAACTCAATTCCCCTCAGAGTTTAAGTTTAAGTATCCCCAGCAGAGCTAAAACTTCAAACTATCAATCCCCAGCGGAGCCAGACTAGTGAACCTTTTCCCCACAGAAATGCTTCTCACTAGACTAGAGATTCTCAGTCTTATCTCCCCAGCTTAAGTCTACCATGTTCTAAAATCCCCAGTAGACATCATCAGAATTTCTCTTACCCTGCAAGTCACCGAGAAAATTCCAAGTCCCCGCAAGTGGTTCTAAGGCCCCTCGACGTTTGAAGGACTGGCATTCCCCAAGCAAATTTGACGACTTTCAGTTTTCAGTTCCTCATTGTATATTCGAAGATCCTCCAGTGAAGGTCTCCTCAAGACAGAAATTCCCCAGAAGATTGGTATACAACCCAAGCTCCTTATTCCCCAGCAACAGCCAACGAATTATTCTTCCCGGCAGCAGTCAAGATGCTTTTATCTTCAACCATCTAGGACTCATTTACCCTCCGCAAGACAGCTCTCCAGCTTACATGCACATTCATTTACATTCATATCACGTAACATACATTGCATCATGCATCATGACATTGCATATAACTAACTCTTTAACTTTTCAGGTAAGATCAGTCGACAGACAAAGATCATATTCCGAGATTCATCCGGAAATAGTTCAGATGTGACTCGGACACGGCGACATTCTGATACTTATTCCAGATTCATCCAGATACAGTTTTACACGAGCTCATCATCAGGAAACCCTACACCGGTTCCTATTCAACCTCAAGACTTCTGAAAACAATTTATGGATTCTTCCCAACAATGGATGTTAATCTATCGCTTGTTCAGATGCAATTTTTGAAAACAGTTTACGGACGCTTCCCAACAACGGATGTTGCTCTATTGCTTATTCAACTTCAAGATTTCTGAAAACAGTTCACGGGTTCTCCAAGTAACGGATGTTAACCTATCACCTGTTCAGATTCTTCTCAAGACTTCTGAAAACAGTTTATGGATTCTTCCCAACAACGGATGTTAATCTATCTCTTGTTCAGATGCAATTTTTGAAAACATTTTACGGACGCTTCCCAACAACGGATGTTGCTCTATTGCTTATTCAACTTCAAGATTTCTGAAAACAGTTCACGGGTTCTCCAAGTAACGGATGTTAACCTATCACTTGTTCAGATTCTTCTCAAGACTTCTGAAAACAGTTTATTGATTCTTCCCAACAACGGATGTTAATCTATCACTTGTTCAGATGCAACTTTTGAAAACAGTTTACGGACGCTTCCCAACAACGGATGTTGCTCTATTGCTTATTCAACTTCAAGATTTCTGAAAACAGTTCACGGGTTCTCCAAGTAACGGATGTTAACTTATCGCTTGTTCAGACTCTTCTCAAACTTCTGAAAACAGTTTACGGATGCCTCCAGATACGGATATCAATCTATTGCTTGTTCAGACCCCCAATTCAGATGTGGTCCAAAACATGGACACCTTTCTGATACTCATTCCAGATGGCATCTTTAAGCCCATCCCCGACAAGTTTATGTCACTCTTCCAGATGGCATCGTTAAGCCCATCTCCAAATGGCATCTCTAAGCCCATTCCCGCATCCATTGCTTTGACGAGTGTAAATTTAAGGGCACTCTAGTGTCCAATCTCCTTTTACCCTCGAGTCGCGAAAGGCAAACTTGCCAATCTAACTCTTAGGATTCAAGAATATTGAACAGGGGCAACTGTTGTACCCCAAAATTTTCCCTCCCATTTCTCATTGATTTCTCATCACTAAGCCCTTGGAGCTCAAGATCCAGTTAGGGTTTCATCTGCTCAAGACTTCTCCTTGCACTGTTGACTCAAATTAGGGTTTGTGTTTGCATAAAGATGTTTTGACCAAAAATGCCTAAGATGACTTTCATGCTTCATATTGGACTCCCAAGTTTACCCACACCAAGTTTCAAGTCTTGATTCTAAATTTTGCCCAGTCAATTGGACAATTGACCTAGAAATCAGCTGTATTGGGGAAAAAGTCAACTGTGGCCAATTGACAGTCAAATCTCATGAAAATTGACCCACATCAACATTATGAACTCACATGGACCATTTTATCAAGTTTGGATCACAATTCCACAAGAAATTTGATCAGATCACCAAAAGGGCAAAATGGTCATTTTTAGGGTTTTGACTGCACAAGGGCAATTTTTGACTGTTTGACCTAGCCAATGGCAAACCAAGCTCACATATGGACTCAAGGACCCCGTGGAATTGTCTTGACATGCTCAACAAGTTCAAAAGATCCCAAATGCACAAGATTGACAGTTGAATTTCCCAGTCAATTGATCAATTTTGACTGTATACTGAAAAGTCAAACTTTGACTTTTTTGGTCAAAATCAAGTGTCAAGATTCATTTTTCATCAAAACATGCCAAATCATGAAAATTTTTCATCAAGAAATCAAGAATTGCAAATTAGGGTTTGAAATGAAGATTTTTCATAACTTAGAATTTTTCTAAGTTATGAAAAACCCTAATTTTTTCCTAACTTTGCCCCACCTTCTCACCAAGATTCATTTGGATTCAAGCAAAAGTCAAAACATGAAAGTTGTAGCCTAGTGCAAAATCTACAACTTTGATTCACAAAGTTTTCCCAAAACAAGCTTGTATCTCAAGTTACAATTTTTGAAACAAGGGTACCAAACCATTCTTAACTTAGAGAAAATTTGACCTATTTTAGGCAAGGTTTTTACCTAACTTTAAGACCATTTTCCACATACTTCCACTTGGAATTTCAATTTACATTTCAAAGATGGATTGTAGTACAACTTACAAGCTTTCCAAAATGTCCAAGGACTCATCAAAAAACCTCATGGTTAGGGAGAATCGAATTTGGCAAGTTGGGAAAAACTCACTTTTGATTTGGCCAATTTACATGTCCATAACTTGTGCATTTTCAAACTCAGCATGTGCAAGCTACATTGCAGGCCTCTAATCCCATTTTTACTCAATAATTCAATGCTAAACCATTGTGCCAAGATGTTGTTCTATGCATTTGGACATTACATGGAGAATTAATCCTTATTTAGAAAAAGCAATATATCCATTTTGATAAAGTTGCACTTTATGTCAAATTTGCAATCCAAGTGGTACAGTTCAAATCTCTTTGGCACAAGTTTATGGGCTAATTGCACTGATCAAGACTAAGTGGTGCAGCATAGATTGGGGGCCTCTACCTGTCTAGAACACCAACTTGCCATCTCTTGCTTAAAGTGTAAGAAAGCTTGCATTTTTGAAGAACAACTCTCATTTCCTGTAAACCAAGCTTAAGCAAACTTGTTACACACATTCCAAACATCAAACACAAGCTGAAACACGAGCTATCCACCTCCATTGCCCTCTCAAACACAAAATCACCCTCAAACTGTCCAAACAGAGCACCTGCTGCAGATTGAATCCCACAACTCATTTCCATCGTGCATTCTTGCCCAAACCAGTTCAAACACCTTCCCTACCATCAATGCAAACTACCCAAAGCATTAGAAGTGGACTGTAACTCCTCTAATCAGTTTGGCCATTTTCATTTTTCTGATTTGCAGGTGGAGTTCTATAACTCGATTCAGCTAGTTTCAAAGCAAAGTAAAACTTGGAATAGCATCCCTGGACATCAAGGAAGTTGTACCAATCATCACCTTGCACTGAAAGTACCTCCATCACCAGATACAACTTCAACTGAACAGGTAATTTCATGAACTCGTATCTCTCTATCCAGGCATTGTTAGCTTTAGGTTTGTGAAGAAAATATGTCACATTCATAGCCCTGAACATGCCCATGTAGTTAGTTTTCATTTATGTTACGTGTGCCATGAGAATTTGATGTCTGAACATTGATAAAAAATTAGGTTAAGATTTGGGAATGGAGAAATTCTCTCTCATTTTTTAGAGTTATATCAAGTTTTTGGTATGTATGGATTCGTTGTTTGATGCTGAACATTTTTGATGTTGTGAGTTTTCATTAAAAAGCCAGGAATCAGGATGTTTGAATCAGGGTACAAAACGCGCGTTTTTTGAACAAGAATGGCTGGAGGTTGAAGAAGCTCCACGTGGGCTGGGCCTGTGTTGTTATTTCTGTTTACACCACTTGTTTGCTTTTACACCCCCTAGGCCCATTGAGCTTATTTTTATGATTTTTTGACTTTTTCTTTTTTGTTCTGACTTATTTATTTTTTCTCATAATATTAAAAATATAAAAAATATTTTTCAGACCATTTTTGTATTTATTAAGCATTTATTTGTTTAAATGGATATTTTGTACATAAATAAATATATTACTTCTTTTTTAAAATACTAAAAAATAATGTAAATACATTTATTTTTCTGATTTTATTTTATTTCATCTTTTGAAAACATTTTCTTAAAATACACTTTTTTTTTATAAATAATAAATATTTTATTTTTTTTGTATATATTTAATATATTTGATATATAATATAAATGCTTATTTATTTATTACAATATTTAGGATAAAAACATGAAAATAATACATTTTTTCTTTTATTAATATTTGACCTCAAAAATCACTTTGTCATAATATACTTCATTTTTATTTTATTTTGTATATAATAAATAAATATGGTACATATTAAATAATTAATACTTTTATTTAAGAAATTAGGGTTTTGCCCTAAAATACATAGAAACTCCAAAAATTAATACTTTTTATTTTTTTTACTTGACATATAAAAATACTCTTTTTCATACACATAAAAAACTTTTTTTGCATCTTGCATATTTATTTTATTTCCATTTAATTTGTGCAATTAAATATCTTGTAAATAATTCCAAATTGATGTAATAGCTAGGTTTAAATTCCTTGTCAAATACCCCCCATTTGAACATGTGTACCCCCCTTCCCATATATCGTGTTGTAATAGCTTAGGAACTTTAATTTTCACACTTTAAAGTTTTTCTAAATATACCATGATAGAATTAGGGTTTGTATGCAAATAAAAACAACAAAATAGTTTGACCTAATTTCAAGATAATCAAGCATGAAAATGGACAACACCAATCACACTTGCACCCCTAGGGTATTCCACTTGTTGCCTTCAATAAATGGGCCATATTTCATGTTAGGTCTCTTTGGGCAAAACAAATACAAAATCAAATGATCATAGTCCCTCAATGACGCTTTCGAAAGTTGCCTAAAAAATGATCAAGTCCCTTAAAGGAAAATTGCCCAAAGATACTTGGCACCATTGCAATTATGGTCTAAACGATGACCCGCGCCCGTCCCTTTCACATCCTAACACAAGATTGTCCACCAAATGCAATGGTGGAACAAAATTGTTAAAAGGGTTGAAAGATAGCAAAAATCTTTGAGAACTTTAGGGTAGATAGCTCTTAAGTACTTGTCAACTTGCAAAACAAAAACACTTGCCTATTTTTCAAACCACACTTCACAAACACTTTCAAAACAAACTTTCAAAAACATTGAAACACCTTTTCAAAAAGACAAACACCTTTTGTAAAACATTCGAGTAAAGAATTGTTACAAGGGTAGCCTAGACAAGGCATCTTTTTCAAAACATTTTCAAAACACACACAAAGCACCATTTCAAACAATTGAAAACCAAGGCAAGTTGATCTAAGCAAGTACCTAAGAGCCCATGGATAACCATGGATAGAAAGGGTGCTAATACCTTCCCTTTCTATAATCTACTCCCCGAACCCAAGAAAATATCTCAAAGGTTTTTGCTGTGCTTTTTAAACCTTTCCTTAGGATAAAATAAAAAGTCGGTGGCGACTCTTGCTCAACCGAAACATTTGCGAAAACAAACGCAAAACCATAGTCAGTTCTCCCACCGTATCACACATATTATTTTTTCTAAATGCTTGTCAATGAGTTTTTGGTTCATCTTTTTGTATGGATATTGATTCTTTGTTTTCTTTAACCTTTAACTACGAGTTGTAGTTTGAATTTTTACCTTGCCTTAGAAAGTAGTGAGTATTCACATTATGATATGGTTGAATTCAAGTTGGGAAGAGAAATGTTTAGGTGCTTGTATGTATTACTATGAGGTTGAGAAAGAAATAAAAAGAAATAAAAAAAAGTGAAAAATAAAGAAAGAAAAAGAAGAAGAAAAATTGAAAAAGTTTTAAAAAACATAAAAAAAATAAGTATGGAATAATGTTGTGTTAATAAGTGATGTGTGTTGGTTTGAGAAATTTGGAATGAAAAAGAAGTTTGATTGAAATTATTTTGCTTGAGTCTTTGTGAGTTGATCACTCCCTTAGGTTAAGGTAAGTTTTTGTTTCGATTAGCTTTAGGATTTATCCCTTGTTTGTTAACCAAGCCACATTACAACCTTAAAAATCCATTGTGATTCTTGCCTTTGTATCTTCAATTTGAGTTTTTGGATGAATGCATAATTTAGTCTATTGTTTGCAATATTATGGATGAGTGTTTTTTGTCCCTCACCTTTGTGTGTTATTCATCTACCGGTGAATTTTTACTAGGTGTGATTCATAATTGAGCTTGTTTTCTTTTATAATGTTTAGTATGGTTTTTGTACTTAGGATTCATTTTGTTACATGTTGTTGTTGTAGGATTATGGTAAGTATTTACCTTGTGTGTGTGTGTGTGTTTTTGTTTGAACCATACATTTATTTTCCATTTTAAAACTTGTTGATTCATGATATTTTGGTTGATTACTTTTGGTTCTTTGAGTTGTTTGGCCTTGTTTAAGGACAAACAAGTTCAAGTTGGGGAGAGTTTGATAAGTGAAAATTGTAGTTATTTTTGCATATACTTTTTATTGCAAACTTATCAACTTTTTGATGTTAATATCGTTGAATAAACTGACTTTTATGTAAATACGTTTAGTTTGTGTTTTTGTGTACATAGTTTACCGTTTGATGTTTTTCCATTTATATTGTAGGTATTTGTTGTATTTTGGAGCATTGAGGAATAAGGTGTCGAAGGCATCGCTCCAGATGCACGTTTTTAGAATAAAAGACCAGTTTTGAGAAGTTTTGTCCAGGAGAGCCCGCTTAGCGCGTAGAAGGCCGCTAAGCGCGAGTGTGCTCAACGTATTTTGTAGCATGCTGCTTGCGTTTTTGACATTTTGGCAGAAACATTATTTTGAAGCCTGCTTAGCACGAATATCGTGCTTAGCATGGTTTAGGGCGGTTTGATGTGTAAAATAAAGAAGTCGCACTTAGCGCGCCAGGCCCGCTTAGCGCGGTCTGCTGAAATTTGTTTTATAACTTCAGATTTAGTTCATTTTTAGGTTATGGTTTTGGGGAAGTTTTTGCTCCCAACTTCATCAACCTCTAATTTTGTTAGGATTAACTTAGATAACAACTATGGAGCTTGCATACGGATGATTCAAGGTGGATTTATCTTCGATTGGTGCTGACAAACCAGTAGATTTGAGGTTCATTTCTCTTTTTCTTTGTGTATTCTCTATTGGTTGGGTTTGTATATGTATTTTCTATGAAATCGTGTATATTTGTCGCCCTTGGCGTTATATAAAACTTGCTTTACAAATCTTTGTCGATTGTTATTCTTGATTTTTGCTCTGTGCTAGGGATTTGAATTTCTGTAGATATATACTGCTTGAATTCTTATCTAGGATGATTATCTAATAGTGTCTGAATTCTAGAGATAGATTTAGAAAATTTATTCACTTAGGGTGTTTGTGATTAATGTTTGTGTTGTTTGTGTCGCTCTGAGAGATTGTCGATGCAAGCGAACACAGTTGACTTTTGTGTTATTAAGGTTGGTTGAGATATTTCCGCCAAGGTGATATAATGGGCGTTGTGTTTGACACATGATGACATTGATGAATATTGTTGATACTTTTCCTTTCAACCCATTTATCCCTCAAACTCATTAACAAGAGATTTGTCGAACGACATTTCAATTCACCATTCTCTATGGAAACGATATGATATAACATATATCACCTAATAAAATAATACTTTACTTTTTGCTTACCTCTTTACCACAACCAACATTCATCATTTTCTAAAGCATCTGATTTTGTTGATGATTTTTTGTATGCAGTCCAAAATGTCTTGAAGATTCGATAAAAAACAGCAACCCTAAACAATTTCAACTATCAAACGTTGGCTGCATCCATTTGGAAAAAAATATGCTTTGTTTATACAGTTAGGTTTTAATTTTAATTTTGTATATGCAAACAAAATCGTTTTCGTCATTTTTGTTTTTGGTTATCATTTGGAACTCATAAACTATAGTAGAGTTTTTAATCCTACATGTTCTCTGTATCCTTTACTCTTTCCCTAAATTATTCTCTTCTTTTTGATTTATAACTCAAAAGGTTTATGATTTCTTCTCTACTTTTAACAATTATTTATTTTACAACCATTTATTTTTTAACCATTGTGTTTTATTTTAGGTTTTTCTGGGGTTTACTTATCTTCTTCACTCTGATCCGAAACAATCTCCATTGTGTATTTTATATTTTGAAGATTTCTAAAGGTTTTTCTTCTCATTATGTTTTGATTTTAACAAATAAAGCCAAAAGCTTAACAATTTGGTTTTTAGGGAACAAAGCTATAAGTTTAACGATCTGATTTTGTTGTTACAAGAAAATTGGAGTTGCTTTATAGCTTTATGGATGGAATTGGTGTTACTGTTATAAGAATACATTTGCTTTATTTGCCTCAAATGGATGTTACATGGATGTTACAGGAAATTTGAATTTCTATTATTGTTATAAGAATACTTTTCATTATGTTATAGGAAAATGAATGTGTTTTATGGCTTTATTATTTTATGAAAATGATGGTTTTATGAGAATGATTTTAAGGCTTTATGGCTTTACGAGAATGATTTCATTAATGTGGCTTTATGGCTTTACAAAAATGGTTTCAATACTTTATGGCTTTATCTTTCATTATGTTACTCTAATGGGAATTAGTTTCTTGTTGTTGGTGCATCAAAACTAGGGGCGTACATGGGCCGGTTTGGTTTGAATTTAGCCAAAACCATAACCCAGCCCGTTTTAGGTACACCAATTTGGATGAGATAAAATAACCACTCACAATATCATTGGTTTGGTTTTGGTTAAACCACAAATTTATGGATTGGATTGGGTAGTGGGTTACCCAATTTTTTTATTCCTTATATAATTATTAATGATGTGTCACATTTTTTCTTAATAAATAGTTTAATATATTATTATTTTTTTAAACATCAAATATCTAAATGCACGATAAAATTCATCATAAACATGTTTGCAAAAAATAAAGTTACATTACAATAATACCTAAAATTGCATAAAATAGTTGCAATTTACAAGAGTTAGCATCAAAATAATTCAAGTGTGACATCCTAAATAAGTTAAAATACTTACTTGCAAAATAAAAGATGTTCAAAAGGTTGAAATTGAAACAACCAAGAATAAAAACATCAAAGTCTTCACTTATCAAATTAAAAAAAAAATAATCATAAAATAGTCACTCAATAAATCATGGATTTTGTGGATTGGGTGTGGGTTTACCCATAATCCACTTATTTGAATGGATTTTCATTTTTGAAAACCGTATTCACTCAATAATCCAAATCAACCCACTTTTTTAGATCGGTTTGGGTGAGTTTTACTGAGTTTATTAGGTTTACCCAACCTATATACACCCCTAATCAAAACTACATAAATAAGTTATTAGCACATTTGATTTTATGAGAATTGTTCTATAGAAAAGTATGTTTTGTTATTGCATCAAATATAAATATATCATTTAGAGATTTTTTTTTGTATAGAAAAGTATGAATGAGATTCAGTTGTTGTTGACATTGTTAAATTGCAATTCATATGTGTCAAAGAAGATTTGATTTGTTTTAGATTTAAATAGATTTGATTTAAGTCTAGAATAGATTTGATTAGATTTGATTTAGTAACAAAAAGATATTTTGGGACTTGGGCTTAGGGTGTAAGCTCAGTTATAAATAGAGAGAGTAACCCCTATTTTGAAAGTAAGTCAAGCAAGACAATTCATTGTAATCACAGAATTTGCAGTTGCAAGTGATTAAGAAAGTTTTCCACAGTTTGTGGGCAGAGAGAAACTCTGCAGAAATATTTGTCTTGTCTTCTTTTCTTTGTTTGTCTCATAATTAAATTGTCATTGTGGTAGAAATTCATCATAGAATTTGGTGGATTTCCAATATCTGGTATCAAGAGCTTTTGTTTCGATTCAAGGGAAGTGTCAATCAAAAACGATTGAAGAATTCACGATGACAAGTTATGGGAATGCAAACTATCCAGCAACGCTACCAATTCTGAAAGTTGACAACTATGAGAATTGGTGCAAACAGATGAAAGTCTTATTCAGGTGTCAAGGTCTTTGGGACCTTGTAAAAGATGGAGTTGGAGCGCTTGGCGAAAACGCTTCAGAAGAAGAAAAGAAGAAATACACAGAATTTGAGAAGCTGAGTTATAAAGCATTATTTATAATTCATCAATGTGTCAGCCCAGACAATTTCGAAAAGATTAGTGATTCAGAATCTGCAAAAGAAGCTTGGGAGATCCTTGAGAAGGTGAAAGAAGTGAGGTTACAAACTCACAAAAGGACCTATGAACTGCTTCAGATGGAAGACAGTGAAAACATATCTGATTTCTTCACTAGAGTTACAAAACTAGTAAATCAAATCAAGATATGTGGAGAAGCATTAACAACAAGAGCTGTTGTGTCAAAGATCTTGAGATCTTTAGCTCCTAAGTTCGACCACATAGTGGTGGCGATAGAAGAAGGAAAAGACTTGTCGAAATTGACAAAGGAAGAGCTTCAAGGGACGCTCGAAACTCATGAACAAAGAATGAACGAAAGAGCTGCAGGAAAATCGAAGAGTGATGTGGCCTTGCAGGCACATGCAGCAAAAGAGACCAAAGGCAAAGGAAAATGTTTCGACAGAGATAGAGGTGGCTACAATAAATCGAATGGTAGAAGAAACCAAATCGAAGGAGACGTGTCGAATCAAAGAATACCATACAAAGGCAACCAAAGAGATGGTGTTGCAAATAGAGGAAGAGGTGGTGGTCGAAAACCTGATAAGAGTCACATTCAATGTTACAATTGTCAGAAATATGGACACTATTCGAGTGATTGTCCAGAAAAACGAAAGAATCAAGAAAGTGATGCAAAGCTTGCAAAACATGAAGAAGAAGAGATGATGTTGATGGTCACAACAAGAGATGAAGATAGATTCAAGGACCAATGGTACTTGGATTCAGGATGTTCATCACATATGTCTGGAAGGAAAGACTGGTTTGTCAATATAAAGCCCTCAAAGAAAAATATGGTAAAATTTGCAAATGACAATACCCTAGCAGCTGAAGGTATTGGTGATGTTATGATCATGAGGAAAGATGGCAAGAAGTCAGTAATTTCAAATGTATTGTACATACCAGGCATGAAGAGCAATTTGCTCAGTATAGGGCAGTTGGTCGAAAAGAATTATAAAGTGTCAATCGAAGATAAGTTGATGAAAGTCGTTGATGTAAATGGGAGAGTAATCTTGAAGGCTCCTATGTCTCAGAATCGAACCTTCAAGATTGAACTAAATGTGATGGAGCACAAGTGCCTTTCGACTGCAGCTAGCATAGATGAATGGATATGGCATTATAGACTAGGTCATCTCAACTTTAGAGACATCAGAGATTTGAAGAGAAGAAATATGGTTTCAGGATTGCCTGAAATTGACATTCCAAACGAGGTATGTGAAGAATGTGTGCAGGCAAAGCAACACAAGAATAGCTTCAGCAAGGATGCAGGAAGCAGATCGAAGGCTAGTCTTGAAGTCATATACTCTGATGTATGTGGACCAATCCAGGTGGATTCGATGGGAGGTAACAAATACTTTGTTACATTCATAGATGATTTCAGTCGAAAGTTATGGACTTACCTGATCAAGAAGAAAAGTGAAGTGATCGAAGTATTTACCAGGTTTTAGTCTATGGTCGAAAGACAAAGTGGTCGGAAGCTTAAAGTTTTGAGAACTGATGGTGGAGGAGAATATGTGTCGAAAGACTTCGACAGATTATGTGAAAAGGAAGGGATTATGCATGAGGTGGTGCCACCCTATACTCCACAGCAAAATGGAATTGCAGAAAGGAAAAATCGAACCATCATGAATATGGTGAGAAGTATGTCGAAAGGCAAGAGTTTACCTAAATAGTTCTGGGGTGAAGCTGTTTCGACTGCAACATACATTTTGAACAGATGTCCTACAAAGAAGCTAGAAGGAATTACTCCAGAAGAATGTTGGTCTGGTGTGAAACCTAGCTTGAGTCATCTGAAGGTATTTGGATCTATTGCACATAGACATGTGCCAGATCAGTTGAGAATAAAACTTGATGACAAGTCAAGTCAAATGATCCTAGTTGGATATCATTCGACAGGAGGCTACAAGTTGTTCGATCCAGAGAACAAGAAGATTGTGATCAGCAGAGACATGATCATAGATGAGTTTAAAGAATGGGATTGGACTGCAAATGTCAAGAAAGATTCAGTGGGAATCCTATTCGAAGAGCCAGAAACTCAAGTCGAAAGAAAAGTTCGACAAGAGGAACCAGCAGATATACCAAGTACAAGTAGACCTCAAAGAACAAGACGCATGCCTGCAAGATTGCAAGATTGTGTGATTACATCAGATGATGTAATAGATAATGAAGGTGAGCCGGTACATTATGCTTTCTATGCAGATGTCGAACCTGTTAATGCAGCTGAAGCATTAAAAGATTCAAAGTGGGTGAAAGCAATGAACGAAGAAGTAAAGTCTATCGAAGACAACAACACTTGGTCACTTGTCGAATTGCCTCAAGGCAAGAAGGAAATTGATGTCAAGTGGGTATACAAAGTGAAAACGAATTCGAAAGGTGAAGTAACTCGACACAAAGCAAGACTTGTGGCGAAAGGATTTCTACAGAAAGAAGGAATAGACTTCGACGAAGTTTTTGCACCTGTTGCTAGGATCGAAACAATCAGGTTGGTTGTTGGTCTAGCAGAAATAAACAATTGGCACATATGTCAGATGGACGTGAAGTGTGTATTCCTAAATGGACCCTTAGTTGAAGAAGTCTATGTTAAACAAACAGTTGGGTTTGTGAAACATGACGAAGAAAGAAAGGTGTACAGGCTACATAAAGCCCTGTATGGATTGAAACAAGCTCCAAGGGCTTGGAATAAGAAAATTGATAGTTTTCTAAGGGAGAAGGAATTTGTGAAGTGCACAACTGAACATGGAGTATATGTAAGAAGAAGCAAGAGTAAATTGCTTATATTATGTCTCTATGTAGATGATTTGTTGATAACAGGTAGCTGCAAGAGTGAGATCGAAGACTTCAAAGGTGATCTCAGTAAGGAATTCTAAATGTCTGATTTGGGTGAGATTTCATACTTCCTTGGTATCGAATTCTACAAGAGCAATAGAGGTTTGATGATGCATCAAAGAAGATATGCAGGAGTAATTCTCAAGAGGTTTGAGATGGAAGAATGCAACTCAACTTCGACACCTGCAGAACCAAGACTACAACTGTCGAAAGATGCAGATGAAGATGATGTTGATCCAACCCAATACAGAAGACTTATTGGATCATTAAGATATCTTTATCATATAAGACCTGACTTAGCATACAATGTATGTATGGTAAGTAGATTCATGCAGAAGCCAAAGGTATCACATCTAGTAGCAGTGAAGAGGATACTAAGGTATCTCAAAGGAACTTTCAATTATGGCATTTTGTTTCCTACAGTTGATAAAGGAAAAGAATGCAAGTTAGTGGGATACACTGATTCGAGTTGGTGTAGTGATGCTGAAGATCGAAAGTCAACAACAGGATATGTGTTTATGCTAGGTGGTGCACCAATTGCTTGGAATTCGAGAAAAGAACCAGTAGTGGCATTATCATCATGCGAAGCAGAATACATAGCTGCTTCTCTTTGTGCATGTCAAGCAACCTGGATGGTGAACTTGGTCGAAGAGATAACAGGGAAAGATCATGGAGAAATTACCATGAAGATAGATAGCATGTCAGCTATTAATCTGGCAAAGAACCCAATAGCACATGGTCGAAGTAAACACATCGAAATGAGGTTCCATTATCTTCGAGAGCAGGTAGCAGATGGGAAGATGAATTTGGAACACTGCAGAACTGAGAATCAGATTGCAGACATCATGACGAAGGGAGTGCAAGTCGAAGTATTCAGAAAGCTAAGGGTCATGATGAACATAGACAATTTAGACACAATGAATTAGGTGGTGTGTTAAATTGTAATTCATATGTGTCAAAGAAGATTTTATTTGTTTTAGATTTAAATAGATTTGATTTAAGTCTATAATAGATTTGATTAGATTTGATTTAGTAACAAAAAGATATTTTGGGCCTTGGGCTTAGGGTGTAAGCTCAGTTATAAATAGAGGGAGTAACCCCTATTTTGAAAGTAAGTCAAGCAAGACAATTCATTGTAATCACAGAATTTACAGTTGCAAGTGATTAAGAAAGTTTTCCACAGTTTATGGGTAGAGAGAAACTCTGCAGAAATATGTATCTTGTCTTCTTTTATTTGTTTTTCTCATAACTAATCATCATTATTGGTCGAAATTCATCATAGTATTAGGTGGATTTCCAACAGACATACGATTATGTTAAATTGATTATTGATTTATTCAACAAAAGATATAAATTAAAAAGAAAAGAAAATTGACCAACTTTTAAATCTATAATTATGATATAAATATAAAGTATTTATTAATTAATGAAATTCAATTTTATTTTTAAATAATCGATATAGTGTTAATTTAAATGCTTAAAAACTATCATAATAATAAATTATTTCAAATTTTTTTATGACTTTACTTTAAACATTAAATTTATACCAAATTACAACTTATTAATTTACATTACATAAATTTTATTTAATATATTTATTTATATATTAAATATATACGGGAAAGATGAATTAATTAATCAATTTATTATCCAATATACAAACGGATTTTAGGTTATGAATGTTATTAATTCTTATTGTTTTAGTATATGATTAATAAATTATTAAAATTAAATTATGATTTTATTTTAATAAATTATTTAGATTAAAACTTAATTGTGATTTCTAAAAATGTATCTTATAATATATAAATGTATATTAAGATGTGGGTCTTGATTGAGTTTATTGAAACATTGTGTCCATTACCTTTGAAAACTTAAAAAATAACATTAAGTTTAATTGCAGTAAAACGGCATTATTTAACCCATAGTTCATAATTAATAATTTTAAACTATTTATTTAGAAATTATAATCATCATTTAAAACTATTTATTCAACTTTTAATATGATGGTCAATTTTAATTAATATAAATTAAAAGAATTATAATAATTATATTTAATTCTTGATTTTATTTATTATTTTTATATAATTTCAATATTAATTATTAACCATTTCAAACACAATTGTAGTAAGTTCAAACAATTTTAAATTATAATTATTTTAATCAAAATTAGTAAAAAATTTACTGTGTTTCAAAATTCACTACAAAATATCCAATTTCTCCTTTTTTAACTTACATTTTTAATTTTTTCTTTTAATTTTGTCTATTAATAATATTTGCATTTATTCGTAAAAATTTATTAAAATTTTAAATTTAAAGAAATAAAATATATTTCTTAATTTTAAATACATTTACAATAATATTATACATTCTTTTTTATAAATATCTATCATCACGTGCAAACTCATTAATAGATAGTTGTTTAATTATTTATTTTATTTTTCTATTAAAATATATATTTATGACGAGTAAGACTACTTAATTTATATATTTTTTATATTTATTTTTTAACAATTACTATATTATATTTACTTATTATTTATAATGATATTGCGCGACTCATTTGGATGCACGGATAAATCACTATATTAATGCATGGATATATCATATTATTTGTAACAATTTAATTTAATAATATAATCTTTATTTTCTTTATTTTCTCTTTCTTCCATCATTAAAATTATCTCAAGCATTGATAAATTGGTATCATGAGCTTTTAATTTTGAAAAAGAGATCAATTTACTTGTATCGAAATATCCAATAAGATGTATTATGTTGTAAGGTGTCAATGGCGGTACAAATGTCTTGAGGTGAAACATTACAGACTCATATTTAAGGAGAAATATTAGAATAATAATACAAGTGTGAGTAAGTGGAAAAATAGTCTCATATAAGTGGAGAACTCACTCAACTATCATGTTAAAATTTAAGGTAGAGAAGTGATGTGTCTCACAAAAATGTTTATTCTTACACTGAATATCAATACTTAAAGTGTGGCTTAATACAATACACTTTTGTAATTAATTGACCGTATAAAAATACTTTACAATATTCTTTTTTCTTTTAACAAAAATATATAACAACTTTTGCAACAAAAATATATAACTAATTTAAGCCATGAAAACTTGGCTCTTTCATTTTCGTCACACGAGGGCTGCATTGTGACTCGTGCAGTAAATACAAACACTTATTTTGTTTCTATTATTGCTTAATTTCAAATGGACCCGCATGAGTTCCTTAATTTGATTTATGTTTTTGTAAAGAAATTAATTTTCTTCCCTTTGGCTATATGATGATGAAGTTGATAGATAGGGCCGACCAAAATAGATCTTAAATGCTAAAAATAAAATATAATTGAAAAATATAATTTTAGGTCTCATATTTTTGAACATTTAAAATAGATTTTTAAATGCTGAAAAAAATATTTTTAATAAAATATTAGGTTTCTTGTTTTTTAGAATAGGTCTTAAATGCTGAAAAAGATATAATTTTAAAAGTTTAAATAATTTTTTAATTTTTTTTTAAGTTTGTGTCTTTTTGATTTTCGTCTTTTTATAAAATTTCTAAAAGATATTATTTTTGTCTAGTTTCAAATATATATACACTTGATTAGTAGATAATATATCAAATCACTACGACACTTCAAAGTTATTTGTATGTATAATGAAAACATACAAACCTTCATAAATTCTATTAGTGTTTCCATTAAAATCTTGAAAATCCATGGTAAGTAGATTCATGTTTTTGTACGTAACCCATTGTAAATCTGAAAACATACATAATTCATTATAAACAGGTTCATGTTTGTCCAATTTTCTAGTTTTCTTTGTCTCCATATTTTAATTAAAGTTTTCATATTTCTTAATGATTATATTTCAACAACAAAAATCATTAACATCTCAGTTACAAATTACAAAAATTGGGTGAGAAAGCAATAACCCTATCAAGAATTAGATGAGAAAGCAAAACCAACACAATCAAAATTCGTTTTACCGTCTTCAATTCGTCTGCTTTCTTTTTTTCTTGTTCATCTCTGCATAATCTGAATTTGGAGTTTTAGGGTTCAAAGAGGGATGAGATGAATCGATGCATAATATGTCTTTAATTCGTTTTACTGTTGATGACGGAGATAATTAAATTCAATCTGAATTCGGGGTTTTAGAATTCAAAGAGGGATGAGATGAATCGATGCATAAATATGTCTTTAATTCAATTAAATCGAAGTATTTGTAAGGATTTTAAATGTATATATATATATATATATATATATATATATATATATATATATATATATATATATATATATATATATATATATATATATATATATATATATATATATATATATATATATATATATATATATATATATATATATATATATATATATATATATATATATATATATATATATATATATATATATAAACAAATTCATCATCATAATAATTTTAAACAAGCATATAAATAAATCAAATTCATTATTATTGAGTAATACTAACTTATTTTTTATTTTAAAACTAATTGTTTATTTAACTCGTGAGTTCACCTCCTCCCCCAATTCATTTCATTTTTCATGTGGATTTAATGGAACAATTCAACTAATGAAGTCAAATTAAAAACTTTAGTTCAATCTATCTAAAATTTCTAATTAAATGGTTCAATCTGATCATTTTAGCACCCATATTGGACTACAAATAATTTACAAGATAATATATAGTATACTATAATTTGTAGCATGACATAATTAAAACATGCTGTTTTAGTAGTTAGCAATGTTTGACTAAAAATATTATACATATCTTTAACTATATATTTACATAGAGTAAATCACAAGAATTAATAAAATTATATGTAATATTAAACTTGTTGATAATTTATATAATTTTATAAATTTATCTTCTTTTAAAAGTTGATAATTAATTAATGAAATTCTATTTTAGTCCTCACAAAAACTGCACTGTTCAGATTAATTTTCAAGAAAAAAATTTTCTTTTTAATTTTTTACAAAATTTTATTGAGTCATGTTAGTCCCTCTTTAATATTTTTTTAAAGTGTGTTTTTCTCTTACTTTTAAACTGTGTGTCATGTGTATTGTTTATACCACATGTATTATTTATAAAAGTAAGAGACATTTAAGTCCTTACTCTAACACTCTTCTAAATCTCACATAAAATTTACAAATAAATTAATTGAAATCACCACACAAGTGTGTCACATTTCATAAAAACATAAATCAATCATGTTCCGTAACACAGATTACAATAATATTATTCATAAACAATACACATTCATGATATTTATGCAACTTTAATAATCATTTAAAACATCGTACAGGAATCATCAACTAAACATTCTCAACTTTCAAACTCATGACATTTAGTTTCATAAAGAGTAAAAATAAAGCTAGGTCGACAAAAAAAATCCTTACAAATACTTCGACATAATTATAACATAAAAGTTCAATGAATTGTTCCCAACCCGATGTTATATATCAGAGCAAGATACCTCTAAATTAACGGTAAACTACTTAATACTCCAATGAGTTATCTCCCTTATATCTCTAAACTACTCCTGGATATCTGCATGTTACCCACGTTGGAGTCAACATTCAAATAGAAGGGTGAATAATCATAATCAATTATAAAAGACATAAGAGAAACGTAAACTTTAACAATTATAGTCTACAATTCAACAACATCAATATAACATATGCTCACACCTTCATTCATCATAAGTAGCTCACACAACATCTTCATCACAAACTCATGAAATGACACACAGGATGTTAATGCAACAACACTCACACAATACATATGATACCATAACACGAACACATAGGTTCATTTCACTCCATGATCCCCACCATAGGATTGATTCCCTCTTGGAATCGAAGTGCACCAAATCACTACCATCACAATAGGTAACGCTTAACTAAATCCTCACACGAAGGATTTAGTTACTCGCACTCTAACCATCACCATAGGAAACAAGGCCACAACATAATTCAGAATATAAGTTTTACAACATGAATTCATGGACTCTCAACATGCACAACAACATCATCAACATAATATATTTTAACACAATAATTACACTTGAACCATCACCATAGGAAACAAGACATAAGATTCCCACCATAGGATTGATTCCCTCTTGGAATCTAAGTGCACCAAATCACTACCATCATAATAGGTAACACTTAACTAAATCCCCAAACGAAGGATTTAGCTACTCGCACTCTAACCATCACCATAGGAAACAAGGGCACAACATAATTCAGAATATAAGTTTCACAACATGAATTCATGGACTCTCAACATGCACAACAACATCATCAACATAATATATTTCAACATAATTATTGCACTTGAACCATCACCATAGGAAACAAGACATACAACAACATTTAGAACATAAAGTTCCTCGTACATGAATTACATCAAGCATCATCATCATAACAAGTCATCATGGTACAATATTATTACGACATTATGATACTCATTAATAATACATGTAAAAAATCAACTTCCAAAACATAATATGCATGTAATTAATATTTAAACAATTCGCCTAACTAAACCATGTGATAATTCTTTTCATTAGTTTCCCAACGCTTTGAACGACGCGTCAAGCAGAGTTACGAAACTCAGGTTACGACACGTTTAATCCTCTCTACCAGACATTCTCCCTGACCTCTCCTGGAGAAATACTCGTCGCTTGTCCCTCATCGCTCGGCGAAACGATCCACGAATTCCCCATTCGGAGCTCGCCCGACGAAATTCATGATTTTCATAGCTTCCCTTCACCCCAGGCCTGCCCGATGAAATCCCTCGCCTGTGGCTCGCCTTGAGCTCGCCTGACGAATTTTCATGATCATGCAACCTCCAGGCACGATTCTCTATAGTTGATGATATCTTCAAGGTCCAATTTCAGGTATCACACTCATCCAATATGCATCATAATTACTATAATTTGAATTAAAACAACAATACATTAACACATCCATATCAAATTTAGATCATGGTACATCAAACATCATTCCCAGCAATTATTTCATACTCATTTATCATCGATCATTAGAATCACAAAACCTACATCTACCTTCCCCTTATACCAGTCATAACCAATCACAATTATCCACCCTTACCTTGTTATTCCTAGCAATCGATCTCTTTAAGCTCTAATGGATGATTATCCACTTGGTTCATCTGTGCCCTGACCTCACTTTTCTTTGTTCTCTTTTTAAAATATCCTTCGACTATGGTTTACCTCATTTACCCTCACTCATCCTCATACAATTACCATCATGTCCCTAAAATCTCTACACGTCTAATTATTCTAGCTTATTTATTATTTTATTAATAAACCATATAAAAGCTATTATTTAATAATTCTAAATAATTTATAACTCTCGCTTACATCCCCACCAATATTCTAGCACACAACATCATAATTCACATAATATTCATACATAATTATTATAAGGGAAATGCTAACCAATGCCCTTGGGGCACTCTTTAAGTGTTTAAAATGGTAAAAAAAAATTAGAAATATGTGTATTTAATGCATTGAAATTTGAAATTATTAACTTTTGTAAAAATATTTTCCATATTTAGTATCCTTAAAGAGTGCCCTCAAGGCCCTGGTTAGCATGATCCTTATTATAAATAACATAATTCTAAATTTGGGGTGTTATATCTACCACTACTACGGAAAATACCTTTTGTAAAATAATATTATAACGACCTCCATATTAACTGTGATAATAAGTTGTTTTTGGGTGTTTTTTTTTTGTATTTACTAAAAGACATTTCACTACGGTCATAGTTAAACTCGTATAGAAATGTACTAGGAGTTACAGGGTTCAAATCCCAGCTCCTTCAATTTCCCATTTTATTGTCACAAAATACAATTGTCCTTGTATATCACAACGATTCCTTTAGTCAACTGTGGTGTAAAGTTCAATCATTTCATCAGTTTATCTTATCAAACGTGATGAAATATGATAATTATTTATATATAAGAGAAATTATCTTTCGCTCAGTATATAACAGTCGTTTCTCTCAAAAAAAAATCCTAACATATTTCACTCTTCTCTCTCACCTACGACAACCTTCAGCTTATTCTTCACTAAACTAATACAGCTATGTCATCTTCTTCAAACCAATGACTACCTTCAGGTTCGCTCGTTAAACTTATGCATCGATTTCATTTTTGTTTATGTTTATCTATTATTGTTTAGTTTCTATTTTTGCTTATTGTTTATGTTTCAAACCCTAGCATATAATGTTTAAATCTTAGTTATTGTTTTTGTTTCAAACCCTAAGATTTAATATTCTGACTTATTTATTTTTCTATTTATGTTTCTTCTTGTTTTTACTTGTAGGTATGGTTAGACGGATGAAAAAATTAACGATGGTGAAACTAAAGTAAGCGCATCAAGCTTGTGTGAGCGCTGCAAACATATGCTTGCTTCTTTCACTTCAGCTTCATCCTTCTTTCTTTTCATTTTGGATTCTATTATGGGACATGTACGTTTTATGTTGTTTAAGGTTTGTTGTTCATGAATGCTGTTGTTAATATTTATTTTAGATGAGTTTATTATATCTTATGTAGTTTTCTTGTTTTTTAAACACCTTACCAAATATATAACTTTTCAGATTGCATTAGAAACTTATAATATGATAGATAAAGTTATATTTGAAAACAAGTTACACGCTCAATTCTAGACATGAATCCTTCAGTCTATTATCTGCATTTTATTCTTTAATAGTGAGAACTTGGTTTAATGCTTCTTATTTTTCAATTTCTCATTACTTCACCTCTAATTTAGTTTGCAATGTAAATATTATATTGCAAAATGAATTAGAGGTGAAGGAATGGGGCTTGAAGAACTAGGAGCATTAAAGCAAGTTCTAGCAATTAAAGAGTAAAATATGGATAAGGAGCTGAAGAATTCTTGTCTAGTTGTTCTTCTAATATAATTTAATTTGTCATATTATAATATTCTGGATCAGAGTGAAAGATTATATATTTTTAGTGAGCATTTGTGAAATAAGCATTTCACATAATTTATAATAAATTCAATATATATATCACAACGGTTGTTTAGAAAAGCCGCTGTTAAATATTTTTCTTTAAATTATATCACAATAGTTGTTTGGAATAACTGTTGTGGTAGGTAGTGCACTACTTGACATATAACCACAGTCATGTATCCGTGGTGAAAAACATCATACATACAATCACACCTTATCTTTAAGGAATCAAATTGACACCCATTTTGATCCATAATAAAAAATATTATTTAATCCCTTATAAAATTTAATTGGGTCATGTTAGTCTCATATGTTTAATCATACATTATATTACCATAAATTAAAAAACATTGCTAAAACAAATAGAATTTCAAAATCCAAAACATCTAATATCGTCAAAATAAAACTAACAAAACAAATAAAGTGCCATATAATTGTAAAGAGCATTGTGCAAACAATTATAATTTAAAACAAAACATTTGATGATACCATCAAATCTAAAATACAAACTAAATAAATTAGAAGGAAATATTAAGTTCATTGTTATTGTGCAAATATGGGAGTGAGATTAATCCAGGACTACTAAGTTCAATTTGTGGAAGTTGAGATGAACATGGAAGAAGAAATAGAGGTGTTGGTAGTTGGATCGATGAAGTTCAAACTATTTTCAAAGACGTGCAATGAAGGGTGTTGGCAACGATCGAACTAGAGAAAGTGGTTTTTTAATAGTAGAAAGTAGTGGTCGCCTAACAGGATGAAACCTTCCGCTACATAAAGATTAATATAATATTATATTAAAATAAAGTACAAACAAAACTAGAAGTGACAAGTTATTACTAGTGACAAATTTTGTTATTGAGACTGAATTTATGACAAATTCACTAGAGTTATAACTACCGTCAACATCAAAAATTGATCTCATTTAAAATAAATGGGTGCGACCATATGCGTGAGATCGGAGAGAAAACTCTAATTCTCTCTTTTTTATTTTGTAATAAAAAATAAAAATTATTCTACTCTTATTTATTTTTTTTATTTCTTTTTTAATGAGGGACTAACTTGTCCTTTAAAAACTATTGAAATCATAGGATACTGTTGGTTCATGATTTAAAAAATGTTGCCACTGAAGAAATTACCGGGTTGAGTCGCGGATCAGTTCGCTCTCTTTAAGACGTTTCGCGGTACTGCCCAAAATTATGCAAAGCAGTCGAACTACCACGCCGCCTCCAGGATAAAACAGTCCAGTTCTATACTGTACGATTACTACTTGCACGATAGATAATCGGTCTAGAAATACACCATCTAATGGTACTAAGACCATTCAAATATGGTATAAATACCACCGTAATATCTGATATATTTACCAGTCATAAATATTTCTCAAACCAAGAGAAATTTCAATAATTCTTCAAAGAGAATTCAATAATGATCATTTTTGATCACTCAAAGATTTCTCAAACAAAGAGAAATTCGAATAATTCTCTAAAGAGAATAAAAAAAAATTATACTTGAAAATTTCTCAACTCAAACGAGGAGAAATTAACATTATTCTCTATAAAGAGAATTCAAGAAAATACTCGGAAAATTCAACGAGTAGAAAGAAAGGGGAAGAAGTTGGCGCTTCGACAATTCGAAAGACGCAGAGTTATGAGAGTGAGGAAGGAAAAACTAATAAAATGTTTTTGGTGTATTTTGTAAGGAAACAAGTCACTTCCTTATATAATAAAGTGAGATGGTTAATATTTCTCACATGAGCAATGTGGGACTAAATGAATTTTTTTTTTTAATTCAATATGGAACATGGACATGTTCCAACAATCCCCCACTTGAATTTAAAAAGGTGAATTTGGAAGTAACGTCAAACGTTTCTAAGATTGTGCATAAACAAAGGTGTCTACGAATTGAACCTTTGCATAGCAAGTAGGATTCCGATTCAACAAGAGTGACACAAATGTCTTGAACTCTATCTCAGACATCAAACCCACACACAACCTTTTCTTAAGGTGTATTCTAATAGCCCGTACTTTAATGGCCCTGCACGTGTATCCCGGTTTAGTGAATGCTCTAGGAATCCTGCCTCGAAATTCCATAGGAACCGGCCTAAGTTCCACAATCACATAGGTGAGTCTATCAAGAGTACTCCTGTAGCCTAGGTACTCCCTCATACAGAGTATAGATTTCATTAAGAGTTTCTATTATCTCATCCTCTAATTACTTCAGGATTCATGCTTTACTTGCATGATAATCTCATATTACTCATAACTTGTTATTACCCATTGAACCTATTTCTTGGGATCTCCAGTCATTTAGGTCGGGTTACCATCATGAGAAACTCATTTCTATATAGGCATTAGTCTCATGATATATTATAGACTTTCTCTCTAGCTAATCCTTTCGTCAAAGGATATGCTAAATTTTCATTGGTGTGTACATGATCCACTCTTACAACTCCTTTAGAGATTTAGTCTCTAACAGTGTTGTTCTTTCTTCTAATTTGACGTCTTTTACCATTATAATAATGGTTCTCGGTTTTTGCAATAGCCGCGGTACTATCGCAGTGGATCAACACAACTGGCATGGATTTTTCCCATAAGGAAATCTTAGTTAGCAGGCATATTTTAACTAACAATCGCTAACGTTATCATATCAGACTCCATTATGGAATGAGCCATGATACTTCGTTTCCTTGATTTCTAAGATACAACTCCTTTAGCTATGGAATACATAGCCACTAGTTGCTTTGGAATCATCTAATAATATGTTCCAATCTGCATCACTGTACCCTTCAAGTACAGCCAGAAATTTCTGATAATGTAAACTGAGATATATGGTCCTTTTAAGGTACCTCATGACTCGCTTAATGGCTTGTCAATGCTCGTAACTCGGTTTACTCGTAAACCTGCACAATAATCCCACTGCATATGCAATGTCGGATCTAGTATAATCAGTGACATACCTAAGATTGCCAATGATGCTCGCATATTTTGTTTGTCTAACACTTTCACCAGTGTTCTTAAACAGTTTCACACTTGGATCATAAGGTGTGCACCCAAGTTTACAGTCGAAGTAATTATACTTCTTTAAGATCTTTTCCACATAGTGTGATTGATCCAAGGAGATGCCTTGTTCTGATCTCGTGATCTTGATACCAAAGATCACACTTGCTTCACCGAGATCTTTCATATCAAAGTTGTTGCACAACAATGATTTCACTTCATTGATGGTCTGAATGTTTGACCCAAATATGAATAGGTCGTCTACATAGAGACATATGATAGTGCAAATGTGATTCTCATATTTGTAATAAACACATTTGTCACTTTCATTCATCTTATACCCATTTGATATCATTAAGTTGTCAAACTTTTCATGTCATTGCTTCCGAGCTTGCTTCAGCTCATACAAAGACTTGTCTAACTTACAGACCTTGTTTTCTGGTCCATGGATCACAAAGCCTTCCGGTTGTTCCATATAGATTTCCTCTTCTAATTCACCATTGAAAAAAGTTGTCTTAACATCCATTTGGTGTACTATTAAACTATAAATAGCAGCTATTGAGATAAGTACCCTAATGGATGTCATTCTGGTGACCGGAGAAAAAGTGTCGAAGAAATCTATATTCTCTCTTTGTCTAAAACCCTTGGCTACAAGGCGAGCCTTGTATTTATCAACAGTTCCATCAGGTTTTAGTTTCTTTTTCAAAACTCATTTACAACCGATTGGTTTGCATCCAGGAGGCAAGTCTACTGAGTGACAGATCTTGTTAGATTCTAGAGAATCTATCTCATCATTAATAGCTTCTTGCCAGATATCTGCATCCAGAGATGACAAGGCTTCTTGAAGATTCATTGGATCTTCCTTTACATTATAGGTCGCATAATTCTTCCCATAGTCTTTAGAAACTCTTACTCTTTTACTTCTTCGAAGTTCTGTTTCTACATCGTCGTTGCTTTTTGTGCTTCTTATCACATGAATGTGACTCGATTGAGTGCCCCCACTATTTCTTGATTTGAAAGGAAATTTTTCTTCATAGAATTCAACATCATTTGATTCTATGATCACTTTTGCATTTAGGTCATAGAACCTATATGCCTCACTGTTTGCTTCACACCTAATGAACACACATTCATAGGCTCTATTAGCAAGTTTAACTCGCTTCGTATCCTGAATTCTGACATATGCCAGACAAACCCAAGTTCTTAAATAAGACAATTTTGGTTGTCTTTTCTTTAATATCTCATAAGGAGAGATATTACTTTTTAACTTGGGAACTCGATTCAGGACATAGCAAATAGTCAACAAAATTTCCCCCACCAGTGAGAAGCAACACCAAAATTTAATATAGTTGCAACAACAAGTTCAATAAGAGTTATATTCTTTCTTTCTGCTTTACCATTCATTTCAAAAGAGTATGGTGTAGTCATTTCATGTACAATTCCATGTATAAAATTCATCAAATAAACTAGAATCATATTCAGTTCTCCTATCACTACGAAGTCTCTTAATCTTCTTACTAAGTTGATTCTCAGTTTCAGTTACATACATCTTAAACATGTGAAGTGCTTCATTTTTATTCTTCATTAAATATACATAAGTATAATCAGAATAATAGTCAATAAAATAACATTTACTATTTCTAGTTAAAGTTCCATGTAATTCACATATACCATAGTGTATAAGGTCTAGGGGATCAGATCCTTTAATAATTGATTTTTAAATTCTTTACAAAGTTTTTAAACATATCAATTTCATTCACAAAAATGTCATTCTTTGTAATGGTGTACAAATCTACCCCAATGGACTGACTAAACTATGCCTTATATAAAAGAAAACCAGAAACAAAATTCTTCCTAATCTCAAGAACATGTATGACGTCCTTCGAGATTAAAGTCTTTCTGGAGGTGAAATTCAACTCCATTTCTCCAATTCTAGCAACATTAGTGGTGTGGACATATCCCAACAACACTTTCTTATCTTTAGTATTCGTGTATGTTTTAAACATAACACGATCATAACAGACACGATGAGAAACACCAGTGTCTATCCACCAATCATCAAATTCATCAACCGTGTTGATTTCAATTATCATAGAAATAAATTTCCCATTAGTCAGTTTGACCTATGCATTAGGGGTAGCACCAGGTTCAAGCCTCTTCTACATTTCTTAATCTTATGACATGATTTTCCATGGTTAAAACAATGGAAAACAACATCATTTCTTTGAGGTGGTGATTGTTGCCTAGTTGGAGCAATTGAGACCATAGAAAGGATCTCATTCTTAATTCGGATCACAACATTGCAGTTCTGATTCTTTAATCATTTTCCAAATGGCTTCAGAACTACACCGAATTTTTATTTGTTGTTTAAAACAACCAAGACTTTTCTTCTTGATATTGTCTCTAAGATTCCTCTTTTTTTAACTCAAGGAGAATAATCAGATTCTAAAAAATACATCTAAATACATACCTTTAGTGATGACCTCATGAGAATTCTTTTTGAAGTTCATAACTTTGAGTATCCACAGATCTTTCATCTACCATCTGATACTTTTCGTAGTTGCTAAAATCATTCTTTTGTTCTCCAGCTTCTTCAATGCTTGTTTTTCATAGCCTCGTAAACTTGTTTTGGAGTATCGCAATTATTGTAATAATCATATAGATCATTTGCGAATCCATTTAGAATGTTATAATCATTCTCTTTCTATAAGGAGATTTCTTCCTTTAGCTGTAAATCCTTCTCTTTAATCTATGTTGTAAATTCAGATTCATTGAAATTAATAATTCAATCTAAGTTCATAGATTTCTTTCTATTCGTTTGTTCAACTGATCCAAGTGGAACAGTAGGAATGTCATCGGTCAAAATATTGACAAACTTCTTTATGGTTTGGAAAAACCTCACTTTTGTTGCCAACTTTTGAAATGCACTCCTTCAAACTAGAACGGTTTGTCCGAGACAATCTTAGAAGTACCGATAATTTCTTCAATAGCCATGGCAGTTTGAAACGTCTTAAAATTGTTGGTTCATGATTTAAAAAATGTTGCCACTGAAGAAATTACCGGGTTGAGTCGCGGATCAGTTCGCTCTCTTTAAGACGTTTCGCGGTACTGCCCAAAATTATGCAAAGCAGTCGAACTACCACGCCGCCTCCAGGATAAAACAGCCCAGTTCTATACTGTACGATTACTACTTGCACGATAGATAATCGGTCTAGAAATACACCATCTAATGGTACTAAGACCATTCAAATATGGTATAAATACCACCGTAGTATCTGATATATTTACCAGTCATAAATATTTCTCAAACCAAGAGAAATTTCAATAATTCTTCAAAGAGAATTCAATAATGATCATTTTTGATCACTCAAAGATTTCTCAAACAAAGAGAAATTCGAATAATTCTCTAAAGAGAATAAAAAAAAATTATACTTGAAAATTTCTCAACTCAAACGAGGAGAAATTAACATTATTCTCTATAAAGAGAATTCAAGAAAATACTCGGAAAATTCAACGAGTAGAAAGAAAGGGGAAGAAGTTGGCGCTTCGACAATTCGAAAGACGCAGAGTTATGAGAGTGAGGAAGGAAAAACTAATAAAATGTTTTTGGTGTATTTTGTAAGGAAACAAGTGACTTCCTTATATAATAAAGTGAGATGGTTAATATTTCTCACATGAGCAATGTGGGACTAAATAAATTTTTTTTTTTTAATTCAATATGGAACATGGACATGTTCCAACATATCCAATTACATAATAATGTGAACGCCACGTACACAAGTTAAATATACATATCATATATTTCAAAAAAGCTCAACAATTTAAGGACTAATATAACTTACTTTAAATTTGTAAAAGATTAAATAAAATATTTTTTGACCAAGTAAATGTTCACTCTTAATTAATATTATCTTTATTTTTTATTATAAATCGTCTTAGATTTTTCTTATATATTAAAAAATTATTATTATTAAATAAAAAAAATTATAAAAGTTTTTATAAAAAATAAAATAATAAATATTTAAAAATATAATAATAAAAATAAAAATTATAAAAGTTTTTATAAAAAAATAGTAACTAACTATGCAATCAACATGATATAGTGGTCACAAAGAAAAGAAGTTGGTAACCGAACTTTCCACTATTATTTGCCTAAAGGAGAGGCACCCCTTAGAAAAAGTCCTACTAGATGGAAAGACTTAATATTGCTTACATTTGACGAAATCAATAGCTCAAATGATATTTTGATAAGAGACACTTCAAGACAAGAAATATACTAATTTTTTTATTTAAAAATGCTTTATCATGATTAATGACCGTTAAAACTATAATGGGGATAATTAGTTAATTTCATGGGGGTTATCATAGGCTACCTACTAATTAAGAGTGCATTATTTTGTCAAAGCAATTAAGTACTATTAATGGAAAAATATAAAAGGTTATTAAAAGTGTCAAAAAATAAAAGTAGTATTATATTATAAAGCGTTTTGTATTTTCAAGAAAGTAAAAGTGTAAATCCAAATTGACAATGAAAAGCCCAAACAAAACCGAAAAGGAGTTGAGTGGGGCACCCAACCTTTATGTCACGTCTCAATTTTATTTAGAATCTATGCAATCTCAATTTGTGTTCACTTTTTATTCTTCTAAAATTCAAAATATTTATATGAAAGACTATGTTTTTATTTTTATTTTTTTGTCATAATTGAATTTGAACTTAATTAATCTTACACATTATTTCCAAAATAAAATTAAACTGCAGTGCTGAAAGTGTGGGTAGATTATTGCATAGGATGCGGCAAATTGAAGCAATAGAAAGAGATGGTGGTGAGTGGTTACCATACAATCCAAACAAGGTTGCTAGGTAGGGAAGATGCCAGACAGAAGGGTCTTTAAGCCATACTGTATTTAACAGATTTTTACACACGTAAATATTAATATGAATTTTTATATTTTTATATGTTCTGTATTTTCAACGCACTCTCTCTATTTTTTTTCTTCTTTTATTGACTCTTACAAGTTCGATAAACACGACGGTGTCCGTTTGACATCATAAACAAGAGTGATAATTTAAAAAACAAATTTACTTTATTTGTTTTTGTTAAATTGTAATTCAGTGTGTCGAAATAATGTGTCGAAAAAATTTGATTTATTTTAGAGTTAAATAGATTTGATTTAAATCTAGAATAGATTTGATTTGATTTAGTAACAAAATAGATATTTTGGACTTTGGGCTTAGGGTGTAAGCTCAGTTATAAATAGAGGGAGTAACCCCTATTTTTGTAAGCAAGTCAAGCAAGCTATTCACAATATTTTGCAGTTGTAAAGTGAATAAGAAAGTTTTCACAGTTTGTGAGCAGAGAGAAACTCTGCAGAAATTGTTTGTCTTGTCTTCTTTTCTTTGTTTGTCTCATAATTAAATTGTTATTGTGGTAGAAATTTATCATAGAATTTGGTGAGTATCCAACATCTGGTATCAAGAGCTTTTGTTTCGATTCAAGAGAAGTATCAATCAAGAACGATTGAAGAATTCACGATGACAAGTTATGGGAATGCAAACTATCCAGCAATGCTACCAATTCTGAAAGTTGACAACTATGAGAATTGATGCAAACAGATGAAAGTCTTATTCAGGTGTCAAGGTCTTTGGGACCTTGTAAAAGATGGAGTCGAAGCGCTTGAAGAAAACGCTTCAGAAGAAGAAAAGAAGAAATACACAGAATCTGAGAAGCTGAGTTATAAAGCATTATTTATAATTCATCAATGTGTCAGCCCAGACAACTTCGAAAAAGTTAGTGATTCAGAATCTGCAAAAGAAGCTTGGGAGATCCTTGAGAAGTCTTTTGGAGGCGCTGAGAAGGTGAAAGAAGTGAGGTTACAAACTCACAAAAGGACGTATGAACTGCTTCAGATGGAAGACAGTGAACGCATATCTGATTTCTTCACTAGAGTTACAAAACTAGTAAATCAAATCAGGATATGTGGAGAAGCGTTAACAACAAGAGTTGTTGTTTCGAAGATCTTGAGATCTTTAGCTCCTAAGTTCGACCACATAGTGGTGGCGATATAAGAGGGGAAAGACTTGTCGAAATTGACAAAGGAAGAGCTTCAAGGGACGATAGAATCTCATCAACAAAGAATGAACAAAAGAGCTGCAGGCAAATCGAAGAGTGATGTGGCCTTGCAGGCACATTCAGCAAAAGAGATCAAAGGCAAAGGAAAGTGTTTCGACAGAGGTAGAGGTGGCTACAACAAATCGAATGGTAGAGGAAACCAAATCGAAGAAAACGTGTCGAATCAAAGAAAACCATACCAAGGCAACCAAAGAGGTGGTGGTCGAAAACCTGATAAGAGTCACATTCAATGTTACAATTGTCAGAAGTATGGTCATTATTCGAGTGATTGTCCAGAAAAATGAAAGAATAAAGAAAGTGATGCAAAGCTTGCAAAACATGAAGAAGAAGAAGAAGAAGAGATGATGCTGATGGTCACAACAAAAGATGAAGATAGATTCAAGGACCAATGGTACTTGGATTCAGAATGTTCATCACGTATGTCTGGAAGGAAAGACTGGTTTGTCAATATAAAGCCCTCAATGAAAAATATGGTAAAATTTGCAAATGACAATACCCTAGCAGCTGAAGGTATTGGTGATGTTATGATTATGAGGAAAGATGGCAAGAGGTCAATAATTTCTAATGTATTGTACATACCAGGCATGAAGAGCAATTTGCTCAGTATAGGACAGTTGGTCGAAAAGAATTATAAAGTGTAAATCGAAGATAAGATGATGAGAGTCGTTGATGCAAATGGGAGATTAATCTTGAAGGCTCCTATGTCTTAGAATCAAACCTTCAAGATTGAACTAAATGTGATGAAGTGCAAGTGCCTTTCGACTGCAGCTAGCAGAGATGAATGGATATGGCATTATAGACTAAGCCATCTCAACTTCAGAGGCATCAGAGATTTGAAGAGAAGAAATATGGTTTCAGGATTGCCAGAAATCGACATTCCAAACGAGGTATGTGAGGAATGTGTGCAGGCGAAGCAACACAAGAATAGCTTCAGCAAGGATGCAGGAAGCAGGTTGAAGGCTAGTCTTGAAGTCATATACTCTGATGTATGTGGATCAATCCAGGTGGATTCGATGGGAGGTAACAAATATTTTGTTACATTCATAGATGATTTCAGTCGAAAGCTGTGGACTTATCTGATCAAGAAGAAAAGTGAAGTGATCAAAGTATTTTCTAAGTTTAAGTCTATGGTCGAAAGACAGAGTGGTCGAAAGCTCAAAGTTTTAAGAACTGATGGTGGTGGAGAATATATGTCGAAAGACTTCGACAGGCTATGTGAAAAGGAAGGGATTATGCATGAGGTGGTGCCACTCTATACTCTGCAACAAAATGGAATTGCAGAAAGGAAGAATCGAACCATCATGAATATGGTGAGAAGTATGTTGAAAGGCAAGAATTTACCTAAAGAGTTTTGGGGTGAAGCTGTTTTGACTGCAACATACATTTTGAACAGATGTCCTGCAAAGAAGCTAGAAGGAATTACTCCAGAAGAATGTTGGTCTGGTGTGAAGCCTAGCTTGAGTCATCTTAAGGTATTTGGATTTATTGCACATAGACATGTTCCAGATCAGTTGAGAATAAAACTTGATGACAAGTCAAGTCAAATGATTCTAGTTGGATATCATTCGACAGGAGGCTACAAGTTGTTCGATCTAGAGAACAAGAAGATTGTGATCAGCAGGGACGTGATCATAAATGAGTTTAAAGAATGGGATTGGACTGAAAATGTCAAGAAAGATTCAGTGGGAATCCTACTTGAAGAGCCAGAAACTCAAGTCAAAAGAGGATTTCGACAAGAGGAACCAGCAGATATACCAAGTACAAGCAGGCCTCAAAGAACAAGACGCATGCCTGCAAGATTGCAAGATTGTGTGATTACATCAGATGATGTAATAGATAATGAAGGTGAGCTGGTACATTATGCTTTCTATACAGATGTTGAACCTGTTAATTCAGCTGAAGCATTGAAGGATTCGAAGTGAGTGAAAGCAATGAACGAAGAAGTGAAGTCTATTGAAGACAACAACACTTGGTCACTTGTCGAATTGCCTCAAGGCAAAAAGGCAATTGATGTCAAGTGGGTATACAAAGTGAAAACGAAATTGAAAGGTGAAGTAACTCGACACAAAGAAAGACTTGTGGCGAAAGGATTTCTACAGAAAGAAGAAATAGACTTCGATGAAGTTTTTACATCTGTTGCTAGGATCGAAACAATCAGGTTGGTTGTTGCTCTAGCTGAAATAAACAATTGGCACATATGTCAGATGGACGTGAAGTGTGCATTCCTAAATGGACCCTTAGATGAAGAAGTCTATGTTAAACAACCAGTTGGGTTTGTGAAACATGACGAAGAAAGTAAGGTGTACAGGCTGCATAAAGCCCTGTATGGATTGAAACAAGCTCCAAGGGCTTGGAATAAAAAAATTGATAGTTTCCTAAGGGAGAAGGAATTTGTAAAGTGCACAACTGAGCATGGAGTATATGTAAGAAGAAGCAAGAGTAAATTGCTTATAATATGTCTCTATGTAGATGATTTGTTGATAACAGGTAGCTATAAAAGTGAGATCGAAGACTTCAAAGGTGATCTCAGTAAGGAATTCGAAATGTCTGATTTGGGTGACATTTCATATTTCCTTGGTATCGAATTCTACAAGAGCAGTAGAGGTTTGATGATGCATCAAAGAAGATATGCAGGAGAAATTCTCAAGAGGTTTGAGGTGGAAGAATGCAACTCAACTTCGACACCTATAGAACCAAGACTGCAACTTCGAAAGATGCAAATGAAGATGATGTTGATCCAACCCAATACAGAAGACTTATTGGATCATTGAGATACCTTTGTCATACAAGGCCTGACTTAGTATACAGTGTAGGTATGGTAAGTAGATTCATGCAGAAGCCAAAGGTATCACATCTAGCAGCAGTAAAAAGGATACTGAGGTATCTCAAAGGAACTTTTGATTATGGCATTTTGTTTCCTGCGGCTGACAAAGGAAAAGAATGCAAGTTAGTGGAATACACTGATTCAAGTTGGTGTAGTGATGCTGAAGATCGAAAATCAATAACAGGATATGTGTTTATGCTAGGTGGTGCACCAGTTGCTTGGAATTCGAGAAAGGAACCAGTAGTGGCATTATCATCATGCGAAGCAGAATACATAGCTGCTTCTCTTTGTGCATGTCAAGTAACTTGGATGGTGAACTTGGTCGAAGAGATAACAGGGAAAGATCATGGAGCAATTACCATGAAGATCGACAACATGTCAGCTATCAATCTGGAAAAGAATCCAATAGCACATGGTCAAAGTAAACACATCAAAGTGAGGTTCCATTATCTTCGGGAGCAGGTAGCAGATGAGAAGATGAATTTGGAGCACTGCAAAACTGAGAATCAGATTGCAGACATCATGACGAAGGAAGTGCAAGTCGAAGTATTCAGAAAGCTAAGAGTCATGATGAACATAGATAATTTAGACACAATAAATTAGGTGGTGTGTTAAATTGTAATTCAGTGTGTCGAAACAATGTGTCGAAAAGATTTGATTTGTTTTAAAGTTAAATAGATTTGATTTAAGTCTAGAATAGATTAGATTTGATTTAGTAACAAAATAGATATTTTGGGCTTTGGACTTAGGGTGTAAGCTCAGTTATAAATAGAGAGAGTAACCCCTATTTTTGTAAACAAGTCAAGCAAACTATTCACAGTATTTTACAGTTGTAAAGTGAATAAGAAAGTTTTCACAGTTTGTGAGCAGAGAGAAACTCTGCAGAAATTGTTTGTCTTGTCTTCTTTTCTTTGTTTGTCACATAATTAAATTGTCATTGTGGTAGAAATTCATCATAGAATTTGGTGAGTATCCAACAGTTTTAATTTTAAAAGAAAAATATTTTTTATTTTTAAAAATAGATTTTATAAAATTGTTTATAAAAATATTACAAATTTTGTTATATTTATTTTTTAAAATTAAAAGATAAATTTTAATATTTTATAACATAAATATATATTATTAATGATCAAAATATAGTCGAAATTGTAATTTTTTCAAAAAATTATATTTCAAAAATATCTTTTATAAAAAATTATTTAAAATAGTTTCAAGATTAAATGATTTTTTTGAAATTTTAATATAAAAAAAAAGTTTTAATAAGATGACGATGTTCCTAAATAACATTTTAAGAATAATTATTTTCAAATTAAATTTTTATTTGAAATTTTTATGAAAAAAATTTTTATAAATTTCTTTTTACATAAAATTATAGGTTTGTTTGTTTTAATTTTAAAAAAATGATTTTTTTTAATATTTTTTAAAATAGATTTTTCAAAACCGTTTTTTAAAATATTAGAAGTTGTTTATATTTGTTTTTTTTTTTTAAAATTGAAATATTAATTTTAACGTTTTATAACATAAAAGTATATTATTAAAGATCAATACATACTTAAAATTGTAATTTTTTAAAAATTTATATTTCAAAAATAATTTTTATAAAAATTTATTTAAAATAATTTTAAAATTAAATAATTTTTTTAAATTTTGATATCTAAAAAAAATTTAAATAAAAAAATGAAATATTTAAAATAATATTTAAGAACAATTATTCAAATGAAAATTTTAATTAAAGTTTTTATGAAAAATATTTTTATAAATTCTTTTTACATAAAATTAGATAGCAGTATAATAATTATTTTTAAAAAAAATCAAAACAAACAAATCTTACCTAACACTATAAAAATCATTTAAAAAAAAGTTAAAACCTCCTGCCCATTCTGCTTTGATCCTAGCCTTTAAATTAATCCACAAATAAAAAGAAAAAGAAAAGTTGTATTCAATAACTAAAGTGATCCAACCATTACATTTAATCCAATGGTCATAAACTGCACAGGAGAGATGAGCAGCATGGACAGAGCAGGAAAGGATATGGATCCATGAGATATTGTCTACTAATGGGGTTCAAGATTTTAAACAACATTTGGTTTTCATGCCGTCCCCTATACAATTTTCTTTATATGAAAATGCTAGGTGGTATTAAAAATAAATACTTTGTTTTTAAAATTGTGTAACTTTTCTTTACAAATTAAAAAATTCATGTCATTTTCAACACAAATTTCAAGATAAAATTTATATGTTTAAATATAATTTCGGTCTCTTTAGATATATCACTATGAGTTTTAATCTTGTTTTGTATTATAATCAGAGAAATGTGTGTAGATCAAACGAGTTTGACCTCTAATGTGATGAAGTGAATTTTCAGTGAGGTGGACCTATAAGGTAGGACTCCAATGCCTAAATGCCTTCATCGTGATTAGCAACTTTTAGTAGGAGAAACTTTACGCGTGAACCTATGCCTGACAATATTGATGTCTTCTTGTACTAGAGTATTCTAACTGATTTGAAGTAAGATCTCGATAGTTTGTGGCGCAGTCCGTGTTTTTCCAATATCTATTACACTGGATTGTACGATTGGCTTTATTGTAAGATATATGCAGAGCCATGAATTTTTCATCCAACTTTTTGTTGCTCGTGGATCTTGAAAACTTTTCTTCTATGTTTACAACTTATTTTACCTTCATTAACATCTTTCGAGTGATTATTGCTTCAAACCATTTGTACTACCTCTTCTAAAATAGTGTTCAACGAGCAATCTTTCGAATTCACTTCATTCAAGGTAACGCCTAAAAACCCTTCTTTTCTGTTGCGTGCGTTTTCTCCCCTAGGGTTTATGAATTAGGATTTTTGAAGGAGAAAGTCACCATCGTTGGTGGGGTATTGGGTGGCAATATTTTCTAGAGGAAGATGTTTAGGGTTTGTGGCCTTTACAAAATTCTTTGCTATAGATGATTTTTATACAGATGCAAAAATTATTTTTATATCAGCCCACATGCTTCTACTTACATTTGTTTCTCTTTATATGCTAGCATGACTTTTAAATGGACAACTCTAGTCTAGGAACCTGAGACGTGATAAAAGATAACTTAGTCATGTGGGTCAACCAAGAGACCTTAGATACAGTCTCCGCCTTCGTCGCCAAGGTTAGTTTAGATCATGCCTTCCCTGAGGTAGGTCTTTTTCATACTAGGGGTGCTTCCTCCCAAAGGAAATAAGAGGATATGCAACAAGTATGGGGTGTGTCATCCCTCTTAATGAATGCGTGTTTTTTTATAAGTTTTTGTCTTCCTTTCATTGACTTTGAGGTAGGTGTTTTAAATCAAATGGCGATAGATCCTTTAAAACTTCCCCCAGTGATATGGACGTACATCAAAGTATTCTAGTGTTGGTGTAACTATAAGAAGAGTGTACCAAACTTGATGCTCTTTATCATCTTTTAAATCCCAACGCAGTTCTTTGATTCAACGTAGGGTTAAGGATTGATATCTCTTCGATAGGACAATAAGATGTTCGATGACCAACTTCAAGGACTAGTATTACCAGGTGTCACCCCTTACCAAGGTGGCTCACGCTAGCAATATATAGTTTAAGTCACCTTTTTAATGTTTTGAAAAATTATCCAAGTTTTGGTGTCAGAGTCATTTCTTGGAAGATGTTGCACCTTACGTTCATAACTCGAACAACTTATCCCAAGAAGAAAACTACCTGGAGAGGAAATTGGTGGCTTTCTTTGGAGAATTGTGTTTTATTGGTGGTGTTTCTCCATATGGAGTGGTGCCGAAGAAACAAAAGAAATGATATATAGAAACAGGTCTGCTGGTGGAAGCCGCTACCGAATAGGAAATATAAGTTATATTTGGTGAGCAACATATGAAACATTTCTCTTAATTACTTCTTTCTTGGGGATCACTTCTTTATCTTGCTTTTATTTTCTTCTATAGATAAGATGTCATGCAATCATACGATGCTACAAATGAAGAGAACTCCTAGTATCGTCTTTTCTCTCGCGGGGTCATCAATATGCAGACTACTATATATGTTCCAGGTGCAAGGTCCTCTGCTTGCACATCTACGCTTTACAATCCTATCTTGGTCTTAACAGAAATCAAGGATTCTCTTTATCAACCAATGACAAAGTGTTCTATGCACTCCTCATTGAGCATGATAGGGAGATTTCCACCCACGAGTCCATTTGTTGAAATGATCCCTAATCGCGGACCATATGGAAAAAACCTCAATTAGTGGCATAATACCGGGGAGGAAGATCCAATCCCAAGGAAGGTTCAACACCAACTGTATTCACTCAACTTCTACATTCCTTGTTTGTCCTGGTCCTCAAATGGATGATAGTTTCTGTCCCTTATTTTGGATGAAGGTTATGCCTATTTTTCAAGAAAGTCTAAGGTTATTAATCAAGAGGAGTTTGCGAAAATGGTATATAAAGCACAGTGGGTGTGTGCCATCTTGGAATTTGGTGCTTCTGGGGAAGGCAATATCTGTTTTCCTGACTACCTTTAGAAAGAGAATGAAGTGCTTTGGGAAGCGCCATCATTCTCACTATCGAGTGAGACATGTATATGGAGGAGCTTACCAAGGTTGGAGGTCTACTAAGAGAGAATTGAACAAATTAATAGGTCCACAAGTGCACAAAAATATCGAAGTAATATAAAAGATTATCGAACCCACAGAGACCAATAGTCAATCCTATCGCTATCTACTATTGCTTTGTAAATTTAAGGTTATCGGAAAGGATTTTTAGTTGCAAAGGGAATTTAAAACAAGAAATAAAATTAGGACAAGGGTAGAATTTAGAAAATAGATTAAATAAGAGAGACCGACATGTGGCTCATGACGCACCTCTGGGACTCAATAATTTATTGGCATACATTAATTTTAAAAATTACTTTTTAGAAGAAAAATACCAGTTTAAAAACATTAGTCTCACACTCTCATGCTATTGACTCCTGCTATATTTCAAAAACATAAATGGTTGCTCTCTCTCTCTCCCATTCAAGTTACAAAATACTTTTTGAAAACCTATTAGTCCTAATCAATCCTAAACTGATCTCGCCGTATTTAGGAATTAATGCCCAATTTTACTATCTGGTACAAACCTCACACTCCCATTTTTATTGGTTTGAAACCTTAATGTTTTTCACTCTCGTGCAAAACCTTTTTAATTAAATCTAAAGATAGAACCAGAAAATTTATTTTTTGTAAAAAGAGAAATTGCGCCAAATCAATATTGAGTCCTGTCAGAACAACGGTCCTCACATCCAGACTCTAAAACGTTTAGCCAACCATGATTGGAATCAAACACATATTATTATTAAACAAAACATGAACATGATATTTGTGAATAAATTAAATTAGCTTTAGCATGCAATATAACAAGTACGTGCAAAATTAAAGTAATAGTGTCGACAAAACTAACATACGATGAAACATAAACTAGAGATACCAAGAGAAGTAACAACGGGAACAATTTGAATAACAATTTCAATATTGGAAATTAAGACGAATAAATGCAGTAAAATAAAGGCAATAGAAAACTTATGGAAAAATAAAGTGGTGTAGGAAAGTAAATTGAACGGCTTGAAAAGAAAACTTCGGAATAGAAAATAATGGTGAGATTAAAATAAAAACTTGATCCAAGTACATCAATATTTTAAATTCAATAACAATGGTGTACCGATTTCCCAATGCGGATAATTCGGCACTTTACAGAGTAATTTTTATGCCTAAATCAAAAATATGAACTTGGATCCCTCTAAAAAACTAAAGGATGTAATATATATATATAGTGATAATGGTCTATAATTGCCTTCCAATTCGTGTTCAAAGTGGATGAGAAGAAGTATGAAGATATGGGAAGAAAATGTCCAACGTCTTGCTATTTTTCAGGTTCTCAAGCTTACAGTGAACATTGTGGCCTCGTGGTGAACACCATGAGTGTAAATGTGTAGAACATGGGTTCAATGTCCATGGCGAATGTCATGGCCTCATGGTGAACGTCGTGAGTGGTGTGAGCCGAATTTTTGCATTTTCTTCATATTTTCTGTTTTCCTGCACTTTTTGTTGATTCCTCGCACAAATGCTCTTCTTTGATAATTACCTGAAATAAATATAGAGTACATGCATAACACTACAAAAACATAAAAAATTGACACTAAAGCGTATGCAAATCGAGTCAAAATATACTGTGTATTGTCATGTTATCACTAATGTGAGTATATTCTGGTAGCCTCACTTGTTGGCCAAGAGGATGCAATCACTTCTACAAGATATGAAGGAAAAAGATGAAGCTCTAAAGTTTGCTAGGTCACGAATTTCCACAATGGATGTCGCTCTCACTGAGGCGAACCAAGAATTGGCATCCTCCCACAAAATGGCGACGTCTCTGAGCGAGGCTCAAGAAGATTAAAAGAAAGATAAAACAGTCACCAGGAATTTAGAGACATCTCTTCACCAATATATTATTAGTAGTGATCATGTTAAATTAACAAAAAAGGGATCATGTGAATTTGAATTTCTTTTAAAGTAGGTATTTTATTAAATTTTAATCGAATAACTAACTTTTAGAAATATTTTAGATATTATCTTTAATTTTAAATATTAAAAATTTTAGTTCATCAACAATTATATATTGGTGAAGAGTGATGTTATATGAAATAATAACTTGCAATTAAACTGTATATTTTATATATTTTTCATTTAATTTTAATTTACAATCTTTTAATTAATTTATATTTATATTTGTATCTATTATAGAACATTTTTATTTTAATTTACCAATGTCATCTCGAATATTTAAATAAAATTATTTAAATAACTTAAAAAACTGTGTAAAATTTAAAATCTATAACATTTTAAAAAATATTTTTTAAAAGCCTCATATTTAAAATATGTCTTATGCCTTAACATATGTTGGACCGGCCTTGGATGAACCTACCAGGTGTAACATTTTTACAAATAAATTTCATAATTATTGCTTCATGACCTTTTCTTGTTTTGTTTAATTATCATTGTTTTTACTTGTTATGGTGTGACTTTAGTTCCTCGAATCCGTTTATTTGGGAGTTCATTGATGTTTGCGGTCCTGTCTATAAATTTTGTTGGAAATATCTTTGGACCATGCCCGACAAAGGGTCGTTACCCATTCCCTGCTCGCAAGTTTAAGCTTGGTTGAGGTTGACGTAGTGGGGAGTCATCTTTGTGCTCTAGAATGGCTAGCCACCTAGAGAGGGTGAGCCCTGATCGCCGCTTTATTTTATGTTCCTGAACTGTCCGACTTCTACAATGGGATTTTTGATTGCTTTGGTTTTATGCTGACAATGTTTATGATAACACCCCAAAGACGTGCACAACCTTGGAGATCATAAGAAATAAAATTTATGAAAATTTATGTTGCAGAGTGTATTTTGTTAGACAAATGACTTCAAACATAAAGGGAGGGGTGAATTATGTTTCTTTAAAAAATAATGTCCAATTAAAAAATCTTTGGTAAACGCAATTGCTTAAAACAATTTTGTAACTTAAATAAAAACTAATAAGCGAAATGAATAAATACAATAAAATCATAGTGAAGAGAAGATGAAGGCACAACAAAAATAAACAAATAACAGAAATAAAAATATATAAAAGATAGGAATATTGAATTTGATATTTATAGAGGTTCGGTCCAATCACTTGGCTTACTCTTATTTCCAAGAGTTTATTTTTTGTAAGAGTTTCTATTATATAAATGAGATTTTCACAAGTTATGCCCATGAACCATCATATAAACAGACTTGGAGTTTTACACAAGTTATCCTCCAAACCAAACACGAGATTTTATACCAGGCTTATCGCAAACCAAATCAAAGCTTTTACACCAGGAACAATTCACAGACTATACAGAGATTTTCATGGATAATCTCACAAAATAAATGAGAGCTTTTATGCTAGGCGAAGCTCACAAACCAAATAGATATTTTCACAGACAATCTCATAAACCAAATTAGAGCTTTTACACCATGCGGAGTTCACGAACCAAACAAAGGTTTTCAAGGACAATCTCATGAACCAAACAACAACTTCTTACAAAAAGATTTTCCACAAGAGATAAAATCCTCTTCCACAAATTACAATATTACTCCTTCACGAGAATACAAGAAAATCCTCAATGATATTTTTCACTTCTAAAACACTAAGGCAATTTTAGCGAAATGAGAGAAATGAGAAGAAAATGGGTAAAGAGTTAGAAGGTATGTAAAAACAGGTTTTCTTGTGTATTTTGAAAGTGAGGAGAGTCTTCTATTTACAAGAGATAAATATGGTTCAAAAAGGAAAACTATCCGTGAGATTTATAATGCTCATAATAGATTATGCACTAGGTATGCTTTATAAAAAATGACTTATTTATATTGGAAATGTTAAACTTAATATTTATTTTGAGGGAATTTCTTATTAATTTGATTTTATCGACTTATTTTTCATATAAATCATGTCTCATATGTATCATGTTACATATAAAATAAATTGATACGGTTATGGTCCCTAAAGCAATTGTTCCTTCAAGCCAATGAGTGAACCTAAGCTAAACCTAAGAATAATTTATGCTTCTCCAAGATATACCTCAATGGTTGTCCTCCTTTGATCTAGTCTTGTTCTTTTTCTTTATTATATTACATAAAAGAATACTCATTTTACATATGAGGAAATGAGATAAGAAAAAGAATTACATATAGAGAATAGAAAAAGACATGACACACATACCATATTAAAAAAAACAATTTATTATTATTATTATTATTATTATTATTATTATTATTATTATTATTATTATTATTATTATTATTATTATTATTATTATTATTACTTCTGTTAATTTATTATTATTATTATTATTATTATTATTATTATTAAATTATTTTAATTAAATAAATTAAATTGAATTTAGAAAATTCATCAACTACGCAGAGTTATCTAGGGGTTCCACTACCCGAATGCTAATTCTTAATGAACAATTCATTCTGAATTATTGTCGTATTTCACATCAACACTTGAAACATTTACAAACCCTAATCACATAACTCACGCGCCATTTGTAAAACCTAATTGAATAATTCATGACAACACAAAACTTGCACTATCATCAACCCTAATTGCATAATTCATGACAACACAACCCATACGCTATTATGAACCCTAACGCAACACATTCATATAATAAATAACATAATGATTGATTATTCAATATGATTGATCAAAATGTCATGTTTCGCCATACAAATGTCAGATCACGAAGTGTAATCAACATTGATTATTCAAATGTATAACATTCTTACATTAATCAAATGAAGGAAATAAAACAGTGTATCATATACATTGATGGCGCACCAGAATTACTTATATCATATGTAAACCGATCAATGCATTTGTATCACTCTAGATGGTTAAAGTATCACAGATTCACCATACAAAAGTTGGTCACAAATCTTAGTCAACATCAAATATCCAAAATTTACAAATCCTGATGCCAATATTTAATTTCTCTATTATTATTTATTTAATCATGTATATTTAATTGAATTGAAACAGAAGGTTCAGAAAGAAAACAACTATAAAACTCATGGTTTCGTAAGTGGCTCTGATACCACTGAAGGGAAATCACGATTGAAACACATAGCAGAAAACAAAAACTTCCCTTAAGTAGATCCTTATGAATGAGCATGATAAATGATATAATGATTACCTTTTGTGGGGAGTACCCGTTATTTAGAATCGAGAATGATAACGAGCACAAAACAAACAAAAACACCCCCTCTCAGTCCACATAAACAACGTGTCTTTAATTTCAATGTTAGTTGTTATGAATGAAGAATTATATATATATATATATATATATATATATATATATATATATATATATATATATATATATATATATATATATATATATATATATATATATATATATATATATATATATATTTCATAAACCCAATTTTGTCAACAATAAATACTTCAACACAAGAGTTATATTTATAGAACCACTTCTATGGGTTGCAAGATAAACAAACCCATTAAACACATTATACCTTATGATGTACTATATTTCACTTAAATATATCGTATCTTACAGTGTTATGTATTTTACTTAAGTACATCGTACAATAAGGTGTTCCTTAATTTACTTAAGTGCACCATACCTTAAGGTGTTTCGTATTTCACTTAAGTACATCGTACCTTACAATGTTTCGCGTTTCTCTAAGTAATACTAGTGTATTTCAAGAACGCATAATTGAATAAGCTTTACTTATTTATTTTATCCCATCAATCTTTCATTATGTGTGTGGCTCTATAGATTCTCGTGACATTGAAAATTATATGAAATTATACATTTATTATAATAAACATGAGCAATATCTAGAAACACATCATTGCTAACCAAGCCACGAAAATGTCATGTGATATGACAAAACCTTTTCATGATAATTTTATATGTATAATTACTCTTTTTGCATCATGCACGTATTTAAAATAAGTAATATATCATGTTTCCCCTGTCTAGTTAAATATTGAAGCCTTAGACATTTATCCTATTATGTAGAATAAGAAATTTTCATTTCGGTCACTCGTGTCCCTCGATATGATTTGTTGAATACCCATCAACCATTTTATGTTTATCATGTTATGGATAATGTTTGATTGATAATAAAATACTTGACTCTATATCTAGAGTCCATAATGGTTTTGGGTCAAAGGGTGGTATACACCACTATTAAATTATGATACTTGCATAACATTTTATGTAATACTCTCTTGGCGGGTCAATCTAGTTAAATATTACTCCTAATCTGTATACCTATGTGAAAATTTGACAAATCTTTATCTATGAACTGTGAGATGTGATCATCAATATATCAACATAATAGTCTTAATGCTTTTATGTTATCTCACTTTATAATAAAGCTTGACTACATATATTTTAAAAACAGTGTCCTTATGTTTAATGTGATTTTATGATTTATTAAGTCTCACTTAATGTTTCATCAAACGAACTAGTTATTATTAGACTTTATTACTTTGGAAAAACAAACATAATAAATAAATACCTTATTATTATTAATAGATAATTCGATACAAGTATCAAGTTCTAACAAAATTATTTACCATTATGGCTTACACCATCAAAGAAACCCATCAAAAATCAGGTTTTATCAATTTATTTACAATTTCTTTTTATCAATAATTAATTATTTTTATATTAGGGCAGATCAGAGCATATTTTTGAGAGAACAAATAAACTAAGTTAGAGGGTGTAAAAAGGAATTAGAGGAATAATAATGTATACATTTTTAAAAAAAAATTGGTACTAAATAGCGTCACACTTATTCATAAGCGATACTATCTAAACTTTATGTATATTGAACATGTCGCTCCTTATCCAACCCGTGGAACGATTATTCTGTTGCAAACATAATTGTTACAGTTTTTAACGTTTCCATTGTGCTTCAACTTAAATGTACATCACCGTGATTTCACTAACCATCTAAATATACTCATTCTTGTTGTCTTTTAGTTATATATTTCATTATCCATTATTCACCTTTTAGATTAATATTGCAGAAATTATTGGCTGGAAGAACTTTGCTTAGCTATCTCCATTAGATGTTATTCTCTGAATTCCTCATGATTCAGGCATTTTGTGCGGAGATCTTTCTCTCACTATTGTTTTTTTTATTGTTGGTTCCAATCTCTACTTATTTTAAGTTATTATTTTCTAATCACTAGTGTCAGTTTTAAGATTAGTTTAAAATTTTGTTTTTAATTTTAATGTTGCCAGTATTATATATTTTGTCTTTAGTTTCAAATTTCTCTAAAGTTTTGATGAGTAGGACTCACAACACCAAATTTGTAACATTTTCCATTATCCACTAATGAAAGTTTTTTAATTATGAGATGTTATTGTTCTTAAATAAAATATTTCTATAGTTACACTAGTAATGATAAACACAAGTTGATTGTGAAATAAATCAGACGCCTAAATTAAAATGTTTAAGATCCATGAAAGTTCAAAAATACTAAAAGAAGAAAAACAACTAAAGATGGAACTCCATGTCAAAATCTTTCAAATTTATGATACCTAAACAAGTAAGGTTTGAATGATATTATCATTGTCAACTACTAATTATCTTGTAATATACACACTAAGTCATAATTTACCAAAAATAAAATAAAAACTAAATGGGTATCAAATAAATAAAAAGTCGTGAATTGTTCAAGAAATTTTAGTAAAGAGTTTAAGTGGAAAAATAAAAAACTACAAAGAAGAAGAAATAGGAAATGTAGGGCCTAACTCAAATGATCTAGCTCACTTAGCTTAAATTTATCCTAAACTAACCCAAACTACATTTTGACCCTTAAAACCTTAAAAGTGTGTGTAATAATCATTTGATAAACGTTTTAGAAACTCTTGAAGTCTATGGTTAAATGATACTTGTCATACCCTAACTTTTGACCTAGGATCCAAAGCCCTTTTACACCATTTCATAACATCAAAAGATGATCTCATTCATACTTGCATCACTAACCTTGTATAGATACCAAGAGTATATTTGGCTTTTGTTGTTTTTACCAGATAAGAGTCCATGGGATTGATAAAATCATTATTCCTCATAGATTCAATCTCCTCATTCAATTATGGGGATAACGTAATCATTATCTTCATCACAACCTCATCAAATTAGGGTTTCATCATTGAATTCATCAAGTTCTTGACCATCCGTCTGAGGATGATACACCGAACTCAACCTCAACTTAAAACCCAATGCCTCTTGCAGACTCTTCCAAAAATCTGAAGTAAACTCAGATCTCTATCTGAAATAATACACAAAGGACCATGCAGTTTCACCATTACACTAGTGTAAATCTTTGCCAACTTTGATATTGGAAAACTAATGTTAATAGGAATAAAATGAGCCGACTTTGTAAGCCTATAAATAATAACCCAAATTATATCATGCCCTCTTGACGTATTAGGTAACCCCATCACAAAGTCCATCGAAATACTATCCCATTTCCATTTTGGAACTTCTAACCCCGTAAGGTACAATTTTCTTAATGGGTTTATTCAGCTTGCAACCCACACAAATGGTTATAAAAATATAACCTTTGTGCTAAAGTACTTGTCGCTTGACCAAATTTTAGTTTGTGAAACACTAGTCACACTTCTCTCTCATAAGGTCTTCATCCATAATAGTTAGCATTGAGATTAAAGACACTTTGTTCGTATGAACTGAGTTGAGGTGTTATTGTTCAACACTCATAATTGATCCCGATTTTGTATCAATGTGTATTTTCCATAAGAGATAATCATTTTATCACTAATCACGCTCATTTGTATGGATCAACTTAAAGGAAATTCTTATTTTCCACTGCATATTTTAATTGTGATTTCCCTTCATTATTGACCCCACGATTTCTAGTGACTTTTGTTTCTTTCTTGAGACACTGAAATATGTCATGAAACGCCTATGCAAATTTCTCCACAAATTGATGGATTGAATCCTCATACCTCAGAACCATGTCACAACTCTCTCTTTTAGAGTAAGGTGAATGATTTTCAATTCTCTAGACTGTTCGCTTATAGAAACCGAATAAAACCTATACAAGCCTGACGTGATCATCATCTATCATCCCATCAAAAGTCCCCAAGGGCTTCATGAACTCTTTATGGACAAGGAAGTCATTTATCCTTCGGGTGAAGGTGTATCTGTAGGGAGTGTCCTCGTTGTCTCCATATTTCCTAGAAATAGACAAGGGAAATGAATCCCTATGGTGTCTTCTATGATGACGACGGGGATGAAGGGCAATGGAGAGTGACCTTCTTCGTGGCTTAGATAATAGGATTTATTCATTTGATGACTCATGTACAAGTGGTGATAACATGGTTCTTTTTGGTCTCGATTGTAGAATGTTAATGATTTATCATTTACTCATATTGCTTCTTGTGCAGTCTTTTATGGCACCAAGGTGATTAATAGTTAAACTTAATTATTTTGATTTTTAGTAGCCTTTCATTCTATAGTTTCACCTTTATTGATTTCCTATGAATACCAACCAACATGCTTTTGATCAATATGTTTGTTCATTTGTTCACAACACGAGTTTATAGGATCAACAATGGTGGGGTATCTTCACTCATTGGGGCACAAGAAAGAGTTTGTTGAATATCCTAGAAGGGAAAAAGAAAATCAACGGTTGTGGGTCGATCGGTAGATGTATCACTGATGGACGAGGTTAGGGAACCCTAGAGATCTGGAGGCTCTTGAGTTACCCTAACAATCTTACTGGCTAAAGACCGACATGACCTAGTCACTAGTCTCAATGTTGTCTTTATTCATTTGTTCACCATTAGATATGTTGTTGAGTAAGGTCATGGAAATACTGGAGTTGTTTCCAACATATGGCTTCAATTGGTCTAAGAAAGATCTAACTAGTTCATAAATGATGAAGTGCATCAATATGTGATGGTGAATTTCTATGAAGGTATCTATATGTTGATGTCTGGTCCAGTGCGCACAAGGTGGGTGGGGTGAGGGGTAACATGTAAACATTTTGTCACTCAAGTAGGTGACTGTTGAATGTGTGAGGTTTTAGAGCTATAATACTTTATAGTTTAACGTGACACATGTATTAGCCTTTTATAGTAAGTGTAATATGGAAAGTATGAAAAGAACATGAAAGACCTTTGAGATATTTTCTTGAGTTCGGGGGGTAGGTTATGAAAAGGGAAGGTGTTAACACCATTTCATCCATAGTTATCTATGGGCTCTTAGTTGCTTGCTAGATCACTTTTGAAATTGCTTTGTTTGAAATGTGTTTGTGATGGGTTTTGAAAGTATTTTTGAAAAGCGCTTTCGTTTAGGAAAACTTTGTAATGATTCCCGTCTCTATAATAATGCATACAAAGTGTTGGACTTTTTGAAAATATTTCATATTTTGAAAGTGTTTGGTTTGTTTGAAAATATGTTTGTTTTTTGAAAATGGATTGTGAGTAAGCAACTAAGAATGTTCTACCTATTCAAAAGTATTTTGTTCATTTCTTCCTTCCTTTGATATTACTATCTTACCATTGATTGGTAAGAAGCCTTATCTTTGGATGTAAAGGGACTGGTGTGGGTCATCGTATAGTCATGAATAACAATATTGTGAGATATCTTAGCATTTATCTTGAGGTACTAAGATCATTTATAAGGCAACATTTGTAGCGTCATCAAGGGACTATGATCTTGTGTTTTTTATTTTTTTTTGCTAAGATGTCTCACATGCATATCATGACCATTTTCTCAAGGCAACAAGTGGAGTTAACCCTAGAGGTGTAAGTGTACAAGTGTTTATTTTTTCATGCTTGATTTTGTCTTGGATTAAGGTTTTCTAAGCATTGATTTTATCTTTTCATACAAACTCTAATTACTAGAACTTATATGAAAGCGGTAAATTACGGAAAATAAATGTCCTGGGCTATTACAACCATTTTGGGGATGGGGTGTACAAATTTACAAATGGGGATTGCAAGAATTTAAATCTAATTATCTATTACAATCATATTGAAACTTGAATAATGTACAAGAATTGAAAGGAATATAATGTACAAGACATGAATGAAAACAAAATGAATTTGTTTTGACTTTGTTAAAGAAAGATTTTTGGCCTATTTAACTGAAAGTAAATTTAATTAAGGAAAAATTAAGATTAAGTTAAAGAAAAGAAAATAAACAGGAAAATGTTTTTGATCTTTTTCATTGTAAGAAGTTAAATAAAAATAAACTAAATAATTTAAATATATTTTTGGTGTTTTTGATTAACAAAAATAATTATAATAATAGCAATAATAAAGTAAAGAAACTGAGATAAAGATATAACATTAACGCCAGGGGGTTCAGAAAATGGAAATGTCAAGGCCCAACCAATGGAGGCCCAGGCGCGCTTCCTCTTGGAGTGAAACTCGAATGACTTCTATATGACTTCTAGAAATGAATTGATGATGAATTAAGCTTACATGGACCTTCTTTGAGCTAGTGGGGTCACTACTTTGCTTTAAAAGTCACTGAATCAATCTAACCAAGTCAAGGTGCAATGGTAGAAAATGGAAATGGTGTATGATGATGGGATGGTTACAAAAATGTGGTTTAAGGGCTGAGATGGTTTCTATGTGGTGTATGTAAGCTTAGTGAATCGAAAGGCCAAAAAATGCATGAAGGGATTTGAGATTTTGTGTGTAAAGTTAGAATGTGCCAAGTTTTATGCTTGTGTGCAGGTTCTGAATTTTTGAGAGTTTTAGGAGTGTTTTAAGGCTGGCAATATCATGTTCTCTCGTCTCTCCTCCTTTTTCTTTTTGTGTCTCTTGCAAATGCTTCTTCTATTTATAGGCAAGAGGTTTGTGAACAAGCTGATTTGGTTTACAAACTATGGAGTTATGGCTAGGTTGGATTGCAAATATCAAGTTATGTCATTGTCCCAAGATGAGGTACCAAAGTTGTTGGTTTAAAGGGGATTATTTCCATGATTTATGGTGGAGTAAAATCAGAAACAAACAAGGTATGGGTTCAAGACAAGTTTTGTTCCAACAAGCTTACTTTTCAAGAATTGCAATGGTGTCTTTATGCCATAAATGGAAAGATATTTTGGGTAATGACTTAATAACTTGGGTAGTAGCTCAAGAGTGGGTGTAAGCATTAAATTATGGTGAGATTTGCAAGTTAGAAGGCCTGCAACACAAGATTATGTAGCATAGCCTATGGATTTGATCAATGTTCTTCAAAATTCTGTCTTCAACCTGGTTCCTTCTACAAAGATCTTGAATCTCTATAGAACTTTGATCTTTTTCTTACTCTGGTTTTCGAAAAGCATCTTGAATCTCTTAAAGATGTCGAATACTCCATCCTTTTGTTTTGATCACATAGATTCACAACTTTCGACCAAACTCATCAATAGACAAAACAATATTTGTTTCCACCAATTGTATGTTCTTCGAATGGACCACATTCATCTGAGTGTACCATTTTGAGTATGCAAGATGATCTCATTGACATAGTCGAAACGAAAGAATTTATGGATTGCTTTTCTACTAAACAAACTTCACAAAGTTTTTTCAGGCATCTCAAGACTTGGAATACCAGTAACCATATCTTGAGTAATCAGTTGATTAAGTGGTCTAAAGTTCAAATGTCCAAACTTCAAATGCCACAACCAACTATCCTTGTGGTCGAACAGTTTTCAAACATTGAACTTCTGTCGAATTGATAATTGTCTTAAATGTCCTGTTTTTTGACAACGGATATTTTAAGACCAAATTATTCTTGGTGTCGAACAATCTCAAAACTCCATCTTTCATGACAACTGAGAAACTTCTTTCGACTAGTTGTCCAACACTTAGCAAGTTTCACTTTATTCTAGGTACATAGAGCACATCTTTAGTCATAACTTTTCCTCCATTACTCATTTGAAAGACTATGTTGTCAGTACCTTCTTCTTGCAATGAACTATTATCAGCAAGTTTTTTTGTTAAATTGTAATTCATTGTGTCAAAACTACGTGTGTCGAAGGGTTTAGAGGTGGATCGAAGCAGGTTGCTCGAAGGAAGCCATTGCCCAGTCGAAGCTTGTGGATCGAAGCAAGCATGAAGATAGACAACATGTCAACTATCAATCCGGTGAAGAACCCAATAGTACATGGTCGAATCAAGCACATCGAAATAAGTTTCATTATCTCTGAGAGCAGGTAGAAGATGGGAAGATGAATTTGGAACACTGCAGAACTGTGAATCAGATTACAAACATCATGACAAAGGGAGTGCAGGTCGAAGTATTCAGAAGACTTAGGACCATGATAAATATAGATTGTTTAGACACAATGAATTAGGTGGTGTGTTAAATTGTAATTCATAGTGTCGAAACTATGTGTGTCGAAGGGTTTAGAGATGGATCGAAGCAGGTTGCTCGAAGGAAGCCATTGCCCAGTCGAAGCTTGTGGATTGAAGCAGGTTGCTCGAAGGAAGCCATTGCCCAGTCAAAGATTTGGGATCAAAGCAAGCTTGATCTTCTTTAACTTGTCAAAAATATGCCAACCACTCCTTTCGATCAGTCATGTGGTTCGAACAACCTGAACCATATTTTGAATTTGACATGGTCATCTGCAACTGCATACATTTTTTTATCTGCTTTGCCCTTTCGACAGTCTCCTCTTCCTCCTTTTGAGGATTCAGAAGTTCCATCTTCGACCTGATGCTTGAGATTCCAATATGATCCATGGAAACTATATGGGGCATTAAAAGTCCAATTGTACTTGTGAAAACTCAAACTCTAGTTTTTAGTCATCAATGTTTGAGGAGGTATCTTGAGCTGATAAAACCTTGTGCAGTCTTGAATCAATAGAGATCTTGTGAGAAAATTCTTGAGAAATGAGAGGGAAAATTTTGGGTTACAATAATAAGGTTGTAGAATTTTTAAGGACCTAGAATCTTCTACTTTGGATAGCTATAACAAAGTACATATGTCAAAGGATCCTTTAAAGTATGATTTAACTATTTTTCTCCTTCTAATTGGCTCTGCTCTGGTGTCTTTCTAGGGCATATCCATATTAAGCTATGTGGTTCTATAACATTCTTTGTGAATAACTGCTTTACATGAGTGACGTCATCGACTGAGCGTATAAAGGGTGATGTCATTATTATTCCCTAAAAGTCAGATATGACGCTCCTTACCCTTTTATCGGTATTACTGTTGGCTCTTAAATTCGACACCCTTGTTTCATTAATATCAGCCATTAAAACTGAAGGATGTTTTCGATCAGCTGGGTCTGTCGAAATGACCATCGAAAGATGACAATGTACTCAGAAGATTTCTTCCAAGGGAGAAGTTGGTTGCCTTCGACGTCGAAGGTGTTTCTCGTCGAAGATGCTTCTCGACGAAGATGTTCGATGGTTCAGAGTGGAACAATTTGAAATTCAAGCGTTTGGAGGGAAAACGGTTTCCAGCGGTTACCAAGTGCAACGTGCAAAGATCTGGAGCGTCGAACGTTGAGAACGTGCCAAGTGGAATCATCTCGAAGCAGTGTAACTGCCCGACGGTTACTTGGGATGTTTTAGTATAAATAGTAGTAGTTCGCGCAGTTTCTCGCGTGTGTTCACAATTATATACAAAGTCACTCATATAGATTCGAGTACCCAGCGTGTGAGAAAGAATTGTTGAGAATGTATGTGTGAAACACCAACTTTATTAATCAAAGTCATTTACTTTTTCCAGAAACTTTACTTGCTTTCTTCTTTACTTTCCCTGTCGAAGTCCTTTACTTCAAGCCTTCATTTATTTTACCAAGCCTATTTCTTCATGCAATTTACTTAAAGCCTCTTTATTTTATTGTCATTTAACCATTATCCAATTTAATCAAAACCTCAAAATCAACCTATGTCTTAGGATCAATCTGATCGATCCTGCGAGTAACCAAATAAGTAACCATTTGGAGGATCAGCGGTTGTTTACCAATAACCACGGTAAACAAATTGGCACACCCGGTGGGACTGTGTGTTGATTTTTGAAAATAATCTCATCTTTTTCGAGGAGTGTTGCATGTTATTGAGAAGTGGTAGAATATACACTAACGATACCAATACTGCTAGAAGAAGGGAAGAGATGGCGAATCCGCCAAACAATAACGAAATCCCACAAACAAATATGGGAGCAACGGTTATCCCGACCGTAAGTGAAGCGATAACCGCTGGTTCAACACCAGCAGTAACGGTCACAGCAACGGGGCCATTACCTCCGTTCACAGGCCCCAGAGTGCCTTTGGGAACTCCCCCACCAAGGGGAAATTTAGGCACAAGGCCTTTTGTTCCCCCAGGATTTATGACAGGCGGTCATAATCGAGAACCACTCTATGGCATGCCAACTTCTGACTTGGCTAGCCTGACGAATGTTGCGTCCACTTTTTCAGACCCTTTAGTGAGTGCCACTTCGCCACTCCAAGGTTCTGGAGTAGGTATGGCGAATAGAAATAGGACCCAACTCTTAGGAGGAACGTCCCAAGTAGCACATGGCCTTACAAATGCCTCGACAGCAGTCTTGAGGCAACAAATGGACGAAAGCAACCATGATATGGTTCAAATGTTGGCACAAACTTTAAGTACAATGCTGAACCCTCTAATACAAAACACTACTCAATCGAATCAGCAGATGACAGCGCAAATGATGCGTTTGGCTGATTTCTTTGGAGTACCCCAACCTATTCGACAGCCCCAAAGGGCGCAAATAAGGGGAAACCAGGGTGTGTTCTTAGAGGAAGAGACCACTATCAACCAGGTCCAACAGCCTGTCGAAGAAAACCTTAGGGCACGATTGGAGCAACCTGTCGAAGAACCTAGGGTAATAACCCCAGAGGTAAGGTTAGTTAACAGAAACCAAAATGCTGACGAAGTGGTTCAGCATATCCAATACCAAAACATGGGTTTGGAAAATAATCTGGCAACCATGATCGAAAGGATCATGACTCAAAATGGGATGAACATGGGCTTTCTAAGGCCCAACTTCACATCCCCGTTGTCAGAATACGTGTTACAAACAGACTTACCTCCTAGATGTAAAGTCCCCAAATTCACTAAGTTCTCCGGGGACACGACAGAATCTACTGTCGAACACGTGGCGAGATACTTGATCGAAGCAGGAGATATTTCGAATAACGAAAACCTGAGAATTAAGTACTTCCCAAGTTCTTTAACAAAGAACGCTTTTACTTGGTTTACAACTCTCCCCCCCAATTCGATCCACCATTGGACCCAGTTGGAAAGATTGTTCCACGAGCAATTCTACATGGGGCAAACCAAGATAAGCCTGAAAGAATTGGCCAGTGTAAAGAGACGTTTCACTGAACCTATAGACGAATATCTAAATAGGTTTAGGTTGCTCAAAGCAAGATGTTTTACACAAGTGCCGGAACATGAGTTAGTCGAAATAGCCGCAGGCGGTTTAGATTATTCCATTAGGAAGAAGTTAGACACCCAATACCTGAGAGACATGACCCAACTGGCCGATAGAGTTCGACAGGTAGAACGCCTCAAAGCTGAAAAAGCAAAGGCAATGAAAACTCATAAGAGAGAGAGGATAGTGTATGTTGAGATGGATGACGAAGATCCAGAATCCTTCGACGATACTATAACTGTCGAAGAAGGAGAAGTCGATTTAGCGGAACTAAAACAAGGGCCACCATACTCTTGCAAACTGTTAGTCCCCTCAAGTGGGAAAAATCCCATTGGTCCAGAAAGGACCAACGATAGGTTCCCCAAAAAGACTTATAGTTTTGACATCACAAAATGTGATGAGATCTTTGACTTGCTTGTAAAAGATGGCCAAATGATAGTACCCCCAGGGGTAAAAGTGCCTCCTCTTGATCAAAGAAAGAAGAGAGGCTTTTGTAAATATCATAATTTTTTGGGCCATAAAACTTCTCAATGTTTTCTTTTCAGGAATCTTGTGCAAGACGCTATCAAAGAAGGGAGGTTGAAGTTTGCTGACAAAACCCCCATGGTTGTCGACTCAAATCCGTTGTAGGCTGAAGCCCACTATGCTGAGCCTTCTGAGGTGAACGTGATCGAGGCATCCAGGAGCCAGTCGAAGAGGCCAGGAATCACAATGGTCGAAGTCTCAAAGGACCATATCAACATGCCAATCTTTGGCAGTTTTTCTGGGAACTTATCCAGAAAGACAATTGAAGCGGTTCAGAAAGCGGTCGAAAGCCCAAAGCTGGAGACAGTTGAAGCACAAAAAACTGGACCAAAACCCAGTTCTCACTTGGCCACAGTTCAAGGCCAGATGGAGAATTTGGAGATTCAAATGAAGCAGTTGACTCTTGCCAACAAAGATACAATGAATGTCAACATGGTCGAACTCTCTGACCCAAAAGCATCAGAGGAGGCCATGAGGCAAGAACAAGCTAACAAGACTGCTTTCCCTCGGGAAAATGAAAATCTGGCAGATTTCCTGCAAATATGCCAGAAAAAGAAGTCAGAGGTGACGCTGTGTCCAAGATGCAGTTCGATCTTTGACAAAAAAGTTGCTGAGCATATTCAAGGCGTAAGAGCAGCAAATAAGAGATGGGAAAATGTTGATCTTTGACATGACCCCAGAAGAGCTCCCAAAGAGGTTCAAACCAAGAAAAGAGGCCATTGACTTCCAGGCCTCCAACTAATGTGCCAGTAGATACCTGGTACAAAACATCTGGTCGAAAGAGGCCAAGTGAGGAGAGATGGCACTCTTTCGACGTGCCAAGGGGTTCATCTTTAACACAAAAGAAAGAGTCTCAAGTTGCTGCACCTAAAGTTGCACAAGTGTCAAGCAACTACAAAGGGAAAAATCCCATGTCTCGATCTCAATGGAGGAGATACCAAAGGAGACGAAAAGCTGAGAGGGAGGCTGCCAATGAACCAAAGGCAGAAACCAGTTCAAATGTTCCTCTAAGGAAGCAAAGGAAACCTATGGAAAGAGAGCCGGTAACCAACAGGCTAGTTTGGCCTAACCAAGGTGAAATTGAAGACGAAGATGGTTCTGAGTCTGATGATACTTTGGACATAATGGTGAATATAGTCTCAGTGCTGCCCAGAGAATTCAACCGACAGGTGGAGGTCGAAACAAGTGACTGGGAAGTGGAGCAAGAAATGGCCAAACATAGGCCAGTGTGCTATTTCGTCATGGATAATGGCACTACTGAGGAACAAAATGGTTTCTTCGAACCACCTACAGAGGCGATGAAAAATCACCTCAAGCCTTTATTTATAAGGGCTAAACTCGAAGAAACTACAGTGAATAAAATCTTGGTGGATTGTGGGGCAACCATCAACATTATTCCTCACTCTATGCTAAGGAAAATTGGCAAAAGGGATGAGGACATTAAGCCTCACAACATGGTCCTGTCGAACTATGAGGGCGGCATAGGGACCACTATGGGAGTGATCCAACTGGATATCAAGGTAGGATCTATCCTTCGACCAACAATGTTTATGGTCATATCGGCCAAACCTAACTACAATATTTTGTTGGGCCGTGAATGGATTCATGGTGTTGGAGCTGTGCCATCATCAATGCACCAGAGGCTGCTCCTATGGCGTCCAGATGGGATGGTCGAAAACATAGAGGCAGATCAAAGCTATTACCTGGGCAAAGTGAATCACCTAGGGCTGGCAGATTTCGACAAGAACTTGGCTCACATAGGGCCATGTCCAACACCTGACTTCGACTTGGCGCCAGCGCCAAATACTTTTTGTTCCCTATACCTGCACCCTGAGCATGGTTTTCAATGGGACAGAGAAGACTTGTCCCACATAGACTTCAGTGGGTTAACTGATATCCAACCAACTGGTTGGGGAAGTGAATTCAGTGATAATGACTGAGTCACAATCATTGAAGCGAATTTCGGCTTATGTAGCCGAAAGAAAGATGATAGCGGCTCTCGAAGCCGAATTAAAGTACATGGCCACACAGGCCAATGATCAACAGTTATCTGCTGCAGGTCCAGGAAAGGATTTCGATCCAGAACCCCCTGATATCATGCCAGAAGGAATGCAGGAACAGAGGCTCGACGCCATCTATGACGATGAGCCTTTGGGCTTCGAAAAGGACCCCTTGGCGAACAACATTAAAATGTTAGCGCAAGATCCTTTAGAAGAAATCAACTTAGGCGAAGGGTCAGAGAAAAAGCCAACTTACATCAGCACCAAAATTGACCCAGAACTTAGGTTGGAAGTAATCCAATTGTTGAAAGAGTTCAAGGACTGTTTTGCATGGGATTACGACGAAATGCCTGGTCTCGACAGAGGATTGGTAGAACTTCAGTTGCCAATCAAACCTGGGAAGAAGCCAATCAAGCAAAGTCCAAGACGCTTCGCTCCAGAAATACTGTCGAAGATCAAAACGGAAGTCGAAAGACTGCTGAAGTGCAAATTCATACGCGTTACAAGGTATGTCGAATGGATTGCAAACATTGTGCCAGTAATTAAGAAAAATGGTACATTAAGGGTGTGCATAGATTTCAGAGATTTGAATGCTGCTACGCCCAAAGATGAATATCCTATGCCTGTGGCGGAAATGCTAGTCGATTCTGCCGCTGGCTATGAATACCTGAGTATGCTCGATGGTTATTCAGGATATAATCAAATATTCATTGCTGAAGAGGATGTGTCGAAAACAGCTTTTCGATGCCCTGGGGCCCTAGGCACTTACGAATGGGTAGTGATGCCTTTTGGCCTAAAGAACGCTGGGGCAACATACCAGCGAGCGATGAATTCTATCTTCCATGATTTTATTAACACTTTTATGCAAGTATATATTGATGACATTGTTATAAAATCTGTTTCCAGGAAGAATCATATTGACCACCTTCGGCAATCATTCGAAAGAATGAGAGAACATGGTCTGAAGATGAACCCTTTGAAGTGTGCATTCTGTGTGAAAGCTGGAGATTTCTTGGGCTTCGTTGTCCACAAGAAAGGAATCGAAATCAACCAGAACAAGACGAAGGCTATTCTGGAAGCGAAAGCGCCATCGAATAAGAAGGAACTGCAATCTCTGTTAGGCAAGATAAATTTCTTAAGGAGATTTATATCTAACCTAAGTGGGAAAGCTCAGGCCTTTTCACCCTTACTTCGACTGAATAAAGAGGGGTTCGAATGGGGGCAAGAGCAACAAGAAGCCTTCGACAAAATCAAAGGGTACCTCACTAAGCCACCTATTTTGGTGCCTCCTTGTAGCAATAGGAGTATGAGATTGTACATAGCTGCATCCGACAAAACTTTGGGAAGCATGTTAGCCCAAGAAGATGAGAATGGAGTCGAAAGACCCATTTACTATCTTAGTAGAGTTTTGAACGATGCAGAAACTAGATATAGCGAAGTTGAAAAATTGTGTCTATGTCTGTATTTCTCTTGTACAAAACTCAAGCAATATATAAAACCAGTTGATGTGTATGTTTCGTCTCATTTTGATGTTTTCAAGTACATGTTGTCGAAACCTATCTTGCACAGTCGAATTGGCAAGTGGGCACTAGCATTAACTGAATACTCCTTGACCTTTATGCCTCTCAAGGCAGTGAAAGGACAAGTGGTTGCAGACTTTATAGTCGACCACTCAATTCAAGTTGAGGATATTAATTATGTGGAGATAGAACCTTGGAAATTCTACTTCGATGGTTCCAGCCATAAAGATGGAACAGGAGTAGGAGTCTTGATCATTTCTCCCGAAAAAATTCCAACAACATTCAAGTACAAGATATCAGGTTCTTGTTCGAACAATGAGGCTGAGTATGAAGCTCTAATTACTGACCTTGAAATATTGTTGTAATTGGGGGCAACTCGAGTCGAAATAATGGGAGACTCAGAGTTAGTCATTAAGCAAGTCACAAAAGAATATAAATGCATAAGAGAAAATCTCATTATGTACTTTGTGATAGCAAATCGTTTATTGAAAAAATTTGAAATGGTCAATATTCGACACATACCCAGATTGGAAAATCAAATAGCCAACGACTTGGCACAAATTGCATCTGGTTACAAGATTTCAAAAACGAGATTACAAAGAGCAATCGAAGTTCGAGAAAAGATAAAAGCAACTTGTCTATCACCAACAGACTTGGAATCGACAAGACTAGGATATGCTGATCAAAGTAACTTCGAAATTTCGTTCATAGATAATTTGTCAGAACAAGATTGGAGGAAGCCCATTGTGGATTATCTTCAAAATCCAGGAGCTTCGACAGAACGAAAAACAAAGTACAGGGCGTTGAGTTATGTACTCATGGGTAATGAGTTATTCAAGAAGACGCCTGAAGGGGTATTGCTAAAATGTTTAAGTGAAACTGAGGCATACATATCCCTTTCGACTACGCACGCTGGAGCATGCGGGGCTCACCAAGTAGGCCATAAGATGAAATGGTTGTTGTTTCGACAAGGACTATACTGGCCCACTATGCTGAAAGATTGTGTCGAGTTCGCTAAAGGTTGCCAAGAATGTCAAGTCCATACAGGCATCCAACATGTACCAGGAAGCGAACTTCACTCGATAGTGAAACCTTGGCCCTTTAGAGGATGGGCGTTGGACCTCATTGGAGAGATTCGACCAGCATCATCAAAGAGTCAGAAGTATATATTGGTAGGCATTGATTATTTTACTAAGTGGATCGAAGCTATCCCTTTAGTCAATGTAGACCAAGAAAATGTCATTGAATTTATTCAAAAGAACATTATCTTTAGGTATGGAATCCCTGAGACTATAACTACTGATCAAGGATCAGTTTTCACCGGTCGAAAGATGCAGGAATTCGCTCAGGAAACAGGTTTCAAACTCCTAACATCGACGCCTTATTATGCACAGGCAAATGGTCAAGTTGAAGCAGCGAACAAAGTAGTGATTGGCTTGATAAAAAAGCATGTTGGGAAGAAGCCCAAAAATTGGCATAAGACGTTAGACCAGATTTTGTGGGCTTGTCGAACGTCCCCAAAAGAAGCCATAGGTACAACACCATATAGGCTAACTTTTGGCCATGACGCAGTGTTGCCAGCAGAAATTTGTCTTCAATCTGCAAGGGTTCAAAGACATTACGATATTCCCTCTGAAATTTATTGGGATATGATGTTAGACGAACTAGTGGATTTAGACGAAGAAAGATTGCGCGCTCTTGACCTACTCAGGCTTCAGAAGAAAAGAGTAGAAGACTCTTATAATAAAAAGGTGAAACCTAAGGTATTTTCGCCTGAAGAACTAGTTTGGAAGGTGATTCTTCCCATGGATCGAAGGGATTGAAGCATGGGAAAATGGTCACCCAAATGGGAAGGACCATTCAGAGTTATCCAGACTTTTTCTGGTGGAGCCTATGAAGTCGAAGAGCTAGGTGAAGATAAAAGGCTCTTGAGAGTAAATGGTAAATATTTGAAAAAGTACAAACCTACACTCCAAGAGATAAAGATAAAATAACAAGTAACGACTAAATTAACCATAAAAAAGCCAAAATGGATTTTTTTTATAAATTAGCCAAAATGGCAATGTTGTCGAGTACATATTACAAAATATGGTTAAAAGGCTGAATCAATCAGAAGGGGATGGAGTCCTTGAGTCGAAGGTATTTGGTTTGCTGCAGCTCCAATCTTTTGTTGCACAAGGCATTCTCCTGCGCAAGCTTGGCAATTTGATCGTCGAAGGCTTGAGCTTTCTCAGCAAATTCTAGGCCTTGTGTGATTTCAGCTTGACTTTCAGTGTCTGGAACAGTCGAGAGAAGTTCCTCCTTGCGCTTAGTATTGGCATTTATCTTAGCCTCTATTTCTTCGATTTGCGCATGGAGGGAAGCATTCTCTCGATCGATGGCATCCACTTCTTCTTGTTTAGATGCTTTTTTCTTCGACAACTCCGCAATTCGAGAAGTTGTCTCTGCTACAGCAGTCCATGCAGAAGAGCTTTTGCCATATAACACTTCAAGCTGGCTATTAAAGCCCCTTTGTCGCTGATAATCTGCTGAGACTTGATCAATAATGGAGTGTAACTCCATGATAAAACCTGAAACTTCTGGAGGCACAACTAACAAGTCTACAGCATTCAAAGCATCCCTCAAGTATGATGGAGCAGTAGGGTCCCCCTCCAAAGCTTTCATCAAGTCCTTCTTAAAAAACTGAGCCTTAACCTTCGTTAAAGCCTCATCGAGAGGAGAAGTTTCAGTGGACTTCCCCGACAGAGTAGGAACCTCCTGACTAGCATCAGACGAACTTTTGCTCTCGATGATGGCGTTCAGATAGCTAACAGGATCAATTTGCTTCAAGAGTTCTAAGTCTTCTTTCGACCTATGCTTTGTTGAGGTAACAGCCTTTGCAACAGCGTTGTCTTGGGTTTGAGGCGGTTGAGTAGCATTTGCCTCGACTTGACCCTCTTCGACTTGGACTGCGGAAGTACCAGCATCATCATGGTTCCCTTCGCCAGCGTCACCTTGATCCTCTTTGCCAGCGTCGCCGCGGCCCCCTTCGTCACGATTTTCTTCCGACAGATCCACCACCTGAATCTCTTTTGGCTGTTGCTCTTCTGTTTGTGGATCTTCTGCTGGTTTTTCTGCTGTCTCAGCATTGGCTTCATTTATTTCAGTATTGGCTTCATCGTTCGCCAAGTCTTTTTCTTGTGGCCTGCTGAGTTCAGCAGAATCCAATGTTTCAGAAGTCCTTGGCGCGGAGCTTTCAGTGGTGTCCTGAAAAGAGAAGAAGAAGAATCTTCTAAATTCGAAAGAGACATAGTCGAACGTAGGTATCGACACCTGAGTTACAAAGGGATCAAAGAGATTACCTGTAAAGTAGCTTCAGCCCCAGGGCTGGAATTGTCGCTTTCGACAGGTTTATTGAGAAGAACGTTTAATTCCTCCTCCGTTGGCTCCTCAATGATTACTGGAGGTGGCCTGGGCTTTCTCCCAGCAACCTTTATTCTAATTGTTCGAGCCTCAGGAAGAGGAACGTCCTTCTTCAGCTTTCGCCTTTTTAGAGGAGCAGGGGGAGAATCATCTTCTTCATCGCTCCCGGATTCGACCGTCAGTGCTGGCCGTTTCTTGGGCGAAGGTGCCTAAAAAACCAATTGGAGTTCGATTTAGCAGTTGCATCGAAAGTCAAAAAGTCAAAGCCAGAAGAAAATAATGAAAGTCTGGTTACCGATGCAGAAGGCTTTTTCGAAGGGCCTTCCCCCTGTTGGTTTGTTGTGGTCTTCGCCGGCGCTATAGTCTTCGCCGGTGGTGGAGGTTTTGTTAAGGGGCCTCCTCCCTGTTGGCCTTCTGCAGCCTTCTTGGCTGCAGGCTTTCGAACAACTGAAAGTAGACAAAATAATTAACAAGCTAGCAGTCGAAAGAGAAAGACAAAGTAATTTGGAAGGATGAACTTACATTTCTTTATTTTGTCCAAGACAAGGACAAAAGATTTCTGAAGCTCATCCACGAAGTCCTTCTCGTCGAAAAACTCCTCAGCATAGTAACTTTTCCACCACTCCTCGAAGGATGGTGAGCAGAGAAAGTTAAGCTGATAGTCAAACAACGAAAGAACTGTTCGACCAGCATATCTGCCGATATGCTTAGTGGCAGCTTCTTCAGTATAGTCGTTGCAGAAGTATAACATAGACTTCTCCCTGGGAAAAATTGGAGAAGGTAGTGTTTGGATAATACCAAACTGGCGAGACACCAGGTTTGGTTGATACGCGATCAGACTCAGGTGAGTCTTAGAGCTCTTGAATCGAAGGGGCATTATTCTTGGTGTGAGAAATGCCTCCCACACTGTTGTATGTTCGTCAACCTGAGGACCACTCGACGTCCTAGGATGTGGCCTTGTGAACCACTCTGGGCCAACCTTCCGTCGAGCAAACGGAGCCATGGTCGAAACAAACTCTTTCCTTTTAGCAAACATCAAAACGAAGTTTGTAAAAGTTTGTTGAAGCTCCAGCCCATCTTCCGTTGGAGTCAACAAAGCCAATCTGGTGCCTTCGACGCGTCTGTTTGCTATTTCTGGAGCCTGCTCATTTATTTGAATCTTCTTAGGCAAGAAAGACTCGAAGGTGGCATTGAGCCACAGCTGAAGCAGCCAAAAAGGTCCAGCAAGCAGCAGACTGGCTCTGTTCTCGATGATCTTCAGAAGAGTCGCTCCGTTGCTAATCGACTCATACAGACTCGCCAAAATCAATTCTGCCAAACAGATATTTTGGCCATGGTGGAGTTGAGTGGCGAGAGTGACCATCTTCTTGGTCACCTGTAAGGACTTGGAGCAAAACACAAAGCGTGTCAGCCATAAGGCTAGAAACGCAATATGTTCGACATCCGACACAGCCTCTGTCGACTTATCGTGGTAGTGATTGATGAAGGTAGTGTAGGTTGGTTTTGTGGCAGAGAATCCAATCTGATCCTCCGACATTTCCTCCGGGTCGAAGTAGTCCCCAGTGGGTCGAAGGCCAGTGATGGCGGCCACGTCGAAGAGCGTGGGAGTCAACATTCCACAGGGAAGATGGAAGGTGAAATGGGTGTAATCCCAGAAGAGTAAAGAAGCTATCAACATCTCTGGGGAATAGTTAAGACCTGTCTTCGACAGCATAACCAGGTCGAATATCCCCATGTCTTTCCAGATCGAAGCCTGGCGTTTCTCCATTTTTTCCAGCCAAGCACTATAATCAGGAGTGAGGCTAGGGCCAGACCTGAAAGCCCTAACACCTTTGTTGAAGAAACGGAGGTCGATTTTCTCCTTAGCAGGATCTTCATTATCCTCTGCATCTTTCTTGGAGCATCCAACCGGTTTGAGTCTCTCAAGTACCAGAAAGTAACTTTTGATCTTCATGGCCTCAGCAATGCTTGGGTACAATGGGCCAGACATAGCAAAGATTTGGTTGGAATATCCAACCGGAATCATGAGGTGGCGTGAATAAGCATCACGTACAACAATGTCCAAAGGCTCAGGGACCCTTCGTTGGCCCGTGGGAGTCACCACGGGAGCGGTCGAGAAAACCCTAGGTTTAACATTTTCAGAGGGAGTGTTGGCGCTAGGAGCGTTGGAAGAACCAGATGCCATTGTTGGTACTAAGGTTGAAGACGAAGTGAAGAACAGGGGGTTTGCAAAGTTGACAAGAGTTTGTATGCAAATGAGGAATTCTGAAAGCAAGGTAGCGTAAAAAGTCCCACAATGGGTACTTACCGCTATTTATAGTAGTGGGGGAAATCCCCAAATTCGAGGACATTAAATGCCATTTAATGTTGCAGAAGGTAGTGGGACACGTGGCGTCTCCCTGTTGTTGTAGCCGTTCTGCAGAAATGGAAGGGTGCAGCGTGCGCCCTCGTTTTTGGGAATTGTCATGATGACAATTTGTGAAAAGACGTTTGGCACACTGCACGCCGTACTGAAGTGACGTCTTAGGTACGGATGAATGATGGCTTTTCCTTGGGATTGTCAGTGGTTGGTAGAAGACAACAAAAAGTGCACAATTTAATTTGTGACTAAGAATGAAAAGACAGGTGTCGAATGGCATTTCAAAGAATGCCTTTTTCTTTCAGAGTCGAAATAAGGCATTCTTGGGGGGCAATTTGTTGGCTCTTAAATTCGACACCCTTGTTTCATTAATATCAGCCATTAAAACTGAAGGATGTTTTCGATCAGCTGGGTCTGTCGAAATGACCATCGAAAGATGACAATGTACTCAAAAGATTTCTTCCAAGGGAGAAGTTGGTTGCCTTCGACGTCGAAGGTGTTTCTCGTCGAAGATGCTTCTCGACGAAGATGTTCGATGGTTCAGAGTGGAACAGTTTGAAATTCAAGCGTTTGGAGGGAAAACGGTTTCCAGCGGTTACCAAGTGCAACGTGCAAAGATCTGGAGCGTCGAACGTTGAGAACGTGCCAAGTGGAATCATCTCGAAGCAGTGTAACTGCCCGACGGTTACTTGGGATGTTTTAGTATAAATAGTAGTAGTTCGCGCAGTTTCTCGCGTGTGTTCACAATTATATACAAAGTCACTCATATAGATTCGAGTACCCAGCGTGTGAGAAAGAATTGTTGAGAATGTATGTGTGAAACACCAACTTTATTAATCAAAGTCATTTACTTTTTCCAGAAACTTTACTTGCTTTCTTCTTTACTTTCCCTGTCGAAGTCCTTTACTTCAAGCCTTCATTTATTTTACCAAGCCTATTTCTTCATGCAATTTACTTAAAGCCTCTTTATTTTATTGTCATTTAACCATTATCCAATTTAATCAAAACCTCAAAATCAACCTATGTCTTAGGATCAATCTGATCGATCCTGCGAGTAACCAAATAAATAACCATTTGGAGGATCAGCGGTTGTTTACCAATAACCACGGTAAACAATCACTGTCCTATGTCACCAATGCATATTTGCTCTGTTGTCTTCAATCTTTCTTTCGTGTTTTCAAGCGTAATATTTAAAAGGAGATCTCTTAAGTTACGTCGGATGAATCAATTGACCCCTACACCCAGGTTCCTAAGGAGGTCTTTGTAGAACTATACCCAACTGAACACATGTTATGAAATCTGTTATCATATATATATATATATATATATATATATATATATATATATATATATATATATATATATATATATATATATATATATATATATATATATATATATATATATATATATATATATAACCCCAACATATTTGCCACATAAAACATTTATTTGCCACATAAAATCATTTTTTCCAGATCATCAATATTCATTGGTGGTATTTCTCAAAACACATCTCAAAACCTTTCACCTCTATTA